>OZ026587.1:600000-977065 GCA_964020215.1 Aurelia sp. 3 sensu Dawson et al. (2005)
AGGCTATATGATGAGCAGGACGAATTTCGGGTGAAAACGTCACACAAGTATTGTGGAGCCAGCCCATTCAGGGACTTGAAGACCATTGTCTTAGATTCACCAGAAGCAAGTTCCTCAACGGTCTTCCATCCTAGTCCTTCAATAAGAGGTCTGCTTGGGGCATCAAAGCTGCTATTCGTTATCATCCTAGCAGCACGGTTTTGTATTTTTTGCAACTGATTAATTTCAGTCAAACCGGCGCAGCCCCAAGCAGAACAACAGTATCGAAAGTGGGGCTCCACAATACCTGTATAGAGAGTTTGCAAGGTCTCTTTCGGGAGAAAAGACTTGGCATGTCTTAAAAAGGCAACTGCCCTCGAGACCTTGCTAGAAACTGCCTTGATTTGTTCTTTCCAATCCAAGGAGCAGTCGATTTGCACACCAAGGTATTTTGTCTTTTTGACTACTTCAAGCTCATTATCGCGAATTTTCAGAACCAAGTCTTTATTTTGACTTTTGAGAATGTTGTGTTTCTGCTTGGTAGAAATAAGCATAGAATGAGTTTTCGCAACATTCAAGGAAAGCTTGTTGCCTTGTAGCCAAGTGTCCAGTTTTCTAAGGTCACTATTAATAGCCTCATTTAGCCGAGTCACATCGTGAGACTTGTAGCACAAACTGGTGTCATCAGCATACATGGACACGGTAGAATCTTGGACAGCTTGTGGGAGATCATTGATGTAGATGAGGAAGAGAAGAGGGCCAAGACATGAACCTTGTGGAACACCAACTTCTATGTCCCCCATTTTTGAATCCACACCATTAACCCTACAAAACTGTTTCCGATTGGAGAGGTAGGATCTAAACCAAGAGAGTTCACGCTGCTGTATACCGTAGAGCTCAAGCTTTTTGCAGAGAATGTTATGATCTACTGTGTCAAACGCCTTTTTAAGGTCAATGAACACTAGACCCACAAGCTTTCCAAGGTCCATTCCGTTGTACCAGTCGTCAGTATTTTTAAGTACGCATGTTACTGCAGAATGAAGCCGCAAAAAGCCGGATTGGCCAGATGAAAAATGACCGTTATCATTCATGTACTGGTACAGCTGGTTTGTTACTAACTATACCCGAAACTACTTGCGAATGACCAAGATGGAGTTTAACCTTATTTTTCAATTGCTGGAGCAAGTCTCCGTAATTTGATGCGATAGAGAAATGAAAAACCACAGACGGGAATGAAGCAACTCGACCGGTTTACAACATGAAAGATTCTTTAAAATGATAGAGTCTTTTTCGGATATGATAAAATACTCTGCCTATTCAATTTAACACCTAGATTAAAACAGTTCTACCTGTATGCCCGGTGCGCCAAAAAAAACTTCCCAGCCTTGTTTTCACGCTTTAGGAATTGCAAGGTATTCATAAACTCAATGTTACATGTATTTCCTATGCTCAGCAAAATAGAAGAAAAATCAGAACAATATTCAGCTATCCACACAATTTTAAATGATTCCAGGTTGTTGTATAACAATTTATCCAGCGCACGAAAAATCATTTGTTTGACAGTATGAGAACTAAAATAGAATGACAGTTTATTTTTGGTTGGCTGTGATATACTGTCTCCCAAAAAAGTATAAGCGTTTGAAGGGATCCTCCGAACGGGCCTTCGATTCAAAACTTTATTTATTTTCAGTTTATGGAATTGATGAGACCTCAACTTAGATTTTGCAACCTAGCATCTGCAAATTAGGTTTGTCTTCGCAGAATAATTGACTTAAACAGGCAAATTTTCTGAGGCATCCTAAAACAGATTGTTATTGAATCGTGCAGTTTCTATCGATGTGGAATTTGAAAAAGCTTTTGGGGCAGCTCAACAATATATTATTTTTGGAAGTATGAATGTGAAATTTACTCTCCCCAACTCAATAGCCCAATATGACTGAACACTCACAACAGTAACGCAACTTGAATGAGATTATTGGTATTATTAGAAGACACTTCTTGATACTGTTCCGTTCGTTCAGCCTTAGAAAGTTGAGCTGCGAACCATTAAAGTGGAAATGCATCTGTTCTTAACATTTTCTCTACTCGATATGGTTGTTTAATTGATCAGGAATTTTTTGAAAATGGAAATGTTAATGGATGGGCTGACTCAAAATATTCTTAGAATTACGCATGTGCTATAGTCGTAGCATAATTCAATAACCATCTGTCTCAGGCTGCGTAGGAAATTTTGCCTAATTAAGTTAATTACTTTGCAAATATAAATCCGTTCTGAACAAGCGAGGTCACAAAATCTATGTTAAGGTTTCTTCTACACAATAAACTGAAAACAAAAATCTTTGAACACAAGACTCCTTCGCAGAGACTGTTCAAGCGTGTATACTTTTCAGGCCGATCTGTTGGGAAGATCCATATCTTTTAATGCATGCCTATTTATCAAGTTAAGTTTACGTGTCTGTCCTATAACAGGTGTGAGAAAGATGTCATTTCAAGGCATGAGCAATTCTTCGTTATACAGCAAGGAAGTCTTCGCCATTCAACTGCGGCAAGGTTGCGATAAAATTATTGGCTCAGGAGCAAGACACGATGTGTGTGGTGTATGTGGTGGCACTGGGAAGTCTTGTTTAGGATGTGATGGAAAAATTAACTCAGGTTAGTGTTATTAATCTGCAAAGAACAATCTCTTGTTGGACGAACCCCGTACAAGAAACCCTCAGAACATGCCTAAAATCATGAACATTTTCAATTTTAGTGATTTTCAAAAGTTGTTGTTGTTTGGGTCACCTTTTGATAAGCTATGTCACATAGATAAGCCGTTTGATCCTGTCGGTGCGAATATTCACGAAAGAAAGTTTTGTTGCTGGGAGGGTAAGATTTAGCTGTGTGGTAATGCGTCGAGGGTGTATGCAGATACATATTGATATGAAAATGCAAGGAGCTCCTTCTATCGTAATTCTTTCATTTTGTACTTTACTTAACATTCCTTAAAGCTGGTTGGAGAGAACCATTTTGTTTACTGCGCATTTTCTTAGCTACATTTTGTCGTGGACTGGTTTGATATGGCTCGCTTGATGTAAAATCGTTGGCAGTCCTTTATTCCGAAGAGAGCTAACTTTTCAAAATGCGATACTGTTTTAGACAGGAGATTTTTATGATTACCAGTATGACCTTACATTGACGTCTGAAATTCCCTGTTACTATAAGGAGGACCGGTAATATTATAGAAGAAGAAACGTTGTTGACTTGGATGCTTGCCACTACAATCAGTTATTATTCATTTCACAGGAGCAAAATATGACAGTTGTGGAATTTGTAGCGGAGGCACGACGGGGCGTACCCCAAATTCGCAAAAAGACTGCGCAGGAACATGCAACAAGGCAGAGCTAGATGACTGCAATGTTTGTCAAAAGAAAGGATCTCGAGGAATGTTCAAAGACTGCATGGGAGTTTGTTTTGGAAAAGCCAAAGTGAATAAGTGTGGACGATGTTATGGAGGGGTTGGATCAAAATTGAACGAAACTGCTGGAATGGATGTTTGTGGAGTTTGTAACGGGAATGGGTCGAGTTGCCTAGGATGTGATAAAGTGGCAAACAGTGGCAAAATCATGGATTTGTGTGGAAGCTGTTTGTTACCAACAGACTCTCGTTTTAATACAAACTGCAGAAAGATTGATAAGATGAATCCAAAAACTTCTCCTGCCACTGGAGGAAGAGCTGTTGAGATAACTGGTGCAGGATTTAATCAGTTTTCAGTGGCTAAATGCTATTTTCAGAAAGGTAGCAACATTCATCGTGCAAGAGATGTACGAATAGGTTAGTAAAATTTTCAGTCTCTAAGTTATACCGATTACATGGTCTTAAGACCTGATACGCGTCAGATATCCTTTAACGATAAAGTGATCGAGTAGTTTATGAGATCAAAAGATCTGATAGCTTTGTACTGATTGATTTTTCAAGAAGTTTTCCTTGAATATAAGGTGAATATCATCTATAGGGAGTAAAATATTTCTTTCCCAAGTTATTGCATTCATTAGTGAAGAAGCACATTTTCTAGTTATTTATGTTATTTTCTTTGTGCAGCCTTCCAACCATCTACGCAAGTACTACCTGTTTTAGATTTTTGAATTTATCTGTAAACATATATGATTGGTGGAGAAGACAAAAATATGAAGCAAGTAACGCCCTATTTTAAATTTAAAGAACATCCCGGTTGAGTCAGAAGATCTTGTGGCGTTTGCCAGTTTTTAGAATGCAATTTGAATCGTCTTGTTTTTTCGTCGTATATTTAGTGCAAAATCTTTGCTCTTGCCGGTATTGTGCCTATAAACCAAATTGTTTGACATATCAGGTGTTCAAAATCAACATGCATAGTTGTTTTTAAATCAAGTATCCATTTTGTCAAAGTTAGAGAGGTACAGATCTTTTTCAAGAGTTTTCATTTACAATGAATGTATTCTTGCTTAGGAACCAATGACAAAAGCAAATTTACGATCGTGACTCCTGCAGCACCAAAAGGGACATACAGCTTAAAATGCAAATTTGATAGCCAAGCTACTGTTTTCCAGCCCACTTCGCATGACTTCATATTTTACGACCAAGGAAGCATCAGACTGAGTAAAGTTGAGCCGTCGAGATTCTCGAAAACTGTTCAAGTAAATGTTACATTGACTGGCACTGGACTAAACCCGACAGGTAAGTAAAGCTGTGTTCTCCTCTTGTTGTGATTCCTTAGAATATTGGAAAGACAAATTAATTTTGCACCGAAACCATATCTTAAGGAAGCCTTTGAAGAATCATTACTGCATTTAACGGATAAATCAGTTTTAAACATGAAAGTCTGCATTTTGGTATAAAACGTGAAAGTGGCTTGAAAGTGAAGAACTTATTTACGTTTTGGTCCCTAGGGATTTCTACCTGGCCCCTTGTTTTGATATCATTTTCACAGAGAAATCGCAAACTGAAAGACAGAAAATGGTCTTAAATAGAAATCTACGGATGGTGTTGAACTCTACGTGCAAGAGATCGGTAAAAGATTGGCCCGCCAGTCGTGGATAGATTTAAAACAAATCCTGCTTTATTTTTTCAGGTGAGATGCACTGTGCGTTGATGTGCAATACCACAATGCGCTGCCAAAATAGACCGTCGATCATCAAAGCAGTAATCATTGACGCAACAAAACTTTCATGTACCTTACCAAGGTTCCAGAAGTCGTCAAAATTTCGAATAACTGCAGTTGCCTCTGAGGCAGACGGTAGATTGTCTGAGTTACGAAAGCTGCCAAGTTCGTCATGGCTTGAAATTGAAGTATTCGCTCCTACACCACAACCAATCTCAGCAAACTTTACTAAAGGTCTTCAAGAGATAGTGATTGTATTTGACCAAAATATAAAGCTCGAAGCCACGTCATGCACTCCCATCTTTGAAAACGCAACATTAGGAAAAATTGGCCAACCATCAACATGTTCTCAAAAGGGACTCAACACGCTTGTAGTTGCCTTAGGCTTGGACGCGACGATTTCGCCTGGCGATACATTGTCTTTCAATCGACTCGCAGTATCATCGCGAGGAGAGGCAATACAAGATAATCGTCGCACATCAGTTGTTGTAAAACCTGCAGCTCAGTCGGAGCCACTAAGAGTTCACCTTATAGGACCAACCAGTATTGGTAGCTGTGATACACTTTCGATGAAAACATCAGCTTACGGCAGTACCGGTAGAGGAAGGCTGCGTTTCACGTGGGCCGTTAACTTTTCCACAGGCACTAACCAAGCATCCCTCATCCAAGCTGATAAGGCTAACTTAGCCAGGATGAAGGCGTTTCTAGCCGGTTTGCCTCGGGAAACTTCGAAGGTTGTCCTTGGGCCAGATTACCTGAAGGCTAGCAACAACGTCAAGGGAATTAGCTATGAATTCTCTGTCACTGCTACGAATTACCTTTCACAAACAAGTAATGCTGCCACGTTGCTCGTGGAAAGGAAGAGTGCAAATGTACCCCTGGTGAAGATTCTTGGAGGTACATGTTTCGATTCATTTGTTTATTGTTTTCTAAATTCATTGCGTGAGAAGTTGGCTCCATAGGGCATCCTCTCACTTTCTTTCTATAGCGGATCACCAATGGTACTAAATGAACGGTCAAATCTCTTTTATCGATCCTTTATCGATTGGTCGACCGGAGGATGAAGCTGATACTTAGGAATGTGAAGGCACTTTTCATAGAGTTACTGATTTCTTATACTGTCAACAATGTCTTGCAAAGATCTTTAGTTATCGCACAATACTATATTCTGTATTCTGTTTCAGGTTCAAGGAGAAAAGCAAGTGCCTTCAGAAATCTGATCATTAGTGGCTATGTGCGACAGGCGCCTTGTCAGTCATCTCAACAATTGATTTCATATCAATGGGAAGTTTCCTCCAAACAGATTAAACTTGATCCGAAATTATCGAAGACTCCCAGGCTGTTTGTGCCACGTGGAAGCCTCAAGGGCGGCGAAAAGTACACCTTCACTCTCACGGCAATGTTGGCTGATAATCCATCCACTTTTTCAAAAGCATCTGTTGATGTGGACGTTACCAGTTCACCACTTAGAATCAAACTCAGAGGAGGGCTGAAGCGAATCTTAGGCAATATAAAATTGTTTTGTATTTCTCTTCTGAAAACTTGTTGAGGTAGACGTATGGCAATAGGCCATTAAACTGGTAAGGCTTACTTTGACAACTTCGAAAGATTCATTAACAAGTTTCCATCTTGGTTGCTTACATTCAAAAACTCGTCAGTTACAGCAAAAATGTCGCTCGTTCTAAACCCTCTTGCCAGATAACAAACAGGTCTTTCAGGACAGCGAGACATTATTTGGGAGAAGTTTCACGTGAAACATGGCACTTTAGAAGACGTGCTGTTCATTCAATAGACCCCGCACTTTGCGATGGTAAAGTGATATGGAGAGTAGTTATAAATGTCACTGAACAGTAGATCATTATGGCAGGTTCAGAAGACTGAACTGCTTTTTTTCATCTATTTATCAGGCGCAGATTCAGATATAGTCTTGGACGCCTCGAAATCGTTCGATCCAGATCGAGAAAAAACTGCAGTGGAATCCGTCACATGGGAATGCTACGATAAAAACTTGAATCCTTGCTTCATTCCTAGTGCAAACAAGACAAATATGGTCAGGCTAACATTTCCTGCCACAAAGAAGGTTGTCGTTAGGAATGGTACTCTGAAATCAAATGCATCGTAAGTGGCGTTGCAGGTTTTACGATATGTTCTGCATTGCTACAGGCTATCCTCATACATTGATATACATATATTTATATATTTTATGGATATTTTGATAGAATTGACTTTAGAAACTGTTGAGTGTCTTATTGACTCTCAAGTCAGATCATTGTCTTGATCGCAGAGCATAACGACCTCATGATTTGCATCAAGTGCTCTGAGATTCAAGGAATTTACAAAGTTATTCTGTACTAGTGTATGCAAAATTAATGTATTTTACTTGTTGATTTCTCCTCTTTGCCGCGGCAGTATTGACCTCCTGCAGTGCTGTATCCTTTCTTTGCGATAAGGACGGAGCAAATGCATCCCTCATCTGTCGAGATTTTATCGTGTTATGCGAATAAGCTTCGGGATACTGTGCCACGTGACAGGCTATGCGATTTGAAAAACCAAGAGGAAACCATCCCTAGGCAAACTTGCAACAGATTCCGATGATTTGTCTTGAAAGAAGAAGATGTCCGAGTAATTTTTCCTGTTTCAAAGTATGTGAGCAATATACTAGTGAGATGATAAGGAACGGGATTACAAAGTTATTCCACACAAGTGTGACAACTTAGATGAGGAACGGGGTACTGTAAAAAGTAGAGTAGCCTTGTTGCTACGATCTTCTGAGATTAAGCGCCTCGTTCTATAGATTGGTTAAAATAATTTAAAAAATGGAAGGCCCTTTGAAAATCATCATTGTTTACATCGCTGAAGGGTTACCCTCCTTAAGGATTTGAAAATGAAATGAATGAAAATCAGAAGATGGGATACTTGAATAGACCTTTAGCTATTCTATGATAGAGTCTGGATCGAGTGAAATTTTATACATTTTTATAAGAAAGGCTTCATTGAGTGGCGTCAGACCTTTCATTATCAACACTGTGCACATTTGAAAGATCTGCAGACCATATGCAAATATCGTTCGATTTAGCTAAAAGGTTTTTTAGAGTTTCTTGAGCTTTCAACATTTGATGCTCGTTGAATTTGTTTTAGGTACACATTTATTTTCACGTATAAAAAGGGACCTCGATCAGCTTCAAAGGAAGTGAAAATCACAGTCATGCCAGGAGCAGCACCACTTGTCAAAATTAGGCCACAAACTGATAGCAAAGTAAATGCAGATAAGAAATTGGTCGTGAGTGGAAGTGTTCAAAGTCGTGCATCTAGTGGAGTTGAGGTTTGGTGGGAGTGTATAGAGGAGGATGGTAGGAGTTTTTCTGTTGTTCTAAGAGATGCAGTTTCAGGCACAATCTGAGATCTAGTTGATAAATTAGCTGGATTTCTAATTTTCTTTCCCCGCAGATCGTATTCAGCATTTCGATAAGAATATATACTATATTTTGAGAAGCACAAATCCACAAACAATCTTAGACTGCGTTCACACGATGCCGGCACATTTTGAAAACGGTGAAAAATGTGACGGTAGCAAAATTTGAGCTAGCGTTCACACGATACCGGCAAAATTTGAAAACGGTGGTAGGAAATTTGACGGTAAAACTCGTTGCAAGACTTTGATGCCAAAGAAATTTACCTTCCTTCACCCTAAGAATGGACCAGTCTCGATCCAAAAGCGTCGAAAAATGCTCTGTTTACATCATTTTCGAGTGTTCACATGTTGCTGTTTCAAATTTATGCCGGTTAGAGCTCCGCTTTCAAAATCTACCGTTTTCAAAATCTGCCGGCAAAAAATGTGCCGTTGTCGTGTGAACGGGAGGCCTATCCGTCACATTTTTCACCGTTTTCAAAATGTGCCGGCATCGTGTGGCATCGGCATCGGCATCGGCATCGTCTTATTGTATATGCTCTACAATATCTTATTAAAAAACAATCAAATTGAGTAAAACTATGTGAAAAATAGAGCTTTGTTTACAGTTATTCTTATTTTATTTGTTTCTTTACAATAAGTTTGTTTAAGAAGTCTTGGTGCTTCACTTGGAAAGTTCGAAAGATTTCCCCGGAAAAATAGCTGAAGTTTATGGCAAGATTAGCGTGAGCTGGACACAGAAATTTGTCTTATGGGAAAGGCCTTCCTTGTAGGGATCATTGGATTCTCTACCGAGTGAGTCAATAAAGAGTCCGGCGATTTAAAAACATGCTGTCCCCTTGATATCAAAGCAATGATATTGAGAGCTCACTTGTTTTATTCCCGATGTTGCTAATAGACTTTTACACAAATGGCACAATCCATTGTAAATATTGCGTCAATCAATTGAAATACCGACTTGCCATTTTCGCCTCACTTTGGAGTCGCCCAACGGCGTGCGTTTCTAACGGCAACCGACAGTTTTTTTGGCAATGTTTAGATTTGAAAACAGACTACCTTGTTTACAGCTATGGAATTTATTTTCTGTTGGGAATGCAGGCTTGACCTCGAATTGAACTAACTTTGTGCAAGGTTTGTTAAAGGCAACTTAATTTGAACGAAGAGACCGATTTTCAGCCAGGAAAAATTCGACAAATAATTGAACATATCAGGCATTCAATGAGATTTTGTAAAATTTCATTGTCTGTATACTCATGGAAAAGTAGTCTTTCAACGGCGGGCTTTTTTGACTCGTCCGGTATTTTGCGAAGATCCTCCAAGAAGAAGAAAATGGAAGTGATAATTCTGGGACGCCAAACTGAAATGCCAAGACCTTGAAACAGAATTAAATAGTTTAAGAGGCAAGGAAAACTGTCAATCTAATACGGTCAAAGTAAAATATTGTTAGACCCATCAACACACCTTGTTTTTTGACAAACGATACTAATTTTTGCACTTTCAGGTTACAGTTACTTAAATCTCACCAGAGTAGGCGTGGCATCATCGAAGATTCGAAGAAAATTTAACCGTCGTGGTATTTCCTGGTCAACTATTGTCATCAAGAAAAATATTCTGACGCCTGGAGCATCGTATAAATTGAGGATGAACGCGAAAAATGTTGATGGGAATGGATATGCTGAGAATGTTATCGTTGTAAATGCACCACCGATGAAAGGAACTTTTTCAACGGACGTTTTAACAGGTGAGCCACTCTGCTATGACATACTGCAGATCTATCTTGACGTTTGTCGCAATACACAGCCGTGAATACTTCTGCAACATCTTTGTAGATCGTGTTTATTGGAAAAGTGGGCCGTCATGGAGATTTATTCAACCGAAATTTCTCTTGTTGTTTAATAAGTTCTTTTAGATCACACTCGATGATGACGACATTGAGTCAGAAAAGCATCAGTGTGCTATATCCATGAGCGTTAGGACACCCAGTGTGTAGCTGTTAAAATTTATATTAGTAGCGAGCCACCTTAACTTATTGTTTTTTTTTGTGTCTTGAACTTGTGTTTACTTCGTATACAACCACCTTTCAATGTTTCGTAATTTTGAAATTTTCAGTAGTGAGCCACCTTAAGTGAAGATCCACCTTAACTCTAAAAGCTCTTACCTGAAAAAGTTTTTCAGGTAAGATCTTTTAGAGTTAAGGTGGATCTTCACTTAAGGTGGCTCACTACTGAAAATTTCAAAATTACGAAACATTGAAAGGTGGTTGTGTACGAAGTAAAAACAAGTTCAAGACACAAAAAAACAATAAGTTAAGGTGGCTCGCTACTAATATAAATTTTAACAGCTACACACTGGGTGTCCTAACGCTCATGCTATATCTTCACGTTTTTGCTTTTGACTTGAATCTCTCTACAATTTTCGTTAAATGCCTTGTCTAACAAAGTATATATGGTCTTGCTACTTTATGATATGTGAAACCAATCACTGGAAAAGCTTTAATTATAATTCCTAGACTATTCTGAAGACAGTTTCTATGTGCACATAACTTAAGATTAATTTGATCAATTTCAAGAAAGTAGATTTTGAAATTTGATTGACGCATTTTGCCTGGAAATAAGGTTAATTGAAGCTGGTAGTTGAATCACGATCGAACATCTCGAATAACGCCGAAAACTTCCTTTGATTCCCATAAGTTGTCCGGAATACATTGCAGTATGGCACCAAGCAAGCTGAGCACCAAGCAAGCTGAGTTAAGTGCCTCTGAAACCACCAGTTTCAGAGACACTTAACGAGCAACATTATAAGTTGCTACTTCTCGTTGTGTAATACTTGCATCGAGTTTCCATTCTTCATTACCAAACTTTTTGGTAGTCTTTTCCGACTTTCAAGCTAGTCCTAAAGTAAAGAAACGGAGTTCAAAGCAACTTAGCCAGGGGGATTGGTCCAATCCTAATGTAACCTATTGTGTTTGATGTTTTCGGTCGATGAAAACAATAGGAACTTAAGTAGTGCATGTCGTTCGTTTTTTGTGCTATATCTTTGATTTGCTTTTACTGCAGATTGCTCTATCCTGTCATATACTTTATGCCTATCACAAACGAAATATTTCAGGGATAGTGATAATCAAAAAGTACAGTAGCTTAAAAATCAGAACAGAAGTTGGTTATGATAATGATTCAATCTTCACATCGTTTTAAATCTCCTAACGACACAGGTACAGAACTGGAAACTAAATTTACCCTACAAGCATTGAGAGGCTGGACAGACGATGATGAAGACCTCCCTCTAAAATACAAATTTGGTTACATCAAAACAAACGGAGAAGATGCCTTCCTTGGTAGTAACAGTGAAGAAAATGAACTAAAAACATCTCTGCCTGCTGGTGTTGTGAACAATGGTTACAAGCTGAAATTGTTCGTTGACGTTTCTGACAATAGAGGAGCTACAACACGTGCTTTGTATGATGTTATTGTTAGGCCATTGACGCAGTTCAATAGGACAAAGCTAAATTCATTTGGAACTGATGTTGCAGCAGCCTTCTTCGCCAAGGATGTATCTCGTGTCATAGGAAGGGTCACATATACTGTTAATGTACTGAACGCTGCCAGTTTTGTAGGTAAGCGTATTCACATAGCGTAACATCTGTAGATCTTTTGTTACGTAAATATTTTTTATTGCAAAATCTATTGCTGGAAACAAATGTGCCAAGTTCTGTTTAATGGTTTTTGATAAAGTAATAAAATAATTGAAGTTTTTTGTTTATGAAATGAGAATCAGTGGTTTTTGCTAAAGTTATATCTGTGATAATTTGAGTATTTCAAGTCGTTTTACTTTTTCTCTCTGGTACTTTTAAGACAAAGAACGTAAATAAACTTGCATTTTTGTCAGAAGCGTTCTGAAGCTTTCGCCATGTTTCATCGCCGTTCAAGTCATCAAGCCTATTTTCCAGTTTCACATCACGCCAAGACAAATTTTCTTAGACTGAGGCCTCAACAATAAGGTTAATGCTACTTTCTGATAAATTTTACCTCTTGAATTAGGGAATATTATTTTTAATGGTTAGAATATTTTTTTGTGGCAGGATTAGCAACGACGAGGAACATGTCATTAGCATTGCGAAAAGCAGTGATAGAATTGAAAGAAAACATGACAACTGGCGTTCTTTCGATGTTACCAACGGTGCTGGATACAGAAACACAAAATATGATCATCAACCTCATGTCTGATTTGACCCAAGGCGGTGGAAAGTTCAATGATTTGCTAAAAATGAAAATTGCGCAGTCAATTGCTGCACTTATTAAAGGACAATCTCAAGAAGCAAACCCACCTTCTCCATCATCTTCTTTTTTGACGATGCCGTTGATGATGCCCAACACGCAAGCGATGCCTGATGCGCAGATGATGCCTAGTGCGCAGATGCTGCCCGGTGCGCTGGAAGGGATAGCCAGTGATGGGAAAACGTCACAAGAGGTAATTTGTTCACATGATGGATTTTCAAGAGAATCAAATGTGAGCAATTGCAACGAACAGAACGGGACTGCAGCCCACACCCACAGACTCTGCGTTTCCTCTCCCGATGATTGAACTCTCTGTAACTGAGTTCGCGTAGATTGTCCTCAGTCCACTAGTGGCCCTGCATGGAATGGACTGGGGTTCAAATCCCGCTCTGTTGGTTTTAACTGCTCGGATATGTTTCTCTCGTTCAAACTCATCATTCCATCCTTCTTCTGTGATCTGAAAATAGATTTTATGTTCGTTCTTCAAGTATCCCTGACGAAATTGGCACCTATCGTTTGGCTACTTTGGAAGAGCTGTGGCTTTGGATGTGCTATTTTCTACACAGCTGCATAGGATAGGCTATAACGTAGAGTTTAAGATTTCCTTTTAGTCAATGAAAAGAATACTTGCTGATTTATGGTACAGGAAAAGCAAATAGTTGGTTGCTTCTAAAAGCATTTTGTTTATTTTCTGGAAATGTTAAAATCAAAGCATAAAAACATTTGCTTGACTCTATAGAATTGTGTAATGTCTTTCATTTAGTACCAGTGGCATATTTTCAAAAATTCTCGCCCAAGGGTTCTTCAAGGTAATGGATATTCATGATGGGTTATTGACAAATGTTGCAAAATAATGTTTCCTACTGAATGGTACTCCCGTTTTAAAATCAACAAAAGTTTATTACCAATTCCCATCATGAAATATTTTTTGATCTCTTTTTTTCAATGATCCAGATATATGTAAAGGTGACAAAATGTTTGTTTTTTCATAACTAGAAAAGTATAGAATCGCAGTTGAAAAGCCTTACTCAGAGCTTTAATTTTCAAGCAACATTGTAAATTTTGCCTCAGAGCCATTATTTTGGGATTTGTCGTAGATCTTTTGCCTTATAATGATAGTTTGTGCTTTTCTCTGACATTTATAACAGAACAAGAAACTTAATATGGAAGAATGAATCAATGCTTTGATCATCAGTTCTGTTCGCTGTATGCTTGCAACCAGGCAGTGATAAAAAGAATCTAGTTTGGTAATTTTAAAGCCAATGACAAGATTAGTCATACCTCGGAAAGTAATTTGGTCTTTGACCTACTTGGCAAAACAGATATTCAAAAATCGGCCATGTGATCAAATTTAGATGAATTTTAAGATAAGAGTACTTTTTTGAACACCAGGTAATTCATTTGCATTCAACTGAAGATAAATAGAGATTACCCGAACATGTCTTATACATGGATGAGTGAGAAATCTTGATAAATAATGTAGTATTTTATCCTGAATTCTCAATTGTTTTGAATTTTGTTATTAATTTTCAGGTTGCAAAGGTCATGGAGACATATCAACATATTATCAATACATCAGCTGTTGACAACACAACAATGAAAATCAAAAAGGAGTTCACAGGTCTCACCAAACCACTAATGGCATCGATGTGTCGGAAATCAGCGTATGGTGAAGTAGCTGCAGTTGCAAAGAATAAATTGTCAACTTTACAAAGTGTGAAATATGATTTTGCAGATGGGGGAAAAGCAAATATTTCAATCAATTGCCAAAATTGTGAAAACAATGGCCGTCCAGCAGGAATATTTAACTTGGGAAACGATTTGGCAAAGCGATACAATTCGTGGGCTTGTACATCAGAATATACGTGCAACGGTATGCTTTTTATAGCCTTTTTTGGTAATGTTAAAAGAGAAACAGTGGAATATTTTCATTAGCTTCCATGTGCAGTAAAATCGTTGTCCGTCATGAAATAGAATTGAATAGACTTTTTTGCAAATTTAATGTAGCAGAAAGTGTTAAGTTCATTCTGTAGTAGTTTCATAATCTCATTTTATGAATAACTCGTCATTTTCCGCTTTTTTTCGAAGAAAAATCGAGTCATTGAATTTTCATTGTATCAAATTAGATCTGAAACTATTATTTATAATTCAAATACTTGCAGGTGAGAGTGAGACAAGAAAAAGGAACTATTTGAAAAGAAGTTGATAAATCTGTCATTATTTTAATCAGATCTTATCGTAGAAGCACGTCAATCCCTTACTTACACAAAGAGTAACATCCACTCTATTTCATGTACATGAAACTGTAGGACTTGTCTTGAAAGACAAGAAACCGTTGAGTGAAATTCGAGGTTCAAATATGCATTTCTAACTTTTTGTCTTAATTTTGGATAGGATTTGTTTTTATTTTTAATTTGTCTGAATCTCATTGCTTCAGTGTTAGTTTATTCGTGATTTGAATTGTGTCAAATTATTGATTACTTCTAGTGTATCAAAACTCCTTTTAAAAATCCAAAATCTAACTCTACTTCACAGGAGTATGCATTGGATCTGCACAATTCCCAGAAGATTTATTCTCCGATGAGAATCAAACGAAAAGTAACAAAATGATATCAGACGCAATGCAAGTGAATTTATTTAATCCTGAGACGGAAAAGGTGGTAGCAACACAGCCGTTGACCTCACCAATGACACTTATGGTTCCAATAAATAATCTCACATATAACAGCAGCCTTGCCTCTGAGGTAAGGGCAATCATTCCATTTGTACGATTATGATCCTACTGAATGAGTAGAAAGCTTTTCTGCCGTGTGAATGGCTTCAACTTTGCCTTTGAAGTCTTTCACCATATTTATCTTACCAATGCTTCGTTCAATAGCAAAGATGTTAAAGTTAAAATTTACAAAGTTTAAATTTGACTATTTTGAGTGGTCACAGCAATGTCCTGAAAGCAGGTCACTTTCAGGTAGTTGCAAAGACAGCTCAGACGGTCTGTCAAATGGATGCAAGTTTTTTTGCTTACCAGCAATGATAAAAATCACCTTATTGCCATTACTCTTTTAGATGACGATTTGTTTTCTCGCCAGTAGTTTTACGTTATTCTAGGATGAAAGTGTCAGTAAAAGTTGCTTTAAGGCAAGAAGTGAATGACAGTTGCTATGAAGATAATTGACTCAAGTAACAGCTCACTCTTTCCCTTTCTACTTAACACTTTCAAACAGTCATGATAGGAGACCTTTGATGATTAAAAAATTTGATACGACGACTTGATACCCCATCTGTGCTTTTATTTTGTTGTTTCAGTGTCGTTACTGGGATGATGTTGCTTTAACATGGAAAAATGACAGTTGCACAGTAGAGCGAAATCTTAAAACAATTGGAAATAAATCATTCGTTGTTTGTCATTGTACAAGAACGGGGACGATTGCTGCGTTTGAAACTCCTACCTTCTCCTACCTGAAATCAGGACCTACAACAACTCGACCCTCAACTAAAGTTGTTGGAAGTAAGGCCTATTTCGTTATTTTTCTTGATGTTTATCAGCTCTGACCTATTCCTACAGGGAGCCTGAAATATACTAACACAGAGTCTGAAATATGCGTCGAATTTGGCAAGATGTAGAGAATGAAATGTTACTGTATAAGTCTAGATGATAGTCTTCTTTTCCATGTTCTTTTAGACTTGACCGACAGACTGGACAAAATACGTTGAAAAACAACACGTTCCTACTTTTGGTTACTTCGAGCTGGGAGTTTAATGTCTTGCCCCAACAGTAAAAACAAAGAGACCGATACGAGGCATGGGCGTTGGGGAGATAAAATTTAGGGAAGCTGCCCGGTTGAAACTTCATTATTTACGAAAGTTTTCCCCGACTTAAGGCCGAATTTCTGCCCGATTATGGCCGCCGGATTTTTACAAATTTTTCTATCATTAGGGGGCTGCAGCCCTCTAACCCCCTGTCTTCTACGCCTATTATACGAGGCATCATTTTTTAATGAAGTAACTAACCACTTTGCACTCTGTGAAAGCGTACGTTTTGGGGACAGTTTAGTCCAGGGCTGTAGCTGTAAACAAATGATTTGCAGTACAAGATCATGACTTTATCTGAAACCCTGAAAAGAAAGAAATGAGTTGCAATGTTTTGTACAATTCCTTGCCAAGAGATCTAATCACTTCCTCAATTTTTTTTATTTACTGTAGGTTCCGGTAATAAAACGAGAAATGACCCACTTCTTCCATTGTACGTTGTTATTGGTATCTTGGGATTATCGACGTTTTTTGGAGCTGGCATCTTTGGATATGACAGACGTAAAACACGAATTCAGTTAACTCCTCGTGTTGATGGGCCAACAAACTAAATGCCACGAATTCAAGTAACCATTTTCGTTATTATGTAGTTGACTCTTCCTATCAATATTGTTACTCCTAATTAATCAATTTATTTCCAAGTTTCATTTGTTTAGTATTGATTAATTTGTGACAGGAAGATTCCGTTAGAAATTCAAATTTTTATCCTGTATCTATGTTACATCTATTAAGGCCAGTGGAAGTGCCAGCTTTGCAAGACGTGGGGTGGGATTCTGATGTAATTTTTCAGCCTAAATGTACCCCAACTACATTTGTGTCGTTTTCCTTGACAAGTTTTGCCGACTTCTGAAAACTGGAGGCATCCGCCCCCAGTCCCTCCCCATGGCACCGCCATTCATTAAGACGAACAGCTAAGACATTCGCCCTATCTTTTTCCTATTTTCGCAATTAAAGTATAGTTTTATGTCCATCAAGGCCAAAATATGCACGTTGCCTTGTCCTTGACTGAAATGTACAACGGGTTTCCTTGAGGGGTGATTTGTTCCTTGAAATTTTTACGCTTCTGGAAAGCCTTCCTCCAATTTGAGGGATCAGGTTGTGTGCATGAAAACTAGATTTTGCAGTTTTTGACAAAATCGGGATTAAGATTGGTCTTATGGTAGGAAAGGTTCTGCCTCCCCCTTTCCCTTCCTTTGTAGCCAAGGGTTTGTTATCTCCATTTGTAACGTGATAGTGACTGCCTGACTGGTCACATATTTAAAGCGGAAGCTGACCAAAGTGCAGATCACAGCAAAATCATGTGATGACTTCTGTGCAGAAATAATGCGAATACTGGCCTCCCTATTATGATAGTCACTAAACTGATGATAGTCCAGGCCAGATTTTGAAGGTGCACGAAAGACTGCAAAGTTGGATGAGAATAAATCACGATAACCATGATTTATTTCATGATTATTGCCTCAAATGCTGTATTTCTTGCATCTGCATATTTTCACAAAGATGATGCTTCTTTACTTATTACGGTGAATCCTGAGACACAGCAATTTGTGGATAGTCTTGGAAGGGAAAGGTTTTTCCATGGGACAAACGTGGTTGTGAAACAACCCCCGTATCACCCTAAAACGACTGGAACAGATATCGATGCATTTTCTGAAGCTGACATGAAATTACTGCAAAGTCTTGGATTGAATGCTGTTCGATTAGGTTGGTATCAGGTTTACTTATTGTCAAAAATTTGATACAGGATTTCTTGAATTTCGCAATTCAAATATCATGATTATGCACCCTGGAAGAGATCTCATGTATGTACCACGTGAACGGGAAGTTGACAGGGTAGTTTGTATATCATTATTAAACATTTATCCAGAAATCCAGTGCTCAAATTCCGTTCATGTTGCAATACAAGAAGACATTCTTTTGCACTGGCAAAGAATTCATTTAGACCAATGAAGTAACAAAATCTGAATCACTGTTGCTTACAGCTCACTAACCATTACCAGTTCACACAGTCGGAGCACCAGTTGATGCCACTCAAGATTCCTTGGCACTCCTCCGCAGCTCAACTTTTTAAGTAGTAAGCTTCTAACTCTATTGATTCTTTATCATAACACTTATACGCTGTTTTGCAGGTTTTATGTACTTCTTTTCTTTGATACAGGATGGATGCTTGCTGGTTATGTACCAGAACGAGGCCAATACAATGAAACGTACATGAAGGTAATACAAGGCATCGTATCCAGAGCTGCAAAATATGGCATCTACACATTGCTCGATATGCATCAAGATGTTATGTCAAGAAAGTTTTGTGTTGAAGGATTTCCTGATTGGGCTGCTAATCCAGGTATTTGACTTCAAGATCGTTGCCACGAGGATTAGATGATAACCAGAGGATGCGTGTTGAACGAGAGCGTGAAGGTCTGCCCTGTCTAGGCACTCCCCAATAAGAGGGATGATTTGACGTTAGCTCTTCAAAACAAGGCATTGCGTTTTCAATGCTTCTGGATAGCTACGGCACAGTGGCTACAGTTTTGCTACAAAGCACGAAAGAAACATTGAATGATGTCTACTTTTACCCTTCTTTTTTCAGGGAATGCAAAGAATTTTCCATTTCCACTTGAAGACAAATATGCGATAGATCCAAAAACGGGTTATCCCAGCCAATCAGATTGCTCTAAACATCTCTGGAGTGATTATTACTTCACAGAGGCGTCCTCCACAGCCTTCCAAAATCTATACAACAACACTGACGGCCTGCTGGACTCATGGGCTGAGTTCTGGGGCAAGACAGCACAGGGATTCAAGGATTATAATAGTGTTATTGGATATGAATTGATCAATGAACCATTTGCTGGAGATGTGTTTAGGTGATAATCATTATCATGTTTGTCTCTTCTTCCTGCTAATGCAAGTTCGATTATGCTAAAGATGGTGACAACGAACATTTTACCAAGGTGCTTTGCATTCTTGGATCGAATTTCTATAGAGCCGTTAAAGATTCTTTCTTAGAACGCATTTTGTTTTAGCGTGATCATGTATAGTTTGCCATGTCAACAGCAACAGCTCTGAACCCGAATTCACATTTGAGCATCATTAGTTAGGGAGTTTTTATTGCAACTCCCCAAGTTAGAGTCGCGTCTACCCAAGTAAGGCCCTTGCGTGATAAAGTGCTAGCCTTATTTGGGCAATGTCAAAAACATAGACCTCTTAGACTAAGAAATACGTGTTCAAGCTTATCTAGGTAATCTATTTTGAGGTAAATCAAACTATTGTTAAACTTCAACACATTTTGGGTTTGCTTCATCAAATTCACCTTGGTTTATTTGTTTCGTGTTTTGATGGATGCATCTGTACTTTTGCAGGGACCCCTCATTGATGATCCCCGGGGTTGCTGACGAGAGAAATCTTGCGCCTGCATATGATGCTCTACAGAAAGCAATTCGCAAAGCTGACCAACGGCACAATATATTCTTTGAAGGAGTAACATGGGACTTTTTCGCTGCTGGGTTTAAAGTAGTCCCTGGAGGACCCACATACCAAAACAGGAGTGTGTTGAGTTATCATTATTATGAACCGCCAGATTTTAACAAGAAGTTTCAATTCGAAGTGAGAGCTGAAGACCTAAAGAGATTAAAATGTGCTGGGTTTGTAACAGAACTATTGGTTGTTGGAAACAGTGCCAAAGATCTCAATAACATGTTAGAACTTTTTGATATCTGTGACCAGCACATGCAGTCATGGACTGGTTGGTCTTTCAAGGCTTTCGGTTGCAGCGTAATGGATTCAAAATGTATCACCGATGCAATGAAATTGCAACATATTTACGTTCAAAACACAAGCCGCACGTACCCACAAGCAGTTGCTGGCATAACAAAAAGATTCAAGTTCGACGTAACGACGAAGAAGTTCGACATGAGCTTCGCAATTTCATCAAGTTGCAAAAGTACCGAAACTGTGATTTATTTCAATAAAGATTTGCACTATCCAAATGGTGTTGATGTCATGGTTACGCCAAAGAATTCTGTTACGTGGAAATTATCTGGCTACAAAATTATTGTGGAACATTCAAACAAACTAAGCTCGGGTGCCCTGGTTGAAGTTTTAATTACGCCGAAATAAGGCTGAGCTAACTACAGTAAAGCCTTGCATATAAGAACCTACTTTTTTGAGAGCCAGGCTGAAATAGGTTCTTATTTCATAGGTACTAAGACTAATTTCAAGGTGTGGAGGTTCTTATTTTGAGGGGGGAGGGGCCTTGTGTAGGCCCTTTCAGCGTCTTACAAAAGATGTTCAGCCTTATTACCTGTTTTGGAAGGGTTCTTATGGACCTAATAATTAATTGAGGAGGAGGATCAAACTTAACACTCAAGTGGGACCAAAATGAGCTTAATAACGGCAGTCAAAAATCAACTTGTGTGACTAACTGTGTGTCACAGTTCGTCACAGTTAGTCACACTCGGATGATAACATAAGTTTGAAAGGCCTCAGTGTGCTGAAAAACCCGTCTGATTCCTTGCGTCCGTTTTCTTCTAGCACCCTATTATCAAACTAAAACAGGTTCTTTATTACAAGGGTGCAAAATTTAGGAGAAACAACCTTTAGGTTCTTATTTTGGTAGGTTCTTATATGCGGGGATTTACTGTAGTATAGGCTGCACGATGATTTGCTGTCATTTATATGAATTAGCTCAGACTGCTCAGACAGATCAGAGAAGTATCAGCCAAGGCATTTCGTGTCAGAATCATCCATAATACCTCATGCTTCGTTGCTTCTATTACAAGATTGCTTGATATAACGAGATGTTTGTTTCAAGAGATCCTACTTAAATTTGAATCCCGAATGCCTATAAGACCAGAATAGGATAAATCCAAACTTTCTTTTTACTGGATAGGGTCTGGTGATACTATTTTGCTTTTATTAGTTGTTACAAGATTGCCGGACTAAACTAGTGGTTTTAGTTGGAGAAATCCGACTCAAATTCAACGCCTGAATGCGTAGATCTGCATAAACCTAGGTTTCTTTTCATAAATGTGTGAGAAGCATGCGTTATAGTTTTTCATGCGTTTGCTTTTATTACAAGATTTCTCGGTATAACTACACTCGTTTTCGTTTGAGTAACTTTATTACAGAATCGCTTGATGAGGCTTGTTGGTCTATTGTCGTTTTTGCTTGGAAAATTCTGTTTACACTTGACGTCTAAATGGTAGGACGGAGATGAGCCTTAACTTTCTTTTGATCAAGTGTGATTTCCAAACTTAAGCATAACTTGTCAATAAACAAGTTTGCCCAACGCATGGTTTCCATTGCCTTTTATTTTTTGTGTGCGCATTTCTTTTCAATCGAAATAAGAAGACCATATTTTAGATAATTGCTTGGAATAAACAGATTGTTGATATTCCAGTAAAATCGAAGAATATTGAATCTAGTCATTAAGAGTCTGGCATGAATATTATGGAGGCCGGTTTTTCGATGTCATGTTTTGCTCTTTGGAGTTTAAAGAAGAAATTCTGCAGTTGATCCTAGCTAATGATGCAGGGAAGGAAACAGGTAAGTCGCGAGATACGTGTGAATAGATGTTAATAGAGACTTGTAATGCAGATCAGCGTGATGCTGTTTGCGTAAAATTGTGTCTGGTAAGACATCATAATTGGCATAAATTCCAGACACAGCTCGTTTGTACAATCTGGTAAAAATGACGTCATAGACTCAGGCTTATTTTAGATTTTGGAATCGCCACGAGAACATTCCATATGTAGCAATTAACATATCAGTTCCTTGGCTCGTTTTCTCATCATTTCGTGTAGATTTGATTGCTTGGCTTTTGCGCGACTTTCACGAAGAGTTTTATTCCGATTATTTTTCGTGTGAGACAGCTTCTTGCCGCAAATAGAGGATGACTTGAACTGCGCATGCGCAATAGTAAAACAGTTGCTTGACGGCAACAAAGCCTTTTTGAGCAACGAAACGAAATTCGAAATTGATACTGTACAGTGAGCTTCTCTCTTTCCACTGATCGACTTGTTCCCATGAATGTAATTAAGTTCCCAAATCATTTCGTAAATTCAATTAAAATCCCCAGCTGGCTCGTACATATGCAATTATAGTGCTTGATAACAATGGCAGTGTGATCAAAATATGGTATAACAATGATCTGAAGGGATTTAAAAACTATATGAGGTTTTGGCAATATGACATGCTTTTGTGAAATGAACAGGGCAAGTATTGCTGCTCTTCTGTTTGTCATTCTACCATAGTTTGTCAAGAAGGAAGAAAACAGGCAATGCATTTGGTAAGTGTTTATCAATTGCTACGCCAAATAATGGAGTAAAAGAGTAATGCCCATGTGATTGTTCGTTCCTTGTGTTCTATGTAAATGTTTCTTTCAACGAGTTGAGTTTAAAGAGCCATTATCACCCAGGATCATATGCGGGCATGCTGAAATTTCAGATTGAGCTGATAGCATGAATCCTCAAACAGCAGCAGTTTTGATGATGGGCAAGTGGCTGTAGCCAAAATAAATTTGCAGAGTGGAATAATTCAGGTTTCTCACTCGCTTTCGCTTCATCAGAACTCTGAACTTTTAGTGATGAAGTGAAAAGCGAAACGTTAATGCTTGAGAAATCTTACTATTGATCAAGTATTCATAAGCAATTGACACTGCTGAAACACCTTATCGCCAAACAAATATTGCATATAGGACAACTGATGACAGATCTTCATTGAGAAAGGTCGGCATTTGCTTAAGCAAAAGTGTGGTACCAGTTGGAAATAGTGTTGAGGACTAGTATCTTTTGGATAGAATTGAGAAGCTTTGAGCTATTCTTGGCCTAACAACTGGGAAACAACTCTCAGAGGTGAGATTCACTTTGAAATGGCTTGTAAGCGATTCTGGTGGGAACTGATTTAAAAAGAAGAGAATATTACAATAAATTTGTTTCTAAGTGTCGGCTAAGTTAGCTGTTGGAATGAATTCATATTGCCTTAATTCAAGCAAATGCAAGCATCAAGTCTGCATTAATAGCTTGCTGAACCATCTTTCTTTGTTTTGTATCCATCTCTCTCAAGTCAATCTGTATTCATGTTTTTTCAACCGTTTCTAGTTATGTTACTGTATCAGATTACAGTTAGCATTTCCTTGTAGGTCTATTTTGGTCTTGGTCTGAAGCTTATCTTTCGTTTCAAATGGTCTGGAACACAATGTAACTAAAATAACAGCCCTGAAGAAGTTCTGCATGGCAGGACGAAATATATACATTTCTTAAGTTCGCACATATTTGCTGTTGTTCTTCGTCGTATTGCGGTGTTCCTGCTTTCAAACTTATTCACGTTTTATCACTGCAAGCATCATCGGATCCGACGAGCGACATTGGTATCGTGTCCTTTTCTTCTTCTATCTACATTTGATTAATTGTTTTGTTAATCTTCTTCAAGCAAAAAAGTGGCTCAAACCACGTGCGGTCAAATTCTACCTATCAGATATCAGTATTTCCTGTTGACGTAGATCTTTTGACCAAATATGGTGTGGCACGTGTCACAGTCTATTGTCTTTGTACGGCTGTTTTTATCAAGGACTTATATATGCTTAGATTCCCATCCACCGAGGCATACGCATATTGCTAAAAATACTGTGGCAATTCGCATTAAAGCTGGTGTACAATGGTGAGAAGACTCCTCTATAAATAGAGCAAAGAAGCCACTCGCACGCAGCATTGTTTCTTAGCTAGATGAAAATTTTATTCTTAGGCGATCCTTTGTTGACTTTGTGTTCGATTTGGATGAGATATCTTTAGACTTTCTGCTCTGTGCAAATGCAAGCTGTTAACCAAGAAACACCATTAAGTAAATTCTATGCAGCACTGGATACTTGAAAATCTTAGTGAGGAATCTTGCATAACACCTCCCAAGATGAGGCCTGCCTGCTTGATGCCCAACCTCACCTACGAAAAATCTCAGCCGGAGACTTGACGTTGATTTATGCTGGGGTTTCACTTGTTTAATTCCATGTTAAATTATAAGTTTAGATGGACCAAATAATCACAGCGTAAATTCATAAGTTCATTTTGTACAGTACTAATGCTCTTCAGATATCATGGGCTGCTTTTCTCAAGGTGTTGCCTGCTCACTCAATGCGCAACGTTAATTACAACAGAGTAACAGCAGGTTTTATACTGTGCCTTGAAGTTATATGAAGTGAATCATGATAGAAGAGGTCATTTCATGTAGATTTGCATTAAAACCATTGCGTATCTTTATGTAGTTTGATTATGTGATATAAGTCAAGATCGTGGAAGGTCATTTCATGAAGATTTGCAATAAAACTACCATCACTTAGATGATTATGCGAAACAAGTTAAGGTAGGTAAGCGACGTCATTTCGTAAAGATTAGCATTCAGACCATGAATTGAGTGAATCTATGATTTCAATGCATAATACAACGTAATCACAGCTGATTTAAATAATGTTTTCACACCAATGCTGCTAAGTCAACACAAGATTGCATCTGCATCACTGCATTTTGGTCGTTTGAATTTTTTTCCATGGTAATTAAGTATTTCACCTTCACTTTTTTCAAATTGGGATTTGATGCTGTTTTCACTCGGCAGCTGTGTATAACTTTCAGATTTGTAAAACAGATTTGTACGAGTTTCATTATACCTTTATTTTGAATTTATCAAGATGTAAGGACACGTACAGTGGGTAAACAAATAACGACAACACACATGCTAGCTTTGTTAATAATCTCTTGTCAACTGATTTTCGTTATATTCTCCTTCAATTACATTGAAGGTTGGTGGACAGTCTTGATTGAGCTGACTTCATTCTAACATTCTGCTCACTGAAGAAATCACCAACCGAAGCAAATCGATACACGAATTCAGACAAAGTGAAAACTAAGGAGTCGTTCGGCAAATCAAAAGAACAGGTAAGAATATGATATACCTTTATCTCTTCTGCAAAGGAGTCTGGATCGAGCGATGTTTTTGTGTACATTGTTACATGAAAGGTTCAATTGAAGGGTAGTGGACTTTTTATGAATTTTGTCCACATAACACTATCGTTTGATTCAGGTCTGTCGTAATTTATGTATCTGCCAGCATAGGATTTAAATATTGAAAAAAATATCGTAAATGACTGTTAGATATTTCTTTTGATTGAAATGGCTGAAAGGGACTTTAGCTGCTTTGCTGAACTGCTTTGAGATGTTGACTGTCTTCAAATAACCAAATGGAATAAAGTAACAGCGTATTTTGCATTTCAAGCCGTTTGAAGTTTTTGGTGTCATCAAATTCCCAAATCGAGAACAAGAAAAATGAAAGATTTATACGTGTCATGATATTGTAGATTTTTATAAATTAAGGTTTTCTTGAATACTTTCCTTTCTTTCCTGTAAAATATATAGAGATTATGATGTTTTAGCTTTCTTTCGAAGCTTTGCGTACGACAGAATTATAGCAGCAAGATAGCCAAAGTCCCGTTCAACCTATTAGAAACATCTTACTTAGTCATTTTGAAGTCGAAAACGGCAAAATTTGATCATTATTTTCAACAGTTTATGCAACTTTTTAAAGGGCCTTTCACTAAAATACGTTGTAATTTCAAAATGCGTAATTTCTGAATATGATTCAACATATACCCTATCAAGCAGAACCTTTACCAGTATTGCTTTTATAATTGCTTCTATTTTTAAGTTACAGCATTTCACGGACATTTATAATTTTACTCATCGCCTGATATATCTTACACCAAAATGCATCACGAGCGTGGTCAATAGGAATTCAAACTTTGGCGACCAGTTGATTTCCCTATGAAAACTAAGAATAGCTTCAATAGGTCTCCTATATATGATATGCTTATCAATACTTGAAACAAAATACAATGAAGAGAATGAATACTTGAAGCAAAATACTATATATACAAGGACAATGCGATCTTAACCTGCTTTTATGTCACATCGTGTCGTAATTCGTTTTAAATTGACTTCTCTTGACATGAACGAAAATTTATCTTGTTTTCGCTTGTCTTATAATAAAATTTATCTTATATCACGCCCTAAATTTTGATTTTTGGTAAATGGGTAGAAACAAATCACGGACTGAAAGGTCTTAAGTCGATCAGAAGAGTTCTGAATGAAGTAAACGTTTCTAAAAAGTCAAGGTAATTTCATTTTGTATTTGCGAAAGCAATTAAACTTATTCAAGTGAACAAGTCAGCTGCTAGTGACATCAGTAATCCTTTACCTGAGATTGTCTGCTGTTTGCAAATGCAACCTTTCTATTAACCTTGCACAAACTCTTATAAAAGGAAATCATGCAACTCTTTGGATTAAATGCACAGTGTTAAAACAAAGCAGCAAATAAGATATTGCTAGGGAAGAAAACTGTGAAGTGACTTTGTTTATCCGTTTGTTTGTAAAGTACAATAAAAAAATCGAGTCACTTGTCCGGTTTTACAGCACTTGTTTACTCTTTATTGTAAACGAATTCGGTGGTTTAGACAAGTCATATATAAATAGGCAAAGAAGTATTAAAACGACGTTGTTTGTGCTAAGTTTTGCATCTTTGCTAGAAAAAATCATATCATTTAAAACCGCTTTGCAAATGTTTCGGTGCTTTTCATATGTAAATTTTGCATCCTTGCAATAAGAATAAACTCATTTGCCGCGTTGCTCGTCATGCTTTCCCGTTTTTTATTGTAAATGTTTTCGATTATTTCGAAAGAAGTTGGCCCCTTAAATAAGTTATGGGCAAGCAAGAACTGTTTCAGCGCCTTTTTCTTGTCTACATTTTTGCATCCTCCAATAAAACTGATGAGTTATCGTACTGTTTTGTTCATCAAAACCGAATCATGTTTGTTTACTTTCTTTTTAAACAAAGTGAGTGGTTTCAAACAGCTCAGCAGAGCATCAGATCACTTCTGGGCAGGCACGCCACTTTTTCAGCGCCCTTCAAATGTCTAAATTCGGAATTCTTGCAATAAAAAGTCAAAGAATTATTGCATTTGCTTACCTCACGCCAAAGATTTGCTCAATGACCTTCAAAAATGCGGATATAAAAATTTATACTTAAAATAGAGATACTATAAGAGGCAGATGAAAAAAAAACGAGAACTTTTCTTAGCACACTAAGGCCTTTCAAACTTAAGTTATCATCAGAGTGAGAAATACGGAAATGGCTTCCGACTCTCCAAACAGGGTCCGAAACTTTTTTGTCATAACTTTCTATTCCGCAGCTTTTAGGTTCGAAACATGTGGACGTTAGCTGGCTTTTGTCAGTTTTAGAATTCACAAAGGAGGACATGATGGCATAGATAGAAGAAAACACACATTTTTCTAGATTCGGTACAGTCACATTGCTTGCGGCCTTGCGGCCCCGATCTTGAATGGCTGAATCACTGGCCAATGGTTTGAAGTGACGCAAACATTTTCATGTAACGAAGAACATCACCAACTCAATCGCAAATCAAATCTGAGTGTTGTTTCTTCATCAAAATATTATACATTTTTGCCCTGACCAAATGTAATCATATTTTTCCTTTGGAAATTGAAGAAATTCCTTGGGGTTTTTCAACGCTTTGTTCTGAAGCCACATACACGAAGTCATTTTGGCTACGTTTGCTAAGCGACGTTTCTAAGCGACGACACAACGACGTTTCTAACATTCTGAAATATCATTGTGAATTTAATATTTGTATCACTTTCCACGTGATCAAAATGGACCGTTACCTTATGATTAAACGTGAAGCAATTCAGGGCGTAACAACGTTGATATGGGAATTGATGAATAGTTTATTGGTGAAAATTTAACAATTTTATCATTGCTAAAGACGGCTATTCTTTCATATATGTGGCGAGCTTAAGCGGTTCACTTCATTTTTTAGCAAAACTTCAATGCCACTATTGACGCATCTTATGGGTTTGAAATTGATAAGCTTTCCAGTTCAGTTTCCATCCTCCACTGAATGAATATTCAGGCAAAAAAATTGAAGATGTTTGCATCAGTAGGAAAGAAGTGGCATGAATTACTCTTTCAGAAAGGCTCCAACAAACAATGAAAGCGAGCAGCTCTTGCTCAGGGTCACATCACTTCAGGAAATAATTTAGAGACATGATGGGGGTTTGAAAAACTTTGGGGGCACGCAAGACAATCATGAGAACAAGGGGATTTTGGCATATCTTCAGAGATTTGTTTGCTATAACAAACGGATTTTCTGAAGTTAAGCTGATTCGGAAGAGGTGAGTATATGAAAAAAACACTGCAAAAATTTAGCTTTTTGTAAATAAGTTCTTTCAGTGGGCTTGGCCTGCAGATGAAACTAGTCATGGGCAGTTTAAGGAAGAAAAAGTCGTTCGATTCACGTTGATTAGAAAAACGTGCGTGAGCAGAAACAGTAAACAAAGTATCAGCGAGATTCTTCATTTAAGAAACACGTGTTCCTATTCTTAAATTATTCAGTTTTGCTTGCAAAGAAAACTCTCATTGCTATTAATTAGAAAAGCTATTAATTAAAAAAGAGGCAAGAGGTAAAAGAAGAAAATAACTTATTGAAGAAGTATCTGTAGAAATCTCAGCATCTACAACAGAGCTTCTTATTTTCAAATTAATTAATATTTGTTTGCTTGACTTTGATTTCCATTATATCGTCTGTATCGGCTGCTGTTTGAAGCATGCAAGTTATTTGGAAGGACTTTAAGAGGCAGATGTTCTTGTGAACTGCAAAACATAGTTAAGCGAAACAAAGATAAGACACTCAACTCAAGGAGGGGGAAAAGCATACGTTTGAATAACTTGCAAATTGAAAAATCAGGCACACAATTAAGACAAGACATAAAGAGCATAATAATTAGCTCTCCAACAGACCATGATACATATTCCGCGATTTCCTCCAGTTTTTTCAACTTGTTGATTTCCGTAAGGTCGTAAGAACCCTAGTGATGTTTTTAATATAAAATCTTGATGCAGCTCTGTCTTTTGCCATTTCATTCGGTTTGTATCAATTTTTCTTTATCAACGCTTACTGTCAGTTGATCATTTGTAGTTGTAGCGAATTTGTCTATGTAAAAATAAATGAATCACGAGGAATATAGGGAATTGTTGAGTAAAGTAAAACCCTTGGATGTTTGAAAGCAGTGATGAATTGTGAATCAGAATGGACAGGAACTGAACCTACCCTTGATTTTTCCCATTTATGGATTCACCGAGAGAAGAGTAGCCTATGGAATCCAGTCATGACGTCATCAACAGTGAACTCCTGCTGAGTTTACCAGGAAGCCAATATTGGCCGTTGAGTGATCTTTGATCTTTGATGTCATGAAGTGTCTTTGACCTGCAAGTGGTGAAATTCTTCAAAGATTGACTCACAGGCCTTCCTGTGAGCTCACCATGACGTAAAATGACGACAATAGCATTGAAGGGTTGACAAGGATTATTTTGATTGGCAGTAAAAACAATATGGATAATACAGCTTATCAAAACAGGCCGATTCTTGTCCTGTCTACATGACAATTCTTCCAGAATCCCAATGCAATGCGGAGCTCAGGATTTGACCGGGGGTATTTTAATTCTGCATTTTAACTCAACATTAGTTTTTGCAATTTTGCGAGTGCATTTGATGTTATTTATTGATCTATTTATGTCTTGTGTTTGAGCTGATTTTAGGCCCACTGGAAGCAAGGAATTGCGTTTTCTTGAAAGGCAGATTTTTTTATTCTATTCTGATAGGATTATTATTGTTACATTTGTAGTGAAGGTAGGGAACTGGCACCTGATATTTATTCTATTCTGTTTCTAAAATTCAAGTCCTTTTGAAGGTATATCATCCATCTAACGTAAATGAGCTGTTTTTGTCTTCAATAAAACATTGAAATTTACAACTTAATTTGGGGTGAAAATGTCCGAAATCACCAAAAAAATATTGAAACCGCACACACTAAAAGTTAGTGAACCCCCCGGATCGGACGTCAAAGAGCGGTATGTTATAACAACTGATGTTTGGCCTGATAACACACATCACCCAGCCTCATCTGCATGAAACCATAGTTGAAACAGATCGATTCAACAGTTGTGTTGGATTGCAACTGGTTGTGGTTGCAGATATCAAAGTAAATTCAATCAAAGTCATCGAATCATTTTAAACAAATAACGCTCGCTGTGTGAACACAGATTCTAATGTTGATTAAACTTTGCTTGTTTATTCAGATTACTGATCAGTTTGGATTGGGAAATCGAACGAAAACATTGCCTCGTGAAGAATTGACGGAACGAACCGCTCTTGGATTGCTTTACTGTCCAAAGAAGTGAACTCAGTTGGTGTTAGGCTAGATCAGAACAGATTGTCAGTATGAAAACTGTAAGTTTTGTTTTTTTTTCTGTTGATTTCCTTTCTTGGAAAACTTTTATTGCTTCTATATTTGTGTCTTTTGATTATGCTATGCTAATGGCTGGTTATCAATCGGTGTATCCATCATTTATGAATACCGATACAGATCAAGATATTTCTTTGAGATTTCAAGTATCTCTACAGGATTTCAGGGATTTCTATACATGATTTCAAAGAATTCAAGGATAAAACCAAGATATTAAAACCGAAAGGAATTTCTTCGGATAGTTGTAACGCCTCCTTTCAATACTGCTAACTTCCTTGTTCCCGTTACGTCTGATGGTCTGCAGTGCACTCAAAGCAAAAGCAAAGCAAGGAAACAAATGGATGAATAATGCTCATTGTGATTCATACAAGAAATTAAACTAGTTTTCAATCTGAAAAACAAAAAGAAACCTGCAGTTCAATACATGCACCTCGCTAAACCAAGGTAAGAATCCAGTTTTACGGGACTCAGAGTAGATCTGGAAGATCACGGAAGATCAGATCTGCTGATAACCTAGCGGCGTGTGAATAAACAGCCGAAAGTTTAATTTTGGTGATCACAGTGAAGATACTGTATGCTCGCATTCTTACTTTGTGGTTTGCGAATGAAAGGCGAAGAAAATTTATATGGTTATCTTTATACCTTTCATTGTGGAAGAGTGAATAACAATATCATTGATTGTCAATTCTTAACAAAATAGACTGTTACTTCACACCAATGGAATTTAAAGTGCGATGACAAACTTATCTTCTCCTGAAACATGCATTTTTAGCCTTTAATCACTCTAACTGCGTTCTTCAACTGTGCAGCAAGTTCATGCCTGTTAGGATCTGAAGCAAAAATCTTGTTATATACACGCTACTTTTCACAGTCTACCATGCAAATTCGAAAATCAATTCAAATTAGAGCATCGCTTCTGCTTCTATCATTTTGCTTCCGTTTGGCGGAGCAACAATTTTTATATTGATTACAATTGGAGTTCCCCTCCCCTGAAAAACACAACGAATATTCAAGCATTTTTCTTGCAAAGAAAATGATTTTTAAGTCAGTTTTGAATATTTAGAATAAGGATGGTAGGTGTCTTTCGCTTTGCCTGGTATTTTTCAGTAAAATGATATAAACTGCAGGTGGAAAATGTTCAATGAAACTTACATGGAATTCGCCAACTGTTTGATCTAATTTTTTTGAAGATTTTATATTTTATGACAGTCACTTATTATTATTTCTCCTGCTCCCAATGTGACTGCATCCAAGATTTAGGGAGTATCTCACCTGTCATTTTTTGACACAACAACACAAAGAGAAGCTGTGTCGAATGACGGTTAACACACGCTCACTTTTTGCTGTCAAGTAGCGACGAAGAAAGCACCCTGCAATGAAGCACCATTAATTTGTGCACTGTGCTCAACAATGCTACTCTCTGGTCTCCAATAGACGTCCCCCCCCCCGCTTATTAATTTTCGGAAAATTTTCCACCCAGGACATTCTTATTCCAACCCCCCCGCTTATTAATTCTGGCAACGAGTTCCAAGCAAGACAAAAGCTACACAACAAAATTCTATGCACCCAACTAAGATTAAGACTTTCGAGCGAAATCTGTGATGTCATTGCTATTAATTTCTGAGATTTTTTCCAACCCCCCTATTATTCCAACCCCCCGGCTATTAATTTTTGAGATTTTTCCAACCCCCCCCCTACTATTCCAACCCCCCCGTCTATTAGAGACCAGAGAGTAGGGTCCAGAGATGCCTTTGTAAAATTTGACGAAAACTCCTCAACATGTAACGTAGCCCATTAAAACTGACTTATCAAGTTTACTTACGCTAAAGATGGCGGCGAGGAACTTTTTACCAAGATGCATTGCGTTCGAATTAGGGATCGAATCTATAGGGATTCGATTATAGAACGCAATGCATCTTGGTCACTACATCATTGATCTGGTAACAAGTTCCTCGCCGCGATCTTTAGCGTAATCGTGTATTCCAAATTCTATTCGAAAATCATAATTGAAATTTTACATGAATTCTGTCATTTCAAATCCGAACTTTGCAGGAGGTGGAAGCTTCAATCTGATCTGTGTGTGTGAAAATTTCTAAAGGATTAGCTATTGGCAAATAATGTGCCACTTAATGACGTCATTGAAGTGAATATGATTCTTCTCCGATCAAAACATCAAACCAGCTGGTACACTGTTTGCTACCATATTTTCTCAAATAAACGCCTAGCCTCAATGATAAACGCCGCCTCCTTTGACCCTTTTTTTGTCAATAAATGCTACCCCACTGCAAACACCTCTCGTAATAAGTCGGTATTGGGATGAAATCTTCGAAAGTCAGACCTCGGCAAAGGATAATTGTTGACAGGACTGTCATTTTTTCCAAGTTGAAATATATCCGACTTATGCCAATCAGATAGCCTGATATCAGGCAAAATTTCCAAAAGGCAAGGCCTGTTAACAGGCTACCAGTCAGACAAATGTGATTCATGAGGACATTATTTGATTCAAGTCGGACTTAATGCAAGTGAAGTCGAACTGATAGGAGGCTGACTTATGTAAAGCTATCTATAGGTCAGTAGATTTGAAGTTAGACTAATTTTTTGGTTTCTCTCTGCACAGGTAACAGGAAACCACACGATGAAATCTTACGACCCATTCGTTGCTCATCCAACACCGACTGCCATTGGCCTATTCCTGTTAGCATCAATAATGGTAACATTGAATCTTCTTGGTATTATTGTATTCATAAAACGACAAAGACGAAAACCTCCTGTTGATTACCCACTACTTGGATTATTGATCGCTAATTTGTTACAAGGTATACTGACATTACCTTCATATGCGCTGAAGAAGATAAACGCATTTGGGAGTTACGAACAAGGCATCATTTGCGATATTTATCGATTTTCTTATTTTTTTTGTACTCACGCATCGATCATGTGTTTGCTCGTAAGCTGTTTCGACCGACTTATCGCCCTTGTGTATTCTTTACATTATGGGCAAATCATAACGAAACGTCGAATCTGCGCGGCTGTATGTGCAGCGTGGGTATTTGTTCTGGCATTCGATGTCTTGCCGTTTTTCATTCCAAGAGGAGTCAACACAGAAGGATGTCATTATGTACCAACCAAAAGTTGGAGTGTTCCAATGCATGTTGTCATGAATATCATTCCATTGCCGCTGCTGCTTGGAAGTTACGTCGTTACAATACGAATCGCGTATAAACACGAACGAAAAGCGAAAGGTACGTTAAAGATGAGTCAGTTGAATCGAAAAGAACGAATTCGAATGGTTTGTGGAATTCGTGCGACAAGAAAAGTCATTATGATCATTGGTAGTTATTTCATATGTGTTGCCCCTGCGTGTATTTATTACCTTTTGCAATGGCTATGTAAATCATGTTTCACTCAGGAATACACGCAAAACTACGAACAAATCATGCATTTCTTTCTTAAAGTTCTCGTGAACGCGTTCGCTATCGTGTCTGCCGTGATATTCTTCTGGAACAGCAAATTATTCAGGAATAATGTCAGAGAATTGCTCAGTCGAAAAAGTGCAAGTGACAGCTTCAGAGAGTCAATCAGTATGACTGCTGTTCGACGCTACATCGTTTCGAAAACTGTCATGAAAAAAAGTAAACTAAATGGAAATATATCAGGAGGGTCGACACCTGCAGACATTGATTCCAGGTCATTGCATAGTATTGAAGGGAGCCCTCGTGGTGTACACGTAGAAAGGAATGGTAACATTGAGGGAATAACATTTGAAAGTGTGACGGCTGCGAAATCAGCAGAGTCACCTTTGATTGTTCAGAATGGGATGAAGGAAAACACAGAAAAAGAAGATTCTCTCAAGAAACAACTCTTTAAAAGAAATATAATTGCAAACTTTATAGCAAATAAACAAGAAACAGAAGAGGAGAGGCTTTCCGACATGGATGATCTTAATCCATAGGCTCATTATTATATGACTAAGAACAGAGAAGTCAGTACTATGGGAAGAAGGAGCAACTACCATATAAACGTGAATGGGATGTGCCTTTTGAGGTGCCTTTTTCAGGCAGTAATAAAACGTAGGGTATCATTTTTGGTGAGATCACAAATAGCCATACATTTGGTCGGTATCATTTGAAAATAGCTCTTAAAGATATCAACTTTAATCTAATTTCATCTCATGCAGAAAATTTGTAAATCTTCGGGTGTGATTTCTCAAGTCAAAATGCTTGACCAGTCTCATCTACGTATTGAAGTTACCCCCCCCCCCCACTTTGTTTGACATGTGGTAGATGCTGTGTTTACTGTCAAATAGTTCAGGGAAAAAACTTTGCCCTGCAATATCTTTTGGATAATTGGGCGTGCGTATCTGAAAGTTTATTCAGAAGAAATGCGTTTTAATATTATGTAGTAGTGAGCTTTAATAGGTAGTAAAATCCAATACTGAATGGATTTTCAAGAAATTTGCCAACACCTTCAGTGGAATTCGAAGTCTGTTCATAGTTCTTGCAGTCCAACGCGCGATCCGAAGTCTGATTCGGTGGCGAGATCCAGAAAGCCGACCAAAATATTGCAAAATGTTGATAAACATGAAAAATTGTCTTGATCCGACGATCCAAAAATTTTAATACTCCCTTCTGGTATTGAGGCACTGGTGTAGCTGAAGCAACATTTATTGTTTACGAAAAAGGAAAAGATAAAGTAGTTGAGCTATCCAATCATTGGAGTTGAAAAACGCAGCAGTGATCGAGGTGTGGAGTCAGTACATGTTAAGTCATTTGTGTAACAAAACATTGTTTGCATTGTGAATGCCCTTGACCAATTAATGTACTTAGTCGTGTCATCATTTATGGTAAATATATGCTATTTCCGTGATAAGGAAGGTTAAACAATGTGTACATTTATTCACATAAAGGAAGAAGTTGTATCTATTTAGAAAGTCGGGATGTCTTTGATTTAGCTGACCGAAATCAAATTATATTTACAGCTGTTTCAATACATCTAAGTTGCTTTTACTACGGCAGCTTGAATAGATTTATGTTGCCTTTGTTGTCAGCTGAAATCATGTTGCTTTCTTAAAAGCATTTACATTATCTCGTTATACACAATAATGGTGTTGATTTTCTGTGCGCTATAAAATGCATAATCTGGGCTAAATGGTGTTGGTGTCGTCAACAGATAGAGCAAGGAATAAACTGATGGTGCAATTGTCGATTTTAACAAATTACAAAAGGCTTCTAAAGCTTTCACATGCATAAACTGAAATAGTTCTTACTTACGCAAAATGCTTACGCATGGCTTTCCTTAGAGGTCTTTTAAACGAAACTATGAAATGCTTAATTGACAAATCAGCTGCTGCCTGCTGAACGTACACTTTTAGTGGCGCGTTCTTCCTGTTCTCCCTAAGCGGCCCGAGATCACGCCTATTTTTCCTTTATCAATGCCATCACGCCTGAAAGCTTTCCAGTATCAATGTTAACGTGCAATATTTTTTTCAATGAATATTTAACTTGCCTTCCAGCAGTAACTATACAGTAAAAATCTGTGTTCAAGAACCTACAGTTTTGACAGTAAGCCTGTGCTCTTAAACAGTGAATATAATGGGCAGGTATTTATAAAATGGTAGGCTAGTTGTTTGTAAGTTCTTAATCCACTCAGTTCTTATATGCGGGTCCTCACTGTATTGGCCAGATGAAGCAGTGGCGGATTTTAGAAGGGGCAAGTGGGGCCAACTGCCCCTCTCTTCATGTTGAAAACTCATTTCGTAAAGTCCCGCCGTGTCGTTGAGTCTCGTTTCTCTGTTCCAGCTTTTCGTAATTGTATATTTAGTTGTATTTTAGATTAATATTCTTCATGTGAATGATCCTTGGGAAGTCAGAATCTGTTGTTCCCCTTGGTATCGTTTTGTCGTATTGTATGGTAGCTCGTTCTTAGTCATAGGTAATTTCATAAATTATAATTCTTTTATATTGAATTTATGAAGAAAAAAATGAAGACTCAGTTTGGTGCCCCTTCTTGGGGTACCAAAAACCACTGAATTTTCTTAATCAAGAGTCGAAAATTTTCGCGCGTCTATTTTCTGTTGTAGTTTAGGCGCACTCTCTGGAAGCCTCCTTCAACTTTGGGGTGGACTCGCCCCTATGATGAAGTCGTTGTTTTCGTTCTTGTAAAGATATCTTTGTTTGATTTTGTCATGATTCATGATATGGCATCCACTTTATAATAAATGATGACTTGAATGCGTGCACACACTTCCATTCAAAGACAAAAGTAAACTTCTATTCACACGACTAGAAATTCTGTTTACCAGAAAAATCCTACCAAATTCATGATATTTTATTGTCATCTAAACTACAAGCAATTGGACGAGGCTTATTTACTTTCATTGGTGTTCGAGTTAAATCATGCTTGTTACAAAGTTCTAAAAAGGCAAGACAAAGGTTGTCAAATTCATTCATACTCAATTGATGTGCTCTTTTTGTAGGTTCCACACCGGACAATCTGAGTAGATCACTTGCCAACGATTCTTCATTTGGAAATAATAATCTACGTGACGAAAAAAGAAAGTTTTGTGAATTCAAAGAAGTCTTTAAAATGATTTTTATTAGATTTGCGTTTATACCACGTCTCTCTTATCTTATTCAGTGCCACTTAGTTAACCCAGCTATGGGTTGCACTGAAATTTTAAGTGAACCTCTTTTGCTGCTGACTTTCACAAAGTTTCTCAACATTAAATAAAAAAAAGAGCGTTTCGGGAAATGGTCGGAAGATGTTTTAAACTTTCTGCAGATATAGGCCAATGCTGCAGTTTGTCAACACAAGAACTCCTCAACTGTAAAGAACATAGGGCCTACAGGGATAAAATGGGTAAGCTTGGGGTAAAATACATAAGACAGGAATGCGAACAAACTTTGTAGAAATAGTAATTCGAACATTTTCTGTCACAATAACTGTTTGAACTACTCTCCTTGATGCTGTGAATTGTGATTTAACAGTTCATGATGAACCGTTTTCCTGCCATCAGCACTACGTATTCTACCTAAGTCTACCCATTTTACCCCTGCAGACGCTATTATTTGACAAGAAAGATGATAAATATAAAATCACTATCCTGTGAATGATATACGAGAAGCATAGTGCATTTTTACTTCCATAGTTTAAAATCCACTTACTTTAGCGTGGTTCTGATGACCTTTCTTCTGTGTTGAAAAACGGCTTTTACAACTTGTTCAATGATAACAAATGGAGCATCTATTAACGGATCCTTTCTTGGTATGATATTCACCAGCCATGCATCAATCTATTTCAAAAAAAGATTTATCGATTAGTCTAGAAATGATTTATCAAAACTTTAGTTTATCACTTTGATATTTCGATTGTAATCTAATGTTCTTTCCGTTTAACAATCGTGCTCCTTTGCAATGCCTTTCCATCCCCTGCTAAATAACTTCAGTTTACAGTTTCAGATGATGTTCCAGAGTCCAGAGACATGGCTATGATTTTTTTTACGAAGTTTGAAGTTAGAAAAGATTGAATCAAAGACAAAAAATGTGTTCTGCGATCCAGAAATGCTGTCTGGAGGCAAACAAGTTACTAGATTCGACGACAATGCTAAGTTCAAGACTGATTCTGTTTATATGGGCAATGACGATACTATCCTATTTTCAAGGAGCACGAGAATGATGTTTGTTTTTGTATGATTTGATCCACTCGAAGAAATATGTTCACTTGCAGCGAATTGCTGCAGTTTTGTTACGTTTTCAAAGGAAGACTTTTCATATCCAGTTCTTCATCGACCTCAGTGAGTATTCTGGTAATTTTTGAATCCTATTTCATTTCTTTACCTGATTTCTTTAATTCATACTTCTCTTTACAAGGAACACTACAGCCCCCCCCCCTGAAAAGCAGTTGTTGATGAACTGATGGGGCTACCGTGCAAAAATAATTAAAAATGAAAAGGGTCGTAGGAAAAAGCTAAGAATTGGAGAGACCATGTTCGGAAAACCAAATAGAACGATATATCAAATTCGTGGCTTTAACAGTTACTGGGGGCTGCCTGCCTCCTACGGACTCAACCGAGGAAGATATTTTCCAATACTACTCACTTTTGGTTCTGGCACAAATACTTTGCTTGGCAAAACCATGGCTTTCTTGACCTGACAAAGATATTGTGTCATCACCGACATCCGTGATCGCAGCATTGTTTTGTCGTTGGCAGCCAGATTCTGAAACAAATCAATAATCAATCATTTGATTTATTTGTTGCAACAATTTCAACCTGATTTACAATTTTAAAACACTGTCATGCTCGCTGCAGTATTATAACTCAATACCCAAGATAAACCTTAAAAATCTTGATTGCCAATGCCAATATTCTTGCAGGTCAACAGCATTTCTTCATCATTTGGCAGTCTGAAACAGATGTTCATGTGAGATTTGAAAAAGATGCAACTCAAATGTTCATTCACATTCATCCTTGTCGACACTTTCAGATCTATCTTATTGCAGAGTAAAAGATCAAAGTATAATGATTTCTAACGAAGCAAACGAAGTCATTTTCAAAGAAGTTATTTCATCGAAACTATCGAAGCTGCTACAGCCATTTACAGTCAAACTTGCAAACGTCATCTCGTTAGAAACCCCCTTTCAGACAAATGAAAACCATTATACATTCACAAGATCCGAAGCTCCGACTTACACGAAGTGATTCGTAAAGAATACACAAATGGGATTATTTAGATGTTCTGATTGTTTCCAACTTATGCGAATGTCCGACTCATGCAAATTTGACTGCTTCGAGTTTGACGATATGTTTGAAGAAATTTACCTCGGCAACTTCCTTTTGAAATACAAGGGTCATAGGCACCCTTCCAAAGCTAAATGGACCTTTTCTCTCAGGAATTGCTTCCAGCCATTGAAGTAGAAGAGGGATGGAAACTGAAAATGGAAGATTCCCAACCAAGCGAACTCCAGGAACATCTGAAAAGTAACTCGAGACATTGACTTGATCTTTCATGAGAGAATAAAGGATGACTTGAAAGCAAATTTTCCTACTTTCAAATATCAATTGTAATTATTTGTCTTCTCAACCTTGTTCCATTTTTGGTAGGGTACATTTTACCACATGGCACACATTCCCAAGAAGCAGACACTCGAGCAAATTGTCAAGATTTAACAGTCAAAGAGCACCATTAGAACTGACAGAGAAAGATTGGTATGCTCCTCATGTAATCATTATTATTGATTACATATCTTTAAGAATTTCTAAGTCCCATTAGTTTTATGAAACAAAATTTGCCTGGCTGCATTCCAGGTAGCCTACCCTGTAGATCAATAGCGCAAAGTTGCATTTTTCCCAAATAACAAAACTTTTTCAAACAATTTTGAAGCCTGCTCTTTAGTGCTTCTTGTATAGCAACAATCATTGAAATGATAGCTACAACATAACAACTCAACTCAACAATAAACAAAACACAGTAAAAGAATAAACATTAAATAATACCATCAGAATGCCAAGGAACTATGGATGCTTGTGAGACTGATTTTGCAATGTCAAACTTCATTATGTCAGCATGGTGCACTGACATATATCCATCTGAAATTTCAGCAAGTTCCTGTGATCAATTATGTAATGACAATCTATTTTGGTTTCATAATATGCTAGTCCCAGGGGGGGGGGGTACATGACTTGCGGATGGACGGGGGTCTGCCGCCCGGTTTTCAAAAAGGTACCCTCTTCTAATTACCGAAAGTTACCGTCATACCCACTTTTACGATGAATTTTGGCGGAAAACCACCCATTTTTTGCTATCTTTCACCAGTTTCTGGATAACCCACCCTTGTTTATGGAAAATCTGCCGAAAAAGAGACCCTTGGTTAGAGAATTTGGGGCCCAAAAACCCACCCATATGGGCGGCACATACCCGTACCCTCAACATGTTATGTACCCCCCTCCCCCCCGGGATGCTAGTAATAATCTAACAGATCTGTTCATTGGCAAAATCTATTATCACAATGTTCATTTCTAATAATTTTTTTTTGTGATGTTTTGTTCCATTCTACTTTCATCTGTTCATGATGTTAGCATATGGCAATGTGAAACGTACAAAACTGACCAAATATCAAATGATTATAAAAATATAGTTTACAAGATATTAATTTATTTCTATCTGGATTGCAGGTTGCCAATAGTAGATAAAATTTATAATTTATGCTCACATTTAAAACTGGAATGAATCTTTTGTCAACTTCAACTGCAGCTAAATGTCTCACTCCAGCTTGCAAAATTGATCTAGTTATTGAACCAGGACCAGCTCCTATTTCACATACATGGCAATCAAAAACATCAGCCTTTCTCACAATCTTATCTGCCAATAAAGAAACTGAATCTTAGTTAATCATATCTGCAGAATCTGGTATCACTTTGAAGAGATTTTCAAACAGTCAAACTCACATATGTCTGATCACTTCTGACCAGTGAAGCTATCAACAATTTTGGCATGATGTGCATAGGACTTTCCTGATACAGGAACTGCATTGCAGCAGACCTGGGAAATTTCTTTGCTCAACAATGATCTATTAGACGTGTGCACACACTTTATAATTCAAAACTCAAAACAGTGCCATAATTTGCATGATTTTTTAAAAATTAAACCCTTATTAGATGGAACAATTTCAAAGCAAAGAAAGAAAATAATTCAGAAAGGAGAAATACAACAAAAAGTTGTAGTATTCCATCAATCTTCCAGTTTTCTTACCAGCAACGTTTAGATCTAAGATAAAATTCTGACTGAGTTGTTTCTTTGCAGATAATCCATAAAGTCGAATTATATCTGAAATATTTGGCATAGGCGGCAAACGAATTCCTCTACTACAAGAAGCCATGTCAAAAACTTTTTCTTCCTTCTACCACTGGAATAATGTGTTATGTGTATGTTCTGCTCTATCTGTCTCTTATAACAGGATTAAATTGGAGGAAGCCTTTACTTCAAACGTTCAATGATGTGAATTCTAAGACAAAGCACAATTGACATGGTTTGTTGTGACTGTTTGTTGCCATCAAATGAGACAGAAGGTCGCCGCTACTTCAATTCTAGGCCGTCCGCCATTAGCCAATACAGTAAATGCATTCTTTGGTCGTTGTTGCTGTTGTATATGTATTGCAACAACAACAACAGCAGGCCTGAAGCCTTTCCAATTTCTGGCAGAAAGACTGGAGAAGAGTCCTGGAAAACGGCGGGAATAAACGTCTGCGGAAAATAAGTAGCTACTAGCGAGAAGTAGGCTGAATAACAGTTCCAGGTAGATTGTTTATGAATCTTTGGCTAGATTCTATCTAGAATACCTCCTCTCTTCTGTAAAGTTAGTTTCATGCTTAGGCCTTATATAAGGCCTACGCAGTTCACTCAAGCGGGAAGCATCATCAATATTCATCTTGACTGCTGCATAGTTTTTGTTTTTTATTGTCAAAGTTTTGGAACAAAACAAGTATTTTGGGGTCATTTTGGAAGGAAAAAATGTGACGTGAAACTCTTACATTTTCACAATAGACAATTACAACGCCATAGAATGTAACAACCACGCTCTAGAATGTTACATTCCATAGCGTTAAAAGTATTTTCAAGATAAATATCATCAACTGTTTTACAAGGGTAAGAGGACTAAGAAGTTGTTATTATGTGTAATGTCATTTGACTTTGTGAAAATCCTTTTTCTCTCACCCTCCGGATGAGTTAGAATGATAAGTTTGCAAAGAGAGCATGGAACATGCACGCCTGACCATTGTTTTAAAACAATGAACCTATTGTACTTTCTTTGTTATATTTGAAGTTGCATGCAGAAGATCTCTCGCGCGCACAACATGATTAGCAGTCTGGTGGAGGAGTCTCCCAACTTGAGTTAGCCCTTGGAGCTTTATGGAGCCTTTACAATAAGCCCTCCTCTCTATTAAGCCCCCTCTCTTGAAGGTCCAAAATTAAATAAGCGCCTGGGGGGTTTAATAGAGCTTTTAGGGATGCTGTTCAAACAGGTTCACTTTATCAAAAATGTGTCATCTATCATTTCATAAATCTAATAGATCATTTCCTCTCTCTTTTTCCTTGTGATCCAGATTGTCTGCACACTGATATGTTATCAGCACTACAATCTATTTTATGAACAACTTACATTTAATCTCTTCGTAAATTCTTTTCTTTTTTTATTGCTTATCAATAAAGATCATCAATCAAGCACAGGTTTTGCACTGACAAGCACATTGTTAGGTAAAATTTAATATATATAATCCCCGATTTGAAAATCCCTTGTGGGTTCTCTTGAATCTTCCAGTATTGTTTCAAATGTGGTTGGGGCTTGAAAGAGAGGGGGGCTTATTTCAAATTTTGACTCAGGGGGGAGGGCTTATTGGAGAGAGGGGCTTAATAGAGAAGGGCGGCTTGATAGAGCTTTTACGGTACTCTTTGTAGACTTGTTGGGTAAAAGGTAAGACTGGTAACTTTGCAATATGTGTAAAAGTTTTCTTCTGCAGCAATAAACATTTGCATGAATGAGCTCCATAGCTAAACATGTTATGATATTTTGCTTGCTTGAAAATTCATTGTGCACTCAGAATTTCTTCAACGTGAGAGACACAAGTTTCAATAATCATAGTAATGTAAATTTTCTCTTTTGCTCATTTAGGCTACATAAAAATCTGGTGAAAGATGAAACCTTGTATCATTGTGCATGGTGGCGCATCAAATATTGCAAACATCTTTGTTGAAAGATACAAATCTGGTACACAGGATGCAGCCAAAACTGGATATGGTATTCTTACAAAGGTCTTGACGCTTGTTGTTTTTCTTTTCAGAATCATTTCAGGTTGTTAAGACCAAGATTAGAAAGTGCACAATTCACAGAATATTTCTTCATTTATTCCAATTTCTTAATGTACAGCTATATTTGTGTCACTAAACAATAGAATTATTGTTTCATTTTGTTGTTTTACCAAAGTTTTGTGGCTAAACCACAGCAAAATGAAATGAGGGGAAAATCAACTTTGAAAAGCAAACTTTCCAATCAGGACTTAGAAACTAATTTTGCAAAATGTGAGCAATTATTGGCAGGGATGTGCTTTTCTAGCTGTTTTATGATTTCAGCAAAAAGCATTGTTCTTGAAATGATATTGTAAATGAGCATCTTGATAGTATGTTATCTCTTAACTATTAGGAGAAACAACATGGTTCTTTGTCTGAGTTTCTGTTGAAGTCGTAACAGTAACCACAAAGATGTCAGCTATTTTATTATAGTTGCATTAGCTTACAAGGATGATATCTATTTTGGTGCATATCGTACTTATAAACAAAATCTTTCCTCCACTGTCAAGACAGGTAGAATTCAGGGTAGAAATTCATCATGCTTGTTCAAAATAAGATCTGCAGCAGACCAGACCTTTATTATAGGAGATTAACGATAGATAAAAGATAGCTTAAAGATAGATATTCCTTCTCTTTTCAATCTTGAATCTTTTAATATTTAGAACTGTTTTATTATTCAGGGTGGTTCAGCCTTGGATGCTGTATGTGCTGCTGTGACATCATTAGAGAACAATCCTGTCTTTAACGCAGGTTTTGGATCTTGCTTGACAGAGGAGGGAACTGTGGAAATGGATGCTTTGATAATGGACGGAAAAACAATGAGAGTTGGTAAATATTGACATTTGAAAATTGCTTGAAATTATCCATGAGGCTGTCATGTATTGTATTGCCCCAGGGAGAATTTGCTTGCTTACATCTTGAACAGAGATTCCCTTCTTCAGAAAATGATATGTGATACATATCTAACCTAAGGGATCAATTTTGAAGGCTCTCTGACAAAAAAGAATAATGAATAAGTTGTCCTTGACTACCAAGATAAAAATGATTTTCAGTTGCCTAAAGAGGACAAATACATGTTGTTTTGTAAGAAACTTTGATCAGGTCTACTACTACTAAGACGTCACACGCAGTTAATACTGCACAACGCGTCTCACAATGCCACGCCAGTTCTTTCTATCATGTGTCAGATCAGAAAGTCTTTTCAAAGTTTGTGCTTCTTTTGATAGGTCTAGTTTAATTCCAATGCTTGTCAAATCTTGCCTGACTGTCTGCATCCAGGTCGTCTTTGGTCTTCCTTGTGGCCGTTTCACTTTCCTGAGATATTCTTTAAGGGCCTTCCTTGCTGGTGTTTCTGGATGCAAGCGCATGAGATGTCCTAGCCATGTTAGTCTCCTTTCTCTTATTATTTCACTCCATGGTTCACATTTCGTTCTGGCATAGAGCTCGTTGTTGCTAATATTTCTTTGCCAGTTGATTCCTAGAATCTTTCTTAGATGTCTGCGTTGGAAGGTGTCGTTGGTGTTTTCTAACTTCTTCGTCAGAGTCCAAAGTTCGCTATTGTACAAAAACACACTTGCTACATAGGCATTGAAGGTTCTCAGTTTGATCTTGATGGAGTTTTTCTTGCTGCTGAAAATGCTGTTGAACGTTTTATAGGCATCAATTGCTAATATCTTTCTTCTGTTGATGTCTTTTTCTGTACTGAGTAGACTACCCAGAACTTTGCATTCTTTCCATGCTTCATTTCCCTTTTGCTCGATGTTATATTCTTCCGTTCTTGATTCATTTATTCGTAGGTTTCTTTCTGCAAGTTTACCAGGAATGGTTTCTTTAATATGATCTATTCGATGTTTCGCAGTAGATGCCCATGTGATGTCATCAGCGTACTGAGGGCTTATTTCAAAGTAGCTGTTTTCTCTGGGTAGGTCTGTTGCTGCGTTCTCTGTATCCATGGATCTGGCAAGGTAGAAGATGAAAAGTACTGCACTGAGACAGTCACCCTGTGCAATCCCTATTTCTATTTTGATGTTTTCACCTTTCTCTTTTCCGACTTTGACTCGCAAATTTACATCCTTTATTAGAAGAGACATCATGTGTAGCTCATCAGGTTCCAGTATTTCTTGCAGGTCTTTTAGTAATTTTCCGCGGCTAACAGTGTCGAAGGCCTTACTCATATCTAGCAGTAAAAGGTAGATGTTGTAGTTGCTGGATGTTATAGCTTTCTCTACTAGCATCTTGATTGCAAAAACCTGTTCGGTCGTGCTTCGCCCAGCTTGGTAAGCAGCTTGTTCAATTGGAATTTTAGTGCTGAGGCGGTTCGAACATCTTCTTATCATATAGATGGCAAGCAATTTCCTTAGTACAGATAACAGTATAATTGGTCGTAGATTTGAGGGCGGTCCTGGCTTTTTTCCTGGTTTTCGGAGGGGTTTTAGGATACCCTGTTTGATCTGTTCTGGGTATTCTCCTGTGCATGCCACGTTGTTCAGCAGTTTGGCCACGCCTTCATGTATTTCCGGTGGTCCGTACTTTACAAATTCCGCATCTAGGTTATCATCTCCCACACTTTTCCTATTCTTTAAACTTTCTGCTGCCTTTTTTATTTCTAAGCCAGTAAAGGGTGTTTTCATTTCACACGGTGGTATCGTTGGGAGTAATTCTTTCGTTTCCATCGTGAACATTTTTTGGAAATGTTTCGTTATTAAAGTTATCTGTTCTTTCTCAGAGCCAGCAATGCTGCCATCCTCTCCTTGTACGATGAGGGGTTTCTTCGGTTTTCTATTATTAAGAGTTCTGATGGCCTGATAACACTTGTTCGAATCATCCTTTTTTCCCTCTATTTCTGCTAGTTGCTTGTTTATTTTTTCATTCTCGAGTATTCTTATTCTTTTACGTATTTGATCAGGTCATAGTACTAAAAACTTCCTTGATTCTACATGAAAATTTTTTCATTTTAGTACTAAAAGTTTTTTTAATTTTTTTCCCTCTCTAAGCAATTCCTTTACAATTCAGTTACAACAATCTTCTGTTTGGATTCTACATATCATTTTTCTCTTTCACAGGAGCCGTAGTATCAGTGAAAGACATTGCCAACCCAGTACAACTCAGCAAAAGAATCCTCGAAGAAACTCCCCATTGCCTCTTATCTGGTGAAGGGGCTAGCAAATTTGCCAAACGCGTTGGAATCCCAATTTTAGATGACCCAAAGAAGTTGATTGTTCAGGAAAGCATTTTAAAAGCAAAACTTGACAGCAACGTGTCATTCGAACATAATGTCAAAACATATTTTAATGAAATTATTGAGTCAAAAGATTTACGAGAACTGGAAGAAATTGCAAGCAAAATGGCGAAATCAGGAGAGTTTGATAGAGGAAGAGGAAGTGTGGGACATGATACGGTTGGTGCTGTTGCATTGGATTCATCTGGAAATATTGCATGTGCTACGTCAACAGGTTCGTTGAATTCCTACTTTCTGTGCCACGCAAGTCAGAAAAATCACATGCTGGTTGAAAGTCTACTGCTTCCAAAATTTTAAAGCCATGATATTCTGCGATATCTGATTGAATAGCGGAAATGTTCAATTTCTTTAGAATTATTCCTTGCTGAAATTGGTCAGTCCATCCAAATTTTATGAGACATTTTCTCGAGAAGGTCCCTTCGAGAAACCTAAAAACGTGCCAGAATCACAAGCAAATTTTCTAATATTTCCTCACTGAAAGTTGATTTCTGCAGAAAATCCCCCATATCCACAGGAAGGACTGACTGATTAAAGCCGTGTAAATTTACTGAATATAATGAAACATGTCAATATTTAAAACTTATCAGCTTTCAGTATTATTCCATTGATATTCAGGGAGCAGCAGTGTTTCAAAAAAAAAACGTTTTCCAAAAACGTTCTTTTACTCACAAGGCATACAAATCTGCTCCATAGTCATGATATCCTGTTAGGTTGGATCGATATGTCAATTGGTTGCATCAAAATTTGATTTGGTTTAAAACTAAGAAATGTCTTGCTACTCTTTTGAAATACAAACAATGAAAGAGTTCCTCTTCTCTCTTTCTCTACCTTCTTTTCTTCATGTTTTGAACCATAACTTTTTAAATTTCTTTTTGACGTCATCTGATCTAACTGATTGTGTTTTGTTAAAGGTGGAATTCCTGGCAAATGGGTTGGCCGTGTTGGCGATACCGCTATTCCTGGCAGTGGTGGATACGCAAATAAAATTGGAGGGGCTTCCTCAACTGGACATGGAGAATCGATCATGAGGGACACTGTGTGCAGGCAGGTATGTACGATTTACTGTTATTGCTTCAAAGTTTGATGCAATACAACTTCGCCATGTTATCTGATGCATCAGAGCGTCATAGCCCCCCCCCCCTTCCCCCGAGATCTTCAAGTTGCTCTCCATCGTCGGTGATATGCAGAATTTTGAAACTGTAAGGTTGCATTGTAGCCTAGTATCAGGCTAGCTGCATTATGGTTGAATATGGTATTGTAAGTTACGTTTGTGGAAACCATAATGATAATTGGTCGAAGAACGATAAAACAGCCACGATTTCTTGCGTCAATTTACGTTGTTGTTCAGGAGACATTGTTGGTACTTCAAATTTGTTTGGCATTAACGGGAATACTTGACGCCCAAGTACCGCCAGTCCGCCAGTCTTGTTTTTACTCATGATGAAACTCGTCTTTAAGAATGAATCTTCCCTAGGTTGTATTCAACATGGAAAATGGTGATGACGCGCAGACTGCTGCCGAAAAAGCAATCAAACATCTTCATGAAGAAACGGGAGGCCGTGGTGGTGTGATTTGCATTGATAAGAATGGTAAACTTGGACATTCATTTTCAACGTATAGAATGGGATGGGCTCTCATCAATGAAGATGGAATACTAAAATATGGCATTGATCAAGGCCAAACATTAACGGCAAGTGTTTAATAGTATTACTTCAATATATACATATCATAAGGAGAAAAGTGAGCAAAATTCGATCAAATATTGAGTGCTTTTAGAGCAGTTTGTATAAATATATCTTGGGTAGTTGATGATTGTACATTTGGGACATTTTGTCAATTGCTGAAACATTTCAACTGCTACATATATTTGATTACGGAATATTTTCATAAATTTTTAACAACTGTAACTATGTTTCTACAAGATAAAATTTTGAAATGTTTGTAACTGAAATGTGCATGCCCAATAAATTTGCAAATAGAAATATTATCGAGCAAAATGTTTGTAATTATTTCTCTTCTCGAAGTTCAAGGCACTGTTATTGTTAGGTATTGAAACTGTTATAAGTAGCTTTGCGATTTCGTCATTGAATATTAGCTCAAGAAAGATAATTGATTGAAACCAGATTTAAGTGTAATTTTGGATGGAGTGTTTTTATTTTGCTTCTCAAGTTCCCTTCAAAATTTGCTGTTGGAAGATCTTTCCAGGATTTTTACACGTATTTTTTTAATAAGAAACTCAAATCTCAGATCGCTAAAAAATTAAAGGGAATAGACATCTCATAATCGCTATAAATAGGCCAGAGAAACGCCCACAAAACCACAAATCCATTGTTTCTTTAGCTACACTATGAAACCGGATGCGTCGAAGCTGTCGAGTACAATAGATTATATTTTTGACCTGGCCCGGGCCAGCTTTTAACCATGTCGATTCCCTTGAAGGGTTTAAGAAACTCCAGTATCAGCAGGAAAATATAACTCTGATTACCCCAAATCTGATGAGTTTAAGAAACTTTCAGTACTGGCTCAAATTCTTAGTTTCTCATAAAAAACGATACGTGCATTGTAAACGTCTAACTTGTGTTTTCACCGCAAATTTTGTCATGTTTTTGCATAAAAAATAGATGGATTGAAATGAAATTAGCAGTTGTGCATTTCACTCCAAGAAAGATCTTGTCACCTGTTGCAGTCACATGTCTGTGGAACAAAAGTTCGATTTGAAACGAGGATAAAAAGAAAGGGCGTTTTGTTTTGTGTCTCTATGTTTGTTCGATGTCAAGATGGCGCTTAGGCTGCTAAAATTCACTTGTACTGCAGTGAGTTTATCTTGGTTGGGAAGTCAGGGTTTGTTGATTTATCATCTCAAGTATGGAGACCAAAACGATCCAGTGAAGCAGGTATCTTCAGAAGCAATCCCAGTGTCTGTGAGAGAATCCAGAAAAGGTTTGATCGATGCGGTCTTAGGCCTTTATGGTCTGAAATACTCGAAGGAGCATGTTTCATATTATGATGAAAGTGCCGTGTTTGAAGACCCCGCTGTTCATCTCAAAGGAAGAAAATCTCTTGCATCTGCATTTTCTAAAATGGATATCTGCTTTCGGAAGAGTGAGAATTTGAAAATGGATATTTTACATGGGAAAAACATCGTGGTGATTGATCAGGTCCAGAAATACACAATGTTTTGGAACATCAGTTTCGAAATGCCTTCTGTTCTCTATTTGTATCTCAGTGGTGATCCTGGGGAAGAGAAAATTGTTCACCATGTGGAGGAATGGTACAGTAAACCTCTGATTGGAAGAGAAGTGCCCTATTTTGCAAATATTGGCCTAATTGCTGCACAGTTCAGAATGCTTCATGGATTGCCTTTCCAGTACATTTTCAAAGCACCTGAAGATGTCTAACTTCTTTTTGTTTGTAAAATACAGAGAGTGGATTCAGACTCCTTACACAAATTTTATCTTGTAATACATGCATGCATCCATTTTTCTTTAAAAAACTTCATTCATTTTGTGTAGAGCACGGAAAAATAATGTGTCTTCATCTCACCTCTTTCTATGTAATTTTGACCCCAGAGAAGATCAGTACCAATGAAAAGAAAGTCAAATATCTTCCAATTAGGTTTAAGAAAAAAATGTGAGGGATATTTAACAAGCAAGCAATGTAAAGATCCGTTAACGGTCATTCACATTCATTCACACAGAAACTGCCTTTTTTAGACTGCAGAATATTTGATCAACTGTATATTTCACCTCACACTCTTGACACATTTTGATCATGCATGAAAATGACACCAAACTGCTAACTTTGTAACACAATGTAGAAGAAATTTGTCCCTCATTCAAATCGCCATATCAATCACATTTTATGTACGCATGAATTTATCCAAGATTTGAAATTTACCAAATAATTCAGTTTAGCCAACCTTTAAACCGATAAGTAAATGCTGAACAGTCAAAAAAATCATGCGCATAGCATTTGAAAAAATCTTTGATGTACACTTTGCAAAGTTAGCAGCCTGGGACAATTAGAGCTTAAAGCTTGGATTACATGAACTCTTAATTTCATTTTATAACATTGATGACCAGCATCTTTTTGTGCAAGATTACACATCAGATCCCCCCCTTTGCTTTGCTACTCTTGCTTTTAAAAACGTTCATGGGATCTTAGGGAACTCAGAAGTGCCAATCCACAACTTTCCAGAGTAACTTCTATGAGAAGATCTAATTACTCAGATATTTACACAAGAGTTAAACTGAAAACTCTCATAGGACAGTTGAAAGCTGAACTTCATGTATTTATGTGCCAATAATAAACCGAGTGGAAAAAATAGTGTTTGGAAGTTTTAAAATCAGTCAGCTTTCCACGCTCAATTTTCCATGTTCAGTACTTACTGACTTCACCTCCTATTAAATCATTATCTAACAGTTTTACAATATCAAACCATGTATTGTCTAATTACAATAAGATGAAAACAAAATTACCCTTTACGTAAGGAGACCATCAATATTTTGATGAAATGTCTTGAACAACTTGTGCTTTGAAGCAAGTTGTGTTTAACTAAATACAATATGATAAAACTACAGTGTGCAAAGAACAAGTTTCATGCAAACAAACTCAAGCAATAAGTTGCATCTCATCAAGTTGTTTCTTCTTTTCTGGCAAAGGTTCAGCTTCATATTCATCAACAGAGATGGTATCATCCATGTATTTCTCCTTTTTGGTTTGTTTCTTGCTTTTCTTGCAACAACATGTGCAGCATGCAGCAGTAAGAATAACAAAAATCAACACCACAGAGATTCCTAAAGCAGCTCTGCTGGCAAGAGGCAGACTGTGGAACCACTTGCAGAATTTTTCACCAAGTCTTCTGAATTTATTGCCATGGTGTTTCTACATTTGGGGAGAAATTGTAAGTTCAAATGACTTGAATTCACATTAACATGCATTTACAAATGATGTAACATCATAATCTCTACTCACTTTGCTTCAATACTGACATGTAAATCTCTGCATTTCTATCATCAGGATATGATGTTAAGTTTACTTTCATCCAGTGTCTAGAATTTTGCTTCTTCTAAAGACTGTATTTCTCCTTCATCTTGAGGTTGGATTCCTTTTAATGTCTCCTGGGACAGACCACATCTTAGGCCTTGCAATTCATATTTCATACTTTGGTAAGCTTTGAAGGTGCTGTGGCATTGTGGTGTAATTCTCTGATTCTCTGACTCTGCAGCCGGCATAGTCTGGTGAAGTGGGTTTAATACCTTGTAGGGCTAAACTACTAGAGCACCATGACAAGGGGCTGTGAACTTGATTAGCACTTGATGTAGCTACTTAAGGGTAAAACACACAGCTTCACTAACATCAACTTCACCAGCTTCATTTTTCCCACAGCTACAACAATTTCTGGAACAACGTGGGCAATCAGGAAACAAATAGTTTCTAACTTTGATAAACTTGCACTTACCTTATGGTTGTGTTTGTCATCATCATCATCATCATCATCATCATGATCATCATCATGATCATCCTCATCTTTGTCATCATTTCGGCCAAGTTCAAATCTTGGTGGTTTTGGATGCATACGTTTCCATTTTCTCTTCTCCCTCTTTGTAACAGCAAAAGGTCCTGAATTATGAAATAAAGATTTCCAATTCAATTTCAGTTGAAGCATTTATCTGAAAATCAGCCTTTTTATGTGCAAAGAATGAGCACATTATGTGATGGGGAAGATTTCTGTATAGGAAGGAAGGAACGGAGGTATCTACGGACGCTTTTCGTGCCAAAAGTGTAACAATAGGCATTATTCCTGCACACAATCCAAACAATCAATGAAGCATTTCAGGTATTTATAGGCACTGTTAATTTATACAATCAAAGCAATTCAAGAGACATTTGGGAGAATAATCATATTTAGGTGGGCTGCCAAAACTCTGGCTGTTAATGAATTCATCAATTGAGCTGCCAAGTCATTTAAAGTCAATTTTCCAAAATCTGACCTCTGTGACCTGGCAAACTTCCCTTACTGTTTGAAATCTTCAACCTTCAACAAGGATGACTGTTGTCAAAAAAGCAAGCAAATCATACTACACCATCAAGAAACAAGTGTTACACGGTTAAGGTGGCAGCTGGTGTCTGGCTAAAGTAAAAAAAAACTCGTCAATATTGCCCCCAATCCACTTCTTCGCTATATCTACAAGTATTTTTTATAAGAAACTAAGGATTTGGGGCAGGACTGAAAGTTTCTTAAAATTATCGTACTTTGAGAACACAGAATTTCTTACGAGTGTCTAAAATGTTCCATAACAACCTTCATATTCACTACATGTGCCCTCGTGATTTTGACGATTCTGCAGAAATTTATTAAATGACGCAGTGCATCGTCGTAAAAAGTCCCTCGCCGATATCTTTCGCCCAGTCGCCCATAGTGAGGGTTGCTAGCAGGCTAATTCTTGCCCCAGTATTTCACATGCACCGGAATTCTTCGCACATCCCCATAGGGTACCTATTTTTCAAAAAGCTGTCTTGTAACAATTCATCTCAAGGAAAATTAAAATCCTAGAAAAACAAATGGAACTTACTCTACCGTACCTGGCTCTTCATGGCTCTACTCTGCTAAAATCAAAAGCCATGAGACAATTGAAACATCTTTACTTACCCTTGCATGCCCAGTAATGTTTATCAGCTTCTCTTTCTTTGTGATGAATCTTGCTTTCAGAAATCTTTATGGCTGTAACTGTTCTCTTACTCTCATTGATTTTGTCACCCAACTCAAGGACAATTTCCTTCACTTCAATTTGGCTCACTTCCTCATTATCAACTTCAACAATCTCTTCTTGGACAAAAAGCATTTTTATACCACTTGGTTTGATTACCTCAACCACCATGATCCGGACTTGCACAAGTGCTGGCATGCTCATGATTCTACCATCTGCAAAGATTTCAGCTAAAGCAGGACAAGAATCAAGATATCAATAAGAATCAATAAAATTTCCCGTACTCATTGACAGCCATCCTCTTTTGACCAGGTGAATCTGCAAAATGGAAATCTGTAAATTATTACCAGCTTTGTCTTCTTGATGATTTTTTTACAATTCTTCAGAAGCAGATGAAAGAATTCTTCACAAGTTCAAAAGAACTTTGAAGAAAAGTTTGTGAGAAATTCCTAAGAATTCTTGGGAAAGAAAACAGTGCTGATTCACTGAATGCTATTGCTGCAAGTCTCTTCAAAAATACTTTCTCCCTGGTTTTAAATGAAGATAATTTATCAACTTCAATGGTTACTCACCAAGTTGCGTTCGCAAATGGATTGAAGTGACCACAGTATGATCAATTCTATGGCCATTGACATGAACATTTCCTTCAATCACATGAATTCGCAAATGGATCTATAAAATAAAGAAAAAAAATTGAATTATGAACATTAAATGGCTAATTGAGTTCACACCCTTTATTATGATGGTAATCATTTCTATGATGCTAATCGAATAGTTGGCAATTTAACCTTTGCCATTTTGAGTAATCTGGATTCTTGTTAATTGAGTTGTCTTGAAAACTTTGAAAAGTCATTGCAACTTTCAAATTCACATTTCAATGATGTACAAACAAATTTCTGTTTCATCACTTCCTGTTTCTTATTTCAGGTTAAAATGGTGCACAAGGAACATTTTTGGGGCAAAATGGAACAAAGGTAATCGTTTTTTCATCATGATATTTCAACAAACATTTTAGCAGGGGAATCAATATTTTTTGCTCTAGAGAGCAACAAAGGAGTAGTTAGATTTATTTTAATAATGACGTCATCATTAATTCATGAGCGACGTGAAAGTCACATGAACTTGCTGCAACAAACACAATTGTCTTGCTAAGCCAAATTTATTGTTCGTGCAAATTTCTGTCGGTTTCTGACATAGAGTTAGGAAAATCTATGGTTTCTGATCACAGGTTCTATTCAATGTTGCGCAGCTACGGAATGCGCGGGGTGGCAGTACTGTCCTGAATTGCTGAGTCAAGCAAGTTAACAAGGATAGGCTTACATAATGTTTTGACCAAGTGAAAATATCAGAGAAGTGCATATGAGTTTACAAAATGAAAAATTCAGCAGTTCACGACGTCACGACGTGTTTCAGTTAAAATTTCGTCTGCATCTGTTTGATGCATGAATAATAGATTTCAAGAACTTGGAAGTGTGCAGCAGGTCTTGACGGCCAAGGTCTCTCTCTCTCTCTTCGCTCAAGAAGCGCTGGAAACAAACAACCACTAAACACAAAAGATGATTGACAAACTGATGAAATACGATACCTTCAAACTGCTTTTCACTGAATTTTCATCACTTCGTTTCCGGCTAACATCGACGACGATAGTTTCATTTTTGGGTGTTCCAAGTTCGTGAAGGGAAACCTTAACATCTCTCTCTGCATACGGGCATGGAGCTTTTCCATGATGATGTGTTCTGTCTTCATGATGTCTTCCATGATGGTCAAAGTGATGTCGATGACCAATCACAACTTCCACCACCAAAATGATCGCAAGAAGAGAGAGTATTTCCCTCATCTTCGGTGAAAATTGGTCGTTTAACCTTGATGAGCTTTCCGCTTTCAAGCGAATTTGACGATCGCAAAATTGAAGTTTCGGTCTTGCGTTCGTTATTGTTTTTTATTTTGACTGGTGCATCCTGGGAGAACAAATCATTTCCTTTGCTTTTGATTGGTCAATTTCATTCAACTTTCTCTTCCGCCTTTGGAGATCAGAAGTGAGGCTCTTTGTTCTTCTAAGTGAGGTAACTTCAATATGGTATCTCAAAACAGCAACAACAGCAACCAGATATGTTAGCAAATGTTTGGTAGCCAAATGTTTCTGCAGCAAAATCTTCCACAACAACAGCAAAGCAAGACAAAAAATCCAAAAACCTTGGCAGGAAATAGCTCAGAAAGGTCTGAAAGTGAATGTAAGTATAATGAATAGAATAGACATGCACATCTTTTGAAACGAGCATATCCAGGGTGAATCTCTGCTGCGCCAGGAGCACAACAATTTTTTTGCGCCATTCTGTGCCAAAAAAGAATAATTGATATCTGTTGTTTAATACAATAAGAAATTGAATGCCCATTGTTTTAAGGCCTCTTTCTGCGCCAAAATGTGCGCCAAAAGCCAAATAATTTCTTTCTCTGCGCCAAAGATATTCATGCTAGCAACCCTTATACGCACCACTGTTGTGGATATGCCATACAGAGGTGGTATTATGCTTGTTATTATGCTTGATGTGGTGGATACGCCATATGGAGGCGGGGTGTTATGGAAATCAGCACTCAGATTCACCCTGGGAGCATATCAGTCAGCTCCCCCCAGCTAATATTGCAACTTGAGTCTGCTTTTAAACAATCCTCACAGAGTTTATGATCGTTGGTTCATCCTCTTACCAGTATGGAATGAAAGGTGTGTGCGCCGGACATGTCCGGCGCACAGCATTAGTTGATGGCGCACGAATCGGCGCACAGAATGTGATTTTATGCTTGTGTAATACAACGTTAGGTATACATCTCTGGGTTCATGGCGCACATAATGTTAGGTATAAATCTCTGTCCGGTGCATGAAAATCGAACATTCCATACTGGTCCTCTTGCTAACTGAAGTTTATGAATTCAAAGGGCTAAACATCCTTTCTGTGTCATGTGATGTCACTAGCTATATTGCTCTTTAACACTTCAACATGCTGGATTCCAAGGAAGTTTTTCACAACTTCTCAAAAGCTCAAAGGCTGGCCTAACCCTACAGGATCTGGATACAAAGTTTTAGGCCTAACCCCAAGATACTCCGCTGAGCCTTGTGAGATAGAATAAAGAGTAACTGGAATAATAATCACATAGAATGAAAAGGATAATCCAGGATGGTTCACAAAGAGTAATTTTTAATTTTGAAATGTTTAAGTCATGTTTCTGGCTGCTGAAAGCTATGTGTGCCTGATATATCCCGCTGCCTGATAAATCCCACCAGTACCCTAGGCCTTGTATGTAACTGCTACTTGAGCAGAGCTCTGTGATGTGGCAGTTAAATTATTTCAATTATGTTTGAACTGGACAATCCCAACACCTTCTCCCTCATTAAAAGCCCAGCAGGAAGCTTTCTTGCAACCTTATTTTTTTTCTGGATTGACAATCTTGTGGCTCTGGTCTAACGATAAAGAATGTTTGTCATTGCAGAGACATTTGGTAAAATGAGTGGAGGATTGGCACCAAGTAAAAGTACTGTTTATGTTGGAAATCTTCCATTTTCATTGACAAACAATGACATACACAAAGTAAGCACTTTTCACAGGATATATCTTTGTTACTATAACCCATGAATTTCTGAGATGTAATAGTATGTAAAAAGCTTTACACAAGAATTAGTTGGAAAACAAGGCCTTTACGTAATAAGTAAGTCCTATACTGCAGTTTTTTCTGGAACATGTAAGCTGTTTCAGTTCAGAAGTTGAAGCTTATTTTCTTCCAGAACAATTTTTTTGCAAAGAGTACTTGTTTGTTGATGATCTAATGTTGATTGAATCAAATCTGAATTGTTTATCATATCTCTTCATAATGTATTTTTGCAGGTATTTGAAAAATTTGGCAAGGTTGTCAAGTCAGTACATTTTATTTTAGAAATTGTTTATCTTTTGATTCAAAATTTGTGTAATGATTATATTTCATGGAGAAGATACAAGATTGACTCGTGTTGAATTAAAGGTACTGAAATTGGACCAACCAAAATTCAAGAAAAATAAGCAGATTGGAGAACATAAAATAGTATGTAATAGCAATGTTGTAATTTTTTGTTTAGTCCAGTTGGTTTCATTTTTAATCTCCACTTTATGCAGCACAAATGCCATCAAAGGTAGTTAAAACATGGAAAACAAACAAAAAGAACTAATTTATAAAGGAATTTATATGCAAGGAATTTTTTACAGGAGAAGCCATCTCAATAGATAAAACCAGTCAAGACCTTTGTTCTGATTTTTTCTGATTGAATTACTGTGAATGATGTTGGGAATTCATAGATGTATGTACAGTAAGCTGACTTTAGGTCACAGGTATGAACTCAAATAACTTTGTTGCAGAGTGACCATCTTGAAAGATAAGCAGACAAGAGAAAGTAAAGGTGTTGCATTTATCCAATACCTAGATCGTCCATCTGCCATAAATGCATGCAAATCTGTCAATAAAAAGCAGGTATATATCACTTTTTAATCATGAATCCCTCTAATCTATAACACACTTATTTTAATGATGAATTTGACATTTAAGAGTTGGATGCAAACTTAACGAGTCATTCGGTTTCTCAATCATTGTTCTTTAAAGATTCCGATACTGAACAGCTGATTTTACCAATTGTTCTCAAATTTTTTTGGCCTGAATAATTCGATACGAAATAGTAGACCCTTTCGCCATCATACAAAAGAGTCTGGATCGAGTGCATCTTTATGCACTCCCCTTCGGAAAATTCGATTTTGAGGCATCACAGCTTCGAACTCCGTTGTGCACTTTGACTTTCGAAATTCGTCAGATTTCTGGAAACGACAATATCGCTCCATGCAAATTCTTTTGAGATACAGCTGAAGGTTCTATCGTCATGTTTTCGAAGTTTTCACATGATTTCGTTGGATTGAAAAAATTGAATTTAAACAGTGTGTTAATTTCAACTGGTATCGTATGAATAGAAACCCTGGAACTCAGGCTAAAACGGGGCATTTAGTAGCGTTTTTAGACTTCAATGATGACGTAATCAGTTCGTAACTCATTAGATTGTCAGCACTGTTGTAAGCAATTCTATCTTTTCTGGCTTGCTATAATTCAGAATAGAAACATTAGAATTTCGGGTTCGAGTTTCGAAAAATTGAATTATTCGACAATCTCAATTTATAATTCAAGTTTCTGTTCAATTTCAGCTGTTTGGTCGAACAATAAAATGTACGATTGCAACAGACAATGGAAAAGCAGCCGATTACATCAGAAAGAAAGAATACCCAGACAAATCAAGATGCTTCGAATGTGGCGTAAAAATCTTTTTATATACAGTTCAATTTTACGATTTCATGAAGCAAAAGATCTATCTCAAGTATTCGATGTTTAGGCTGTGTACTATGTGCCATTGTGTTCAGTGTTTTTCCATAAATTCAAAAGATAAGATGAGTAACAGTTTGGGGTCAACTTTTCAGACCAGGTGCTTTTATCCCTTTTCCAACTGACAGCTATGATTACAGATTCTAAAGCTTGCTTTACCCTCTGTAAAATGAAATGTTTAGCATGGTTCAAGCAATGGGAGAACGCTTTAGGTATGCACAAGAGAGAATCGATGCGGCAAGCAACAACATCAAATTATTTTGTGCTTTATTCTGATAGAATAATACTATTTTAGATGGAGATTATTAAACAGTTATAAATTTCCAAAATAAACCGTAAGCTCTTCTATCTTTTACTAATATGTTAAGCATAGACCCTTCCTCTTTTGTTTTTGTTAGAACACTTTCCTTTCATTTTGCAGGATTTTGGACATTTAAGTTATAGCTGCCCAAGAAATATGTTGGGTGAAAGAGAACCACCTCCGAAAAAGATAAAAAAGAAAAAAGGAAAGAAAAAGTAAGTTGGTTACATGAAATCTTTAGCTAACATTGCGAAGAAGAGAAGCGAAAAGTTCAACATTTTTTTACTAAGCCCGCCGTTTTTGGCTAGCTTTTCATCTTTGTACTTTTTGCTATTCTCTAGTTTTGCTGCTTTGCAGTTCAGATGCTGATCACATATTTGGCGGATAAAAAGTAACCTTTAACTTTTAGGGCAATTGAACTCTTTAAATAAAACTTAGTTAATGTTTCTATTGACTATGATTATAATAAGTTGCGAAACCACTTGAAACTTTGAAATATTTCCTATAATTCGTAGCGATGATTACAACAAACGAGAAGACAACAGTACTGACGATGATGATGATGATGATGATGATGATAACCAACCAGAAGATCTCCATACTTCCAGTCTGAGTTTTACCATTGAGATGAATGCAGCTATCGAAGAAGAAAAAGTACGACAGGAACGAAGAGCTGCAGGGCTGCCAGACCCTGTCGTCAAAACTGAGGAAGAAGTAATTCCTAAAAAGAAATTTAAGAAAAGTTCGTATTTTAGTGATGAGGAAGAGTTAGATGGAGACTGAATAACTGAGGAAATTTGCGTTACATTTGAATGCCTATTGAGTCAAAAAATGTCTACGTTTGCCAAAATTTACAATCATAAATATTATCCACCAGTTTTTCAGTTAACCACTGCGTTCTCAGAAAATTATAGAAAAATGAAAAATAGCACTGTAGGTGAGTTCCATATGACGGAAATATGATCCAAAGTTTTTTCCATTTTATTTTTAATTTATTTGCTGTGCTGGTAGAATACTTACTTAGGCCATAACTTCACAGCTCTGGTTTGGAGGTGACATCAAATTTGAACTTTCAAGATGAATATTTCTACTCTTAAACATCAATATCAACAAACGAGATATCTATGTTTAAATTAGCTATTTGGGAACATTTTGAAATTGCCTAGCCTTTTATCAAAGCTGACTTCATATTAACTATTGAGGAATATTTTAAAATGGCCTACACATTATCAAAGGTGAATTTTCATGGCTGGACCCGATACACATTTTATCTATGTTTAAGTTGATAAAAGCTTAATTCTCGCAAATCTCGTAAAGCTCGTACAAAATCTGTATACTTCATCCTCGCAGACCAGGTATGTTGGAATCTAGAAGTTTCAGACAGTACTTTTCTCCAAAGTTTTTTTGCAGATTACCTTTAAAAACGTCTGAAATATCTTGGCTAAATTTCGTGATCAAGATTCCTTTAACTTAAATTTCTAGTGCGGATCTTTGAGTAAAATTTTTTATATTTTAACCGTAACTGATTTCAAGTGAAATACTTGGTATTTGATTATTAGACCTCTTAGCTATTCTACAAAGGAACCTAAATCGAGCGATATCTTTATGCATTTTGACAAGAGAAGTTTGATTGCGGGATGTTACAACTTCCATAACTATTGTGTGCATTCGAAAATTCATCGAAATTTGTGAAAAATATCGTTGGATTCAAATTTCTTTTAAGAATAGCTGGAAACTTTATTAGCTACAAAAAGGGAAATTGTTTCCTATTTGTCAACAGTTCCCCGAAGCTTCTATGTCTGCAATATTTTGTTGGAAAATTTGGATTTCAAATTTATTTCGTCTTTGCACCTTTCAATTTATTTTGAAATATTAATTTCTGAGATTATACATTTTCTTGCACAATACAGATGATCTGCTAGCGATGAGAGGTCTTTTTTAAGGAACATCCTGTTTTGTGAATGATTATTTAAGTTTGCACAACAAATATTAGCATTAAACGTCTCAATTTGATGTAATTTCGATTTCAACTGCTAAAACTGATCTTTATGCTTGCTAAAATATCGATTCCATTCCTAATCATTCCGAAGGTCAATTTTGATGATCCCACGTTTAGGATATACAATGCGATTTATTCGGTCCTTTACGCAATTGCACATAAAAATTGAAAAGCTTTTAAAAGGTGCAAGTTTTTTGGTCACTCGGCATGGGATTGAATGATACTTTTTAGAAAAACTCGAATATGGGCTCCCTGTGGTGTGAAGTGTGCAATACTCTGCGAGGGAGTTTGCCTCCACATAAATACGAGGCTTCAATGATTCCCGCGCTTTTCAATAAACATAACATCGCAAGTTTGAAGAAAGGAAGAAACGACAACTGGCAGATAATGGCTTTTGAAGCACCAGAACAAGGAGAAAACTTCTTCAAGTTAGAGTTAGATGAAGATGGATCATCCATGCACACAGAATCAGAAGATCTTAACAGCCCACAAGTTGAAGCAACTGAAAATGAACTAAGTATATCACATCATGATTTTTAGGCCCGTCAAATTGGTTTGAAAGTTTTTTAGGCCCAATCAAATCAAAGACTGAAACCGGACTGCAGAGTATGGCAGTTTCCAACGAGATCTCGGGTGTGCAAGAGCAAAATATTGAGTGTGCAAGTGTGCAATTTTATCTAAGTGTGCACTTCAAGTGTGCACATAAAATCTTGAATTTTTATTTGTAAGAAATTCTAACAAAAAAGGTAATAATTGTTGTGAAAATTTACCAATTCAAAGGCCTTTCTGTCCCAAATTCAGGTAAAAACTGTTTGTGCCTGTAATTTGATTGCACACGGAACGTAACGGGCATTCATAGACTTATTACAATGATCCCCAGATCTCAATTATCCAAAGAAGACAGCTTACGGTGACAGATACAACAACTGTAGTAAGTCTACAGATTCATCAGAAATTCCAAACTTTCGGTCATTTCTTCTAAGGTTCTTCATTCAGTCGTCACTGTGGCAAAATAAAAGCTTCAAACAATAGAGCCACACCCAAATTCTATTGTGTCACGCCCTTTCTTGGGTGTGCAATGAAGTTTCTGGAAAAAAATCTCGGGTGTGCACTTGCCATACTCTGCAGTCTGGGACTGAAAGAGGTTGTTCATCACGTAAGAATGCTCATTGGGCTATGCTTTTACTTCAGTATGGCTTCCATCAAAATGTTTGTGGTTATTTGAAAACACTGAATTTATGTGATCCAGAGTGAAAAAAGTCTTACACTGTTGCAGTTCTGATAGATAAAAGTGAACCACCCTTTGGTGTGGAAAGAAATGCTTGACTAGTTACAGAATCCAGTTCCTACTTTGATATGTATTTGTGATTCATTTAACAGTGCATAAACTTTACAAACTCTTATGTATCTCAATTTGAAATATTTGTTTAGATGAAAGCGGTGATGAAAGTGATTCTTCAACTGCTCAACAAGCATCACAGTCAACAAAAAATAAGAAGAAATTTGATGGGTATGGAAAAAAGAAAAGGAGACGGAGAGTGAATTTGCAGAATCAAAAACCAAAAAGCTCATACAAATGTACAAATTTTCTGAAGGTATTTATTTCTATATAAATACTTGATAAATTGTCTAACAAGAAACTTTATGAAGAGAGGTTGGAAGATAAACGTACTAAAGACTGATTTCCATGGAGCTGCATTTTTCTGCTCAAGTGGAAGATGCTCAAAAGCATTTCTGCAAAGCATGCGGATGAAGGTGAAAAGCGGCTTTTTTGTCGCAATGTGCTTTGCAGAAATGCTCTTGAGCATTTTCCTCAAAGCGGAAAAATGCAGCTTCATGGAATATAGGCTTAAGACATGTTCTAACACGTGGTGCACAAACTTGTGTCCTCATTGTATTAAAATATGTTAGGATTTTTTTTATACAAACTCTGTACGTAGTTGATATATATTGCTAGATTTTCAAAGGCGTAGAAATCGGAGTTCTAATGTCGCAAAAGGAAAATGTTAAATGAATTTATATATTTTTGAAAATATTTCTTAACTTCATATTGTAATTAGGCTTATGACTAATCTGTACATCTACTCATCTACTGTAGTGTATATTTTCACTTTTGATTTTAACTATTGTTATGCATGTATCAAACTTCCAAATATCATTCAACAATCTTGATTTGGTACAAATTAAGCTGAAAATGAATCAAACCTCAAAATCTGTAAGGTGTATGATTTGCCTTGGCCTGCAGAAAAATTAAGACAAAGCAAACTATTTTTTGTCTCAGTGCGATTCTTAACTGAAAGCAGCTTACTATACATAGCTTTATTGCAATATATATTTCAGTAAGTCAATCTTTGATTTTAGGAGGACCACAAACAGCCTATTTTTGGTGTGCAATTTTTTCAACTGTTTCATGATGATGAGAAAGATCCACTTATTTTTGCTACTGTTGGAAGTAATAGGGTAAGCAAGATTGATTATTTCCATATTATTCCTTGCATAATTTTATTTATCTTGATTCAGCATACATTTTTTTTATATATAGATCTAAAAAGAACGTTAGAAATACAAAATTGATACATTTCTATGTACCAGCCACAGTGGGGAAGTACACTTGGTCATCTGGTCTCCACTGCGGCTGACATACATTTGTCATAGTGTATATGATAGTCTGTTTTAAATTACATAGCAGGTGAAAATGGCAGTGAATATTAGAAATGGAAGAACTCTGTGCATTTTAAGCACAGCATAAAGTATGACTATACCATAGCATATGATGTACAATTTGAGGATCTCCCTGCAATTTAACTTGTCATATCTCTTTCCATTTGATTTACAATTTGCATTTTGCTATTTACAGGTTTCAATTTACAAATGTGAGGAAGGTTCTGGAAGAGTGACATTGCTTCAAAATTACTGTGACTCAGATGTATCCTTTATTATCTTATATGACTATTTAGTTTCAATTATAAGAATTTTTACTAAGGTATGATGATGTTATGTTGAAGTGTCTTCCATGAAGATGAGAATGAAATGCTGTAGAAAAAACAACTTGGGTGAATTTTTGTAAAACAAAAGGTTCACCTCGCAGATATTACAAAGTGATTTGCCTTCCTGAAGAAAAGATTTCATACCTTCAGTGCAGCCAACAATGATGTTTTGCCATTTCAATCTATTTGGTTTGATTGAGTGCACCAAAAGGTGTAAAATTTGTTCTTTAGGAAGGCAAATCACTTTATCTAATGGGGCACCTGAACCATTTGTTTTGCAAAATTTACCCTTGCTGTTGAAGAAATGAGTGTGAAAATAGATTGTGTTTTTAGTCTGGTCTGTACAGCGTATGAATTTGTCAATATCATAAGATTAGGGTTAGGGTTGTATGTAATAAGTCAAAGGTCTGGAAGTTTTGATATGTTTTGAATGTTCTTTTGCAAATCAATATTGAAGAGTTGAAATCCTTAAAAATTTGGATATTAGCCAGAAGAGAATTACTACACATGTTCCTGGTCATATGATACAGAGAGTTGTGATCCAATTTTATCATTTGCTGGTGTAAAAGGAGTTATTCATGTTGTCAGGTAAATTATATCAATTGATCTTTCTCTGTTTCATAGTTCCTATCCCAATTTTGTTTCTTCATCAATTTTTTCTTCAGAAGTTACCAGTAGTTTTTCTTGAGGTTAACAAATCCTTCCAACTTTTTTGGAAAATCAAAACGTATTCTTTGGCTTGTTTTTTTTTAGTTAGCTCAGATTGGAAACCTTCCATTCTTTCAAATCATTTCTCGTTTTGCTCTTTGCATTTCTGTATGTAGATCAATATTAGAATTTTGTTTCTCTGCAGTATTGTGCAAAGACAAAGTACAAAGGTAAGTATCTCAGTTAATACCATTTTTGAGTTCTGCTTCATTTCCACCCCTTTTTTAGATCAGCTTTATTTTTTCCTACAAAATAAGAATGTTTCATGCATTTGTTAAATACCTTTCCCCAACTATTCTGTAAAGATGGAAATTATTTTTCTTCTGTTAAAATGAGCTTGTAAGGTCGGTAATCTTTATGAATGATTTTGTTGAGGATGAATTCATCTTGATGTCTTTCTTGTCTCTCTGTCTCAACATTTCATTCTCAACATTTTATTCAACTTTTTTTCTAGTACTATCAAGGACACGGGAGTAGCATAAATGAACTTCGTTTCCATCCAGTTGACCCATGCTTACTATTCTCAGCAAGCAAAGGTATGGTTTGTGTTTTTTCAATAGCTGTGACATTTCGTACTAAACTCATAAATACAACAAAGACAACGCGAAAACAGATTCTTTCTGTCGGTAGAGCAGAGGGAAGGATGTCAAAATTTGATAAACACATCTTCTAAAACCTTGAGGTAGAAGGCAGATGTTGCATTACTCGAAATTCAATAGGATAAGTATATACTATGGAAATAATCTTAACCAATCATGATATAACTGTTTTTAAATCAGTATTGTTGGTTTTGAATGATGAGGATCGTTGAGGAAAATTCTTTATGATGATCTTTAAATAACCTAGCTATTCTACCGAATCTGAAGCGAGCAAAATCTAGCAACATCTTTATAGCAACATCTCTATAAATTTTGTATGAGATGTTCGATTGAGTGGCGTTAAACCTTTTATCTTAGTTGTGCACATTTGAAAAATTCGTCGTCGAATTTCTACCAAATGTACAAAGTTATCGCTCGACCCAGAATCCGTTGTAGAACAGCAAAAAGATCTGTGATCTCCTTTTTCTTAGGCTTCTGTTTAGTAGTAAGGATTTATCATGGGATTATTAAGGATTAATAAGAGTGTTTTAATCAAGTTAAGACTGACAATCTTGTCTTGTAGATCATTCAATCCGAATGTGGAACATTAAAACTGATATTTGTGTATCTGTGTTTGGTGGTGTTAATGGACATCGAGATGAAGTCTTAAGCATCGTATGTTGTCTTGCAATATCGTTACATTTTTCTATCACATTAAAATTACTACAGAAATATTCAAAGAATAGTTCTAGAGATATAATCAATGTTTCATTTACAACTACTTTGCTACAAACCACAAGCCAGTAGCCAACTCAGCTGTCTTTCTTTCCAAGGTCAGTAAATGAGTACTCAGAGGCAACTCTTGGGGCATAAGCCATAGTGCCGCAGACCCACATCATCTGTATAGCTGCCATATGCCTATTTGTATGTTTGTATTCATCCTTCTTTAAGATTTCAGCGTTAATTTTAAGTTTTATTTCAGGATTTTGACATCCTCGGAACAAAATTAGTATCATGTGGAATGGATCATTCACTGAAAATTTGGTCATTAGACACAGATGAATATAAAAAGGTATAAAGCGATTTTCATGTCTCTTCTAATTTATATTGTAGTGATTTACTTTTGAATTGGTGATTCACCAACCAGAAAGATTTTAAAGCAATGCTCTCACTCCAGAAGGGGGGCTCATTAGAGGGGGGGCTTATTCACAAAATCAAACGACTAGGATATATAAGATAGCTTTTCAGTTCTTTTGCCCCACATTTTGCGGATTCAACATACAATTTAACGTGTCAAATACATGAATTCAACACATTCTCCATCCCAAACAATATTAAAACTAATATAAAAGCTTGTCTGGCGAAATATATGGGAAATAGTTGGTGATTTCTGGAATTTGATATAAGCTGGGTGAGGGCTTGATAGAGAGGGGGGCTTATTTAATATTTCGGCTTAGAGGGAAAGGACTTATTAGAGAGGGGGGCTTATTGAGAGGGGGGCTTATGGAGAGGAGGGCTTAATAGAGCTTTAACGGTATTTGGAATATAATCTAATGTTTGTAAGAGTCGTGTTTGAGCGTCTTTCCCTTTGAAGTCAATTCAGTATTTTCCCAAGCAATAACAATTTTCATCCTTTTTACAGCATATTGAAAAATCTTTCAGTTATGAACCATCATCGGAAACCAGGTATGTTTGTTACAGGAGAATAAAACTGTTTACTAGATGTTATTTCTCCTTTTACTAGCTTAGTGATGGCATGGCAGTAGAAATCCCACATCTTCATTCTGTTTTTATTCGAGAGGTACTTTAATTCATCATACTCTTCAGCAACAGATTTTTGGAGTTATACTCTGAGGAAATCAGCTTCAAAATGTGATCTCAAAATATTGTCGAGTGGTTTCCAAAGTTTTCGATCTTTCTACTTTATCAGTGAACTCAATATTTCATGATTATGGAGCTAAATTGTCATCTTCTGTCAACATCTGCTGATCAGGTTTGGGTCACATTCCCACTTATAATCAATCTTTTATCATTATTTTTTCAGAAATTTTCTACCTCTGAATGTTCACTACCCAGCTTTCTCTACAAGAGATATTCACAGGAATTACGTTGACTGTGTACGATGGTATGGTGATCTCATATTATCCAAGGTAAAGTCCTTCTCTTCAAGTTTTTTACTTACTGCGAAAAAATTCTGTGTTGTTCTTTTGGAAGATGGAGGCTACTTTGAAAGAAATATAGATGTTAAATTGTTTCTCATCTAGGATTGACCAATTAGGATTGACCATCTAGGATATAATTTTTTATTTTTGTCATTTTCAGTTTCATATTTTGAATTTCCTCTAGATAACTTCTTATATCAACGGGCATATCATTCCAACGCTTAGCTCCAAAGTAGCGCACAGACCTTGGACCATACTGCACTGTATTTTTATGAGTTGCAAAAATGCTAATTTGTCGTGTACTATGTTGATGAGCAGATTCAACTAATGCAAAGAATGAATGAAAACAAGAGGGAGAGAGATCGTATAGGCACAGTCATGCACAAAATTAAGTAATTTCAACCTGAAGAGACCGTGCAGCTTCAAAGTCTCCAAGTAAATGACAATTGATGGAGCATTAGTTTGATAATGAGTGTCCATGTTTCTTAAAATTTGCATTGCTTAAATGTGTTGGCCACTACTGTGTGATTACTCTTTATTGATTTCTAAGTTAAATTCTGTTTACAGTCATGTGACAACAAAGTTGTTCTCTGGAAGCCAAAAATGAAGATGGAAAAATTACTGCAAAAGGTAAGTGGAACGATCTTTAATTCAAACTCAGTTCATCAGAAAGATTATTTATAATGTTGGTGATACTTGAATATTGATGATATTGCAAATCAGTTTAATTGAATGAGTTTTGTTGATTTTTTATCGTTTCTTTTTAGAAACACGAGTCAGAAACGGGGGTATCAGTTCTTCACAAGTATGTAAACATCTCTTATTTTGCAATCATTTCCCCTTTTTGCACTTTGAAATTTAACAGAGCTGAAAAGTAAACATTTCATACGCCGTCTGTCATCGATAAAGTAATTCTTCCTTTTCACTGATCTTTTCAGTCATGAACTGAAAGCAGATGTTTATTGTCGTCAGCCTTGTTCTGAAATTTATAACGAAGTTGCTTATGCCAACTGATGTCATCTCTTTCATTTAAGCAATTTGATGACGCAATTTATGATATGTTCTGACTGTCATTAAAATTTATATTACAGATTTGAGTTTAGTCAATGTGATATTTGGTTTATCAAATTTGCATTGGATTACAATCTTAAGGTAAGTTTGAAGCATACATGTTACGCCATAAGAGAAGACAGCAAAGATAATTGCGTTCTTGTCCTTCAAGAAAGGGAGTTGAGGCTAGAACAAGAAGGATTATTGCTCCCTTCCCGTGTCGCTTGGTGGGGGGGGGGGGAGCTGAGATGTTTTCACGTTTTTATTGAATATTCAGTTATCTTTCTTATTAATTATCAGGCTCAATTTGTAACATTATTTGTTACATCTTGACGCCGTTTTCTGATATTTTAATTCTCAAACGTGAATCCTATTGCAATCGATTGAGTAATTCATAAATTTTTCTCAGAACAAATAGCTCTTTTTTGTCACTGCTCACTCTTTGGAAGCATACCAATATCAACAGCTGTCTCAGCTCGCTTTGTTCTGAAGCGATAGGATACGGTACGGTAGGAAAAACTGATCCCTGATTCATAAGTCAGAAATTTCAATATAGGTGACAACGTTATATCAATTTCTTTCTAGCTACTTGCAGTTGGAAACCAGACTGGAAAGATTTTTATTTGGGATTTGGACGTCAACCAACCTTCCAATGCCAAGTATATCAAAGTTTCTTATATCAGAACTTTAATCTTATGAAGAAATTTCTTAATCACTGAACACTTTTTGAGATTTGCAATAGATCTTTTGTGTTAAAAAAGCCTTGTTCAAGTTGGAATTATCTCGTTATTGTTGGCTTTTTCTTTAACTTTTCTTCAACAAATATTTTCCTTGTACTTTACTATAGGTGTATGCCACTTGCTCATGCAAAATGCACAACGACGATAAGACAAACATGTTTCAATAAAGATGCAAGGTAATTGCAGTTCCTGTCGCTTATTATTTTTCTAGTGTCTTGTGTTCTTCATACTATATTGAGATTTTCTCGTAGTTTTTTGACTGCTTTTTTGTCAATTTTCGTTCCTCTTCTAGATTCAAAGCTTTTTCGTTGCTCAACATTTTATCACTAAAGAAGGGCAAATCATTTTCCCGGCAAATTATTTCCCAACAAATTCTCACACTTTTTGCGTAAATGATTTTGTTTTCAAAAGAAATCAGTGAGAACTTCTTCCTTGAGAAGTGATACACCGCGTTGGTTCATTGTGAACTCTCACTAGCTGCTAACTTGTTTTGAGTCAGAGCAAACCTTTCACTGTGAAAGTGAAAGCTGAATTCTGACTTGAGGCTTCTTTCAGTTGATGCCCGCTTTTCGTGACTCGTGAGTCTTTAACGACGCACCGACAATAGAACCTCTTCAAGACCTGTTAGCTTTCCTAGAAGACAATCCAAATCGAATGATATTTTCATGCCTTTTTGAATGTGCACAATAGTGATGGAATCTCTAACATCACTTGTTCTAACTCCTGGTGTAAAGTGTTAAAGCTCGCTCGATCCAGGCTCTTTTGTGGGATAGCTTCCATTCTTGATTCATTTTTTGGTCACACTTGGTTATTCCATTTTGCAGTATTCTGGTTTCAGTCTGTGATGATGGAACAGTTTGGAGATGGGACAAACAATCAACCTGAATTGCTCAGAAAGGAGAGGAACTCACAGGAACATTGTGCTGTTGTTTGGTGGCAGGGTAAAGACAAGGACAGGGGTGAAATGGTTGCTAAAACTTGAGTAAGGTTGTGAATTCTTTGGTTGCTACAATGGTTTGGGTTTTTCAATCATATGGCATGAACCATTTAAAGACAATAAAAAACAATTAAGACATTTGGCTTTTGTAATTTTGTAAATAGAACTGAACAGTATTTGAGCAAACAGCGTTTGCAAACTTTTAAAGAAAGTCATTTTGGTATTTTGGTAAATATCAAAGCAAGCATTGTTTTACCTGTAACTTTGACTATGTCCATGTACTTTACCCCGGGGGGGGGTACTCCCATTGTAGCCTGACAGGGGGGTCCAGTCAGGGCTAAAGAGGGCCAAAGCAAACATTTTGAAAAATACCCTCAAATGGTAGTATCTTTTTACAAAAACCCTCACATGGTAGTTCATGAACCTGAAAACTGGGTCATTTGGTAGCATTTAGAGATGAAAATTTTCTACGGTTTTTCAAGATGTTTTATTGCAAAAATGATGGAACAAAACAAGAAATTTTTCAAAATTCATTTATTATCGATGCTGTAATGACTAAATTGGTGTGCGGAGGAGCGTACAGGGTTGAAACATAATAAATGGCTTCGAATCTTAGAATACCCCTAATTGGTAGTATGTGGTTGACAAAAAGGGCCATTTGGTAGCCAATTGGTAAGACCCTCAAACTGACTGGACCCCCCTGTTAGGCCACAATGGGAGTACCCCCCCCCCCGGGTACTTTACCAAGTGTCCAAAATAACGTCACTTCTTCAACAACAAGTGTTTTCTAAACAGTTGTTTGCCAGCCCAATTTTTGCTAAATTTCTTTCAACATACCGTAAGTTAGAATAAATAGGTTAGAATAAATAAGTTTGCTTAATTTCAATTTGTGATTTGATATCTAAAAGTTTGGAAATGCAAGAAAGAGGAATAGAAGCATTTATTGTAGTACTTGGCTTTGAAAAATTTTAAGCCATCGGGGCACACCAGGTCCTGGTAGTATGAATGACAAATGAGAGCATTGCTGTAAACTCAATAAGAAGTGGAGCAGACAGAGATGAAACTGATAAAATATCAAGCTTCCCATTGATACCAACACTTCATCCGCCAAATGTTTACATAAGTTTCTATGCTCAGCAAGAAGTTTAAAAAAAGTCAGAAGCCCTTCTTCTCTTTGATGACGTCTTCAAAACTCCTTTGCTTGGTTTCTGATCAGGAGTGAAAACTACAGCAGGGCTGACTTTCAAGTTGGATATAGAAGTAACATCGTTCCTTGAAAGTTCAAAAATAACTTTCTTCTTTTTATTTAAAGGTGTTTCCATTTCCTCTTTTGACATCTCATTCTTCTCTATCACTCGTTTACTTCTTCGGACAATTGCACTCTTTGACACTTTCTTCATCGCCTTGGTTGCAGGTTTTGATGAATCATCAACTTTCCCTTCTCTAGTGTCCTCTTTTTTCTCATCCTGTGTCACAATACCATCTTTCTTTGATTGGCTTTTCATAATGGTGTCATCAGTGCTTTGCTCCTCTTCTACTGCATCATTGGGATGTTCATCTGAAACAGTTACACCTTTATTTTTGCCTTTCTTCTTGTTTCTTTTACCTTTGTTTTCCTTTATTTCTTCTGTCCCAATGGCAAAGGATGAATTAAAATCAAGCTTCTGTGCAACATTGTCAACATTCAAATCATTTGTTTGTGATGTGCTTATGACACTGAAAGATACTTCCCCATTGTTCTCTACCAATGAAGTATTTTGATCAATTGATGCATTTTGTAATGCTTCCTCTGCAGCATTCTTGGATGCAGCAGTTTCAACAACATCATCAACTCTCTCAACATCACCTTTCTTATCACCTTTCTCGTCACTTACTTGCTGAAGTGCCTTTTCTTGTTTCTTTTTCTTTCTTTTCTCTTTTTTTGCTGCTGCAGTCACTGTCTCTTCTGCTGTGCTGATGGATTTCTCAACTTTTTTATTATCTTCATCCAATTTGATCCTGTCAGTTTCTCCATTAATTTTTCCATCACTTTCTTCTGGCTGTTTGTTCTTGCCTTGTTTCTTTTTTTTCCTCCTTTCCTGCTTAGCTTCTACTGCTGTGTTAACAGACTTTGCAACATTGTTATCAGTTTCATCAAATTTGCTTTCATCATCTTTTCCATCAATCAGTCCTGGCTGTTTCTCTTCTTTCTTTTTCTTTCTTCTCTCCTTCTTAGAAGAAAAACTCAATGCTTTTTCTGCAGTGCCATCCGACACAGCAGCTTCACCATCAACCACAGCTAGTTTGTGAACCTCAAGCTTTCCCTCTGCTTTGTTGGACTCTCCCTTTTCTTTCTTTCTCTTTCTCCTTTCCTTTGCAGATGCAGCACTTGATAATTCTTCAGCTGGATCAACAGATTTATCATTTTCATCAAGCTGGCTTTCATTAACTCTTCCATCATTTTCTTGTGACTGTTCCTGTCTTTTCTTTTTCTTTCCAACTTCTGTCTCAAATATCTTCTCTTCCTTTTCCAGCTTTCTTTTCTTCAGTTTCTTCTTTTGTGAGTTTGACTTTTCTCCTTTCTCTTCCACAACAGCTGATTCTTGTTCTTTCAATGAAGCTGCCTCTTTGTACAAATTTGAATATTTGAATAAAACTTTCCTTGCCTTTGTTGACACTTCTGGTTTGCTTGCCAGCTCAAAAACTCTTTCTGCAACCATTGAACAGTCGGCTTCCAACTCCGCAATTTTGTCTTCACTTGTTGGCAGCAATCTTTTCAAAATAGAACTTTCTATTGACCTGAAGACCAAAATATTCTCAGTCTGTGCCCAAAGGATTAAAAATGGGTCGATTAGCTTTGATACAGTTTGTGGATTTGGTTGTTCTTCTGCTGCAACTTTTGCCAGTTCATCAAGAATTGTTTCTGCAACAAACATCTTAATTCCATCAGCAAATTTCTCTGATGAGATACTGCAAGGGCCATTTGTAAAAACATTTGTTATTGCTGCAATTTCAGCCTGGTTCCATTTCTCTTTCAGCAAATGTTCAAAAATCTCTTTCAACATTTTCCTAACCAGCATGTAGAATTTGTCTAGCCTTAACCTGTCTATACCATGCCATTCCCGACCCATTGTCATGAAGAATCCCTCAATAAGCTTGCAAACTGCAGCACTGTCCTTCAGAGAATGAACTAAATTTGCAAGCGCCTGAGCAAGATCTTCTTGGATGAGTGGTTTATCTGAAAACCACATGCAATAAAATAGGCCTTTCCATAATTTCATCATATCTAAGCTCGTCATCGATTCACCTTCCCTTGTTGACAACCAAACTTTCATTCGACGTACTGCACGATCGCGTATTTTCTTGTCATTGTTAGCAAGCTTCTTCGCAAAATATATTTCAATGGAGCCATGTTCTCTGCCGCCGTTCTTCCGAGAAGCCATTTTGAAAATGATGCATGTGTGAACATTAAATCGAGATTAATGGAACGCTTTCTCGGAAAGAGGTAAACGGAGAATGGCCGAAAGTTGCCAAATTTCACACAAAAAGAAGGGAAAAGCTTCAAAAATCCGTCAATTTTCATTTGTCATAAACAACATTACTTAGTTTACCCTTGATTTTCAAAGGTAGTTTTTGAGCTAAAATTTGGCCACAAATTTGATTTAGGAGTTCCTGCAGAAGTGACATCATTTATTCATAACGAGGCTTTTTGTATGAAAAGAAGCAAATCCAAAATGGACAAAATGGTAGCTGTACTGAAGATTACAATTTAACAAATCGAGAATAAATCTACAATAGATAACGCCAACAAACTTTTTATCACAATGACGATGCCATTTGGTGTTTGGGAAGTGAGTGAAGCATTCAACAGAGCATTAGAGTTTGAAGAAGAACAAGATGAACAAATTTTAGAGGAAGAAATAAAATCAGAAGATGAATTTTTTGTCAGACTTTCTTCTTCAAATAGGCCTAAGACTGATCCAAAGGACGCTTGTCAGAGTGTTTCCAAACTGGTAATAACAACAGATGACATTTCAGCGGCATTTACAGATTCATATCTTATGAGTGAAGAGACTGAAAAAGTTGGACTAGTTGCTGGGCCATATTGCTCTCACAAAGATGGGAATAGTGTCCATCAAAATTCTCTTTGGGATAAAACTTGCTTTTTATACAAATTGGATGACAAAAGCAATATTCTCATTTGTCAGATGAAGCAAACAATTGAGGCAAAATATATGTTTGATTGGGTTGGAAAGGTAATGAGTAGGCAGTATTCCATGAACCTTATGTTTGGTACATTGTGTTTTAAGGATTTCCATTATTTGTCTGAAATCGATTTACTTGGAATGCAACATGGCCAAACCGTGTTCTTTATTCATGTGAAACATATCACTGACTTTGTTAGACAATTCCACTTTTTGAAGCATTCAGGACCCAAAAGTATCAGCCAAAATATGTTGCTCAAAACTGTTATTTGAAGAACAAGCAATGCACAGAATAGATTGTTGTTAACAATGAACCTGGATGCATATCCAAAAGATGATCCACTTTTACATCAAATTTAAAAAATGATTTTGTGATGAAAAATATGATGATTTTGAAAGGATATTTTGTAAAGATGCAGTTCATTTGCGAAATAGAAATCAGAATACTATTAGATTGAGAGACATTTTACTGTAGCTAATTTTGTAACAACTTTTTACTCACAAGAAACTTAAGATGTTATCTTTCTTTTTGCAGGTATTTGCCACAGTCAAATCAAAACAAGTTATAATTTTGACATCCATTTCAAAAAGCAAATTACAAATGGAATCACCAAAAGATGATGGATTGGACTTTCTTTGCCAGCTCAGTTCAAACACATTCAAGATAAAGAGCAATATCCCAGAATTGGAGAGACCAAATTTGATCAGAGATCTGCCATCTCAAGGTTTGACTATATTCTTTAAACTTTATGAATAGGAATAGACCTTTTTGCTATTCTACAAAAGAATCTGGATCTAGCAATATAGTTTCATACACTTCTATACAAACGGTTCAATTTTGTGACTTATGTCACTGTTGTGCATTTCAAAATCCTACAAAATGTGTAAAAATTTTATTCAATTCAGCATCTTTTTAGGATATCTAGAAGGTCTAACTGCACTGTTCTCAGTGGTTTTGGTTTTGTAAGTCATTTTTTCCAACTATGTTCTTCCATGGTAGCACCACAGGGGGGAATGGGGGAGAATTGTTGCCCCCAGATTCCAAAAGTCAGCAAAAATTTTCTGAAGCAAAATGACATAAAATAAGTTGGGTATACCTTGGGTGAAAAATTACGTCAGAATCTCCCCCCCCCCCCAACATCTTTTGATTTTTTTAGAGCTGGTGCCGCCACTGGTGTTGTTGGGTACATTGTGAAACTAAAATCTTAGGCACAGGGGCATCAGTTTATATGTTCTTGGTTATTTTTTAGTATTTCTCGATGATTTTATTTTGAATTCTGTTTTTCTCTCCCTCACCTCCTTTGCATGTTCAGCTCTCCTTCGCATTGGTCAAAGTAATTGTGGCTTAGAGGCAAGAAAGACAACAGTATCAATAAATAGAGAAAATATTCAAAATAAAAACATCAAGAAATACTATAAATGATAACCAAGAATATATAAACTGATGCCCCTGTGTCTTAGGCAGAGGTACTTGGAGAAGAATCAAAAGATCATATTTGATGAATTTCAATTAGTCTGTCTTTATTCAGAGAAGAAACTAAAATCTCAAGGTTAATTTATCATCAAGCTGCATTTCCCAATTGAACCCCATATTCTATAATTTTACCTGCAGGTCAGAATTACTGACGAGCCATGTAGTTGGTAAAATCATTATTTTGTGTGCATCTTTTCAATTGACAATTTTCTGTTGCATGATTATCATTATTACTTTGACCTGGTGCCACTTACTACATTTCAACATCATTAATTTATCACATTCCTCGTTTGTAATTCGTCTTTCATAACAGAGAGAACGAATTCATGTTCCAAAAGATATTTCAGGCCTCCTACTTTTGCAGTGAATAAGAATTTGAAATAATCTTTTAAGCCTAAAAATTAAATGCTTTGCATATGAAGCCTAATTTCCTTCTTATACTGAGAATTCTTTCAAGGAATCTTAATACCAAGTAAACATCTTTGTGGGCTCAATCGTTGCTGCTTAATCCTTGAGCCTCCAGTTGACTCTATTGCGTTACTTCACTTAATAAGCCGTCTTAACATACTTTTCAGTTCCATACAAGAGCCTTTATTCTAACACGACATTACTGGTTCTTTAAATCGTTTTGCTTTTAGAACCTATTTGGTTTGCTTTTATAATTTGCTTTAATTTTGTTTGCGACGCAAAGGTAGAATCGTCAAGAAATTGTGATTGGATTAAAAGAGACTCGCGTCAAGATATTTTCAGAAATAGTTTTGGTGGGACATTTTCATCATTGACTTGTTGCCCGGTTTAAGCTCAAACACCGTCATTTTTTCAAGATATATGCGAATGTATTCAAGGAGAGCAACTTGAAATAATTTCTATTTGAAATCAATGGACGTTGCATTGCTAGATAGCTCATACCATTTCAAGTAGCCTGGTTGAAACGGAGGAGGAAACTTCAAGTGGAGAAGTATCTGACTCAAACAGAAATATAAACGGTTAGTAAAAGTGGAGGATTTTGATAGTTTGTGAACATAGCACTTGATGTGGTGTGAATAAAGTTCGGCAAGGCCTTAACAATTTCACAGTATCCACAATTAACTATGTTCCAAACAACAGTACTGATATGAATCCAGTTTTGTTGAAATGTCTTCTGGATGTTGCAGGGTCTGTTGCTGTTATACTAAATGGGATTATCGTGTATCTTTTTTCGACGACTGTTTCAATGAGGAAAGATACCAACCTTTTTATCTACAACCTGTGTATCACCAATTTATTTGTCGGCCTAAATGCAATTTTTCAAGGAATCGTATATGAAGTGGATGGATTCGATCATGAGAGTTTGAAAATTCAAATCAGAATGCTGAAAATTGCTTTAGCAGTCCGTACATTCCTTTACATTAACTCTCTTCTACATGTTACAACAATGGTTTTATCAAAGCTGAATAAAATCATGTTTCCAACGAAAGAGAAGAGGACAAAGACTCCAAAGTTTATTCATTATATTTTAACATCAAACTGGATCATTTCATTGTTAATATTATGCGTGACAATTCTACTTGGTATTTTAACAAACCATATTGAAGAATTCTACGGCTATCTCGTTACAACGTCATTCTTCGTATCTTTTATCATTATGACTTTGAAATATATTGCCAGTTTCAAGAAAGTTATGGAGCAGATCCGCAAAGTTAAATCAGGTCTGCTTAAAATGCTGTCAAATCCTCTTGCACAAATCCGAATTCTAATAACTGAGATTACAAATATTGGAAACACTTCTTCTTCGGATGATTGTCATCCTCTGTCTTTTGATGAAGATCAACCTATTTTCAGGAGAAATTCACAGCCTGCGCTACCTATATCTGGAAAGGATTTCCACCCAGCTGTCGACCCCCTGTCTTCTTTTGGCATCCTTGTGCCTCCAGCGCCAGAAATATCGGGCCCACGAAAGAAATCTGGTTTTTCCAAGCGGAAGTCTAGCATCCAAATCGAAATCTGTTTTGATGATGTTTCAGATGAACACCCGTTTTCTAGACGCAGAAGTAGCACATTCCCATTAATGAGTAGATACTTAACTCGAAGCGAGAAAGACTTGCGACGGAGGTATAGTGTTAAATTTGGCCTTGATGACCAAGAAGCTTTGGAATTGTATACAAATTCAAAAACGATTCGCTGTATTGAAGACACCACTATAAGTGGCAGTAATTTTGGTTCAAACGTGTGTCGGAGGAAAAGCGTTTGTGAGGTTGTTTTGAAATCCACCGAGGACTCCGGAACACCAGTAGACCATTTTGAAGGAGAAAACACTGCATCAAGGGAACATTTGTTGCAAGTTCCTGCTGAAATGCCGCATTTAAATGAGAAAGGTATGGGAATGAAGAGGATTCGGAAAGGAAGAGTTCTTCAGGGTACTTTCTTATCAATCCCAGAAGAAGACTGTACGCCTGATGTTGAACGGCCTGATGCTTCCGCCGACCCAGTACTGAAGATCAGTTCTGAAAGGCCTGACAGTGGCTTGATTTCAAATAGCACTTCAAATCACAATGAAGAGACTTTTGTTAGCACACTTGGAGGGCTGTCGTTAAGTCTACAACAAGAGGAATGTCTGCTTGATGAACCGGACAATCGAACTGGTCTGTCTGGTGTTCATAGTGAATTGACGAGAGATCCTTCTGAGGCTGCTTCGTCTCACAAAGAAGAAAGAGAGTCAGACGTAGACAAAGTTGACAGCGGCAAGAAAAGTACTAGAAAGGACACCTTGAAACCTCGAATTATGCTTACATCAGTGGATAATATTTCTATTGCTCTTGACGACGATAAAAGTGTTTTATCTTTTATTAGAGAGCAATTCAAGAAACGTAAAACCGAAATAAAAGAATTGGTTGGATTTTTGAAAGGGAGATTTGTAGCAGGATTTGAAGAAGATGAAGTCAGTATCATCAATGAGAAAACTGAAATCGATGCTTTGACTGAGATAGATATCCCGGATGGTACAAAATCTAAAAACAACAAAGCCGAAGGCAATCCATCGTCTGTTTCACAAGTAAGCTCAAGAAATTCATCTCACGATTCATCTTCTTCGCAAGAAAACTCAAGTCTTTTATCTGCTCCTAATGAACAAAATTCAGAAGCATCTAAAGTATTAAAAGGAAACCCAATTCGCAAATTTCTCATTTCGAAAACAGCAAAACTGAAGATGGATCTCCGCAGCCTCGTATGCAACCTAGCAGTCTCGCTCGCATTCATAGTAACATGGTTACCGAAATCAGTGCGAGCATTTGGATATCTATCCAAAAACCCAATCTTATCATCTTCAATGTTGAGTACTGTAGCAGACATTGTCGTTGCAAATGGCGCAATTTTTAATACTTTGATTTATGTACTTACGAATGACGATCTCCGTTTGGATGTTAAAAAGAGACTTTTGCAGATATTTTGCTGTGAAAAACCTCAAGAAGAGAATGATAGATTGATTGATAACAGTGATATTTTGTAGCGTATTTGTATTGAACTTTGAAGCCCTTTCTAGGTAATAGGTAGATGATGGTAAATGTTAGTATTTGGAGGGTTCTCCAATAAACGTAGCTCACAGACCCTGGACATGGCTTTTCTTTCATATCAGTTTCAAACTGTATGGATCTTTAGATATCAGATACCAGGTACGTGCTCTGAAAAAGAAGCCAGTGCAAAAGATGTAGTGGCGACTGTACTAGAAGCCGATACTACGATTTCTTTAAGTTTATTTATATCAAAAAGTTTCATGAAATTCATCATCATCGTTTGATTTTAGACCAAATAATGACAACATTTTGAACCATCATTTTTGCATGCTGTTTGTTTGCTTCCCTCCATGTTTATCTTTATTGTGTCAAGTCTTCTGTGTCTGAAGTTCGATAACTCATCATCACATTTTGTAGACAAGGAGTCGCTTAGAAACAATTTCTGAAGCAGATAGGGAAAGCTTTGTTTACATAGAAAGGCATCGGAATTTTCAAAAACTTGATAAAACCAACAGAAACTACCGAATTTGCCGTCAACCCAAATTTTACCCATCCTTTGTTATTTTCTTTATCAACGAGCATGTTTTGCACGTATGTTCCATGGAAACGTGACAACAAAGATATCGCACGTGCATGGCAAGCTGGTTGAAACAGAAAGCGTTGAATTGATTGTTGATAGACAGAGCAAACGTCATTAGATGGATGACTTTCTTATTAAAACTCTCTTTATTTTCAATTTAGTTTTAAATCATTGTCAAGTCAAAGAAATCCCTGCTGTCTTATACATTTTGGTGACTGAATCATTTTTATTCGATGTCATGGCTGTAAAAGCATTTGCACCGATCCTCAAAGAAGAATGCTTTCAGGACATAAAAAAGGTATTTTTAATTCAAGATCAATTTTCTATAAATGTTTCAAGTAATATATGCATTTCGAAGACGTTTCAGCCCTAGTCTGCTTTTCATTCAATAAAGTGCTCATTCTTTTCACAACAGGAAAGTAAATTTACCCGGTCCTGAAGGTTTCTTGAAATATCAGATTTTGAGTAAAAACTGTCTTAACAATTTCCTGAAGATTCCTCAAATTCACTTTGTTATTTATCAGTGTTTGATCTTCCTGAGCATGTCATTGCAAGCCTTGTGAAACCACGCATTTGTTTGAAAGAAGCAAAGTATGGAGGCGAAATATTAAAGCTTCGGGTGTTGTACAGTATTTTTCCAATGCTTGACTTTCTTGCTGTTTTTGTGATCCCAGAGCTGAGTTTTTAAATTATGGTGAGGGTTCCTTATGACAAGCACATTCTCGTTATTACCGTTCTTAATCGTTCTAGGCTTCTGAAAGCAGTGTTACAACGTCACTGAAGAAACTTTGCAGCCTGAAGATACCAGACAAGGGTGTTTATATCTGACACTGGAGATGTTGGAAAAGGAGACAGACTTTATCGGCAAAGTGGTGCCAGGACACTTTGGGTGACAGAAGCTGTCGGGTTTACTTAGGTTTGAACTGTCATCCAAAATTTCTATCAGTAAGAGACGCTTTATTTATAGTAGCTATTGCTAGCTGATTAGAAGCACTTGATGCATTCTCATCTGAAGAACAATGGACTCAACAAATAGCGTTTTCCTTTCAATGGTTTTCGGATTTTTTAGTAGCCGCTAGAAAGAAGCGAAGGAAGACGTCCACACACCCTTTGTTTCTTTAGCTACACAATTATGCGATATGGCATGTGTCAGAGTCGTCAAATACATTAGATCATATTTTCAAGCTTCTCAAAACAAATGTTTCATTTTCATCATTCATAGACAATTTCTATTTCGCGCTTGGTTCACCTGTGTGTTCTTTGGGGGCTCAAAAATTAAACCGAGGCGCCGGCGAATCAAAGAGAGACTGATAGCTTTGCTGTTCATGTTGTTCTGGTCACGTGGCGCAAGAGAAGGTCGTTGAATTTAGGCCAAGACGAAGTGAACGCAAAGATGCCAAACTTGGAAGGGAAAGTTGCAATTATTACAGGTATATCTTAGGGATTCTTTCATTCAGATAAATTCTTAATCATGAAAGGCAAGGGAATGATCATTGGTATGGCACTGTGTGCGGCAGAGCAGGTTTGCATCTCTGTTTGCATCCGGATTGGAAAACATGCATGATTTGGCCTACGCGTAGCAGCGAGTGAAATAAATTTGTAAGTGCGAGCTGCGAGTAGACTTTAAAAAGATGCGAGAGAGGCAAAGATTAACAATAGATCTTTTGTTATCTTATGCGAGAACCCTCGATTTTAGCCGCGAGTAGCGAGTTTGAAACAATTTCATAGCTGCGAGTGAATGCAAGTTTTCCAACCTGGGTTTGCATAACCAAGGGAGGGGCCCCCCTGGCCTGCTGAGGCGGCAAACATTCTCTCTTTTGAAAATGACAAGTCTGCGTCCTGACACCGGATTATAACATAAGGGAATTCCAAGACTTCCTAGTAGAAATCCCAAAGGTCTTCAGTCCTTTAAATGAATGAAATCCAAAATCCCCTGAAACCTGGGAACTTGAACTTCTTCTCTTCTTCCCCTCCTTTATATGCATATGGATACCCAAATTTGGATAATGATCAAAATATGAACACTAGTTGAATTCTGATAGCTAACTCATTGTTTGAAAAGTAAACTTGTGAAGATGATCATGCTAACTATATGCTAGGATGGTGGTGAGGAGCTCCTTCACAATTTAAATCAGTCAATCTTAGCAAAAAATTCTTCATCACCTTCTTGAAGATAAGCATCCATTATAGTGGTGGCGCCATGGAGGGAGGGACTAGGGGACTTGACCCCCCAAATCCCAAAAGTCAGCAAAAATTGTAAAAGAAAAATGGCATAAAATTAGTTGCATATACCTTTAGATTGAAAAATTACATCAAAATCCCCCCCCCCCCCTCCCTTCCACTTCTTTCGGATTTTTCACATTTGGTGCTGCCAATGGATTATATATATATAATGTTTTACCTTTCAGAAACTGACTTGTGGGTATACTGTATATATTTTCAGGTGCAAGCTCTGGTATTGGGAGAGCAACTGCTGTTTACTTTGCAGAATTAGGAGCAAAACTTGTCATTACAGGGAGGGATGGAGATGAACTAGAGAAAACACAAAATCTTTGTCAAGAAAGCAACAAAAGTATCCCTGAGGTAACATGTGATGATATAAATCCATTTGAATGTGAAGAAATTTCATTTTCATCTGAGTAGGGAAAGATTTATAGAAATGTTGATGATGGTTTTACCTTTTTTCTAGCCACTGTGCATCAAAGGAGATCTCACAAATGATGAACATGTGAAAGAAATCATCAAAAAGACCATTGACCATTTTGGATGTCTGGACATTCTGGTTAGTACTCATGGCATTCTCTTCTATCTTGCTACTTAAAGTTGTTCTCAAATTAGATTTCATGTGGGGTTTGCAATAATCTAACATTGATCTTGCAAAGTACGTAAATTCTTTATATTTGTGGTCATTTTCACATGAAAACTAATGTTTGACAGACCTAAATTTTAATAATTATTAGAGGGAACTGGCATAATCAAAAACTGGCTTGGACCATGCTGAAAAAATAATTACATGATAACTTTGTCTCTTGCTGTTTCATTGTGTGGCTAAAGAAACAATGGATTTGTACATAAGTGTCTCTTCACCTTATTTACAGTAGCTACAAGACCAGACTTGCAGAGCATGCAAAGCAAATTTACATCTGAAGCGTTGAGAGTTGCAAAGAATGGAAACATTTAAAGCTGTGGGTATTCTGTATATCTGTTGTAACTAAAATGACAATTTTCAATAATACGTCAGTATATTCTAATGATTAATTTGCTATGATTTGCAGGTGAACAATGCTGGAATTGTAATAAAAGGAACAATTGAGAATACAACAATGGAACAATTTGATCAAATAATGAACATAAATGTCAGGTGTGTCGTATGTATATATTCTTTTATTTCCCACAAGCACATACCCTTGGTCAGAGAAGTGTTAGTATTTTTTTGACAAAATTAAAAGAAAAAAGAAGAATAGGAAAAAAGGAGGAAGGAAAATTTAGTTTCTTCCTTTCTCTCTTTCTTTTTCTTGTTGCCTGATTTTGTTTGTATTTCTCAAAAATACTAAAAGGTACCTGAATATTGAATAAAAAGCACAGAATCTAAACAGACTGCCAATATGTTTACGCTTTGACGTATGATGTTTTAATACCTAAATGTGCGTGCATAAGGAATATATTGCACCAAAAATCGAAGAACCAAGATTGCGACGATAATCATTGTAAATTTCATTTTCAGTCCTTCCAAGTCATCATTTATCAAGAGAGCAGAGACAGAGACAAATTCATTTCCATAAGATGTTGAGTTGACATTTTTCGACGAATCCAGTGATAAAGAAATTAATTAAGACAAAGCCATGTTTTTGTTTACGTTTCAAAGCAAACGCTGTGCTTCATCATCAGAATACAAAATTTCGACAGCTCGAGGCTATATTTATATGCATAAAGAGACAAACAACAAACTAAAGTGCGTGATTACAATTCCTACGTGAAAAGTAAAGTGAGGGGCAAGCCCAAAGGACACTACCTAAAATAGAACTAACGGAATGGAGGACTGCTGGGAATTAAGTGAAGGACGATCACGTAATATTAGTAGACTTTCGTGAATGAGCAAATCAAAATCATTATTTGCTCTGTCCAACACTAAGAAATCTTCCAACGACGCGGCATGACCTGATTGGTTGATGTGGTCCCAGATGGCAGAAGGACTCACTTTAATTTTCTGACCTGCTTTATTGATTCCCAAATGCTCTCTGCAGCGTGTAATCAAATTACGAGATGTTTTCCAAAGTACAAGGCATTGCAGCCAGGACACTGAATCTTGTAAACAACTGAGGAGCGTATGAGAGTTGGAATGCGGTCTTTAGATGGAAAAAATGATTGAATGCGTTTGGAGATCGAAAAATAACCTGAAGTTTAATACCCGGATAGCATTGCTTAATTATTCTACATATTCTAGTTTTAATTTGCAAACTATACCTGCCTAGATATGGTATACAAAATAATAAGGCCGTTATCAGCACAATGTTGTATAAGAACATTATAACAGAAGGCATCAAATAAACATACTGTAGGGCCAATTACAAGATTCATATAGTGGTTTCATTAGTGTTGCAGAATTTTGAGTGGTTGTGGTATGTTTTCAATTTTTTCATGCCTTTACGTTTCAGAACAATCTTTCATCTTACACATCTTGCGGTGCCTCATCTTATTAAATCTAAAGGTACAGTAATTGCATACAGTATCTCCTATCAGATGCTTTTTGGTGTCAAATTCTAGTGACTTTATTTATGTGCTCCAATATTATATGTTGATAATGTGGCTAGATTTAAATATATATACTTTACACTCCATCCATGCAGAACTAAAGGATATCACTCCTTTACAAAACTTTTTTTACTTGGCTCATTGTAACATTTGATACAACAATCATACATTCTGTGATTTCAGGTAGCATTGTCAATGTGTCAAGTGTCAATGGCATGAGAGCTGTAAGTCTAATTCAATGCTGTATTCCTTTTCCATGAACATTTTTGGAAATTTTTATTCTGACTTGTCTGTGTTACTTGACTGTAAATCTCCAAATCATAGGACCCACTTTGGCTGTATCCCACAAATTTTTGGAATTCATACCTTTACCTAACTCTCATCTTTGCAAAAGTTTATTTTGAGTTAATTTTCAGGCTAGTAAAGCAATGAATTTCAATGAAAGGCAATGAACTTCAATGAAAGGCAATGGCTGCAATCACACTTGAATCTAATCTTGTTATAATCTGAATTGTTTCACTTTCTTAAAAGATATTATCTTTGACATCAGAAAGCACAGTATTAAAACAATACAAAGACATCTGATCACATTGTGCCTATCCTATCTTATGCAAAGCTGCCTGTGCTGTGGCTAGTTTTTTGACATGAAATTAATGTCACATGATTATTTTGCCAAATCATGATTGGCTCATTTTGCTTAAACAATGCTGTAATTTAGGCTGGCATGTTGTTTATCCTGTTGTTGTGGATACTATTAATGTTTTAAAGACTCTTGCCCAAGGAATGAAACCTTCATGGTGTGATTCAAACATTGAAAATCTGTTTACTAGCAAATCTTTGCTTTTAAATTGAATAAAGTCATTTGTATCTGTAGTTTGCTGGTGTAAATGCTTATTGTATGACCAAAAGTGCAATTGATCAGCTCACTAGATGTACTGCCCTTGGTACGTAAATAACCTTTTTTGTATTCTAAATTTGAGACCCAGTTTTACTACACAGATTGTGTTCAGAGAAAAACAACTGACAATTAATGATAATTTATTGATTGACATTTTCAGATAGCATTAGACAAATCCAATAGACCTTGTAGCTACATGTATATATATATAAAAAAATTCTTCAAAAGAGTCTGGATCGAGTGATATATTTGTTATATTTATACAAAAGGATTGGGCGGAATGGCGTTAGAGCTTCTACCACTATTGAGTAAATTTGAAGGTTCTACAAAATGTATCAAAAGATTATTTGATTCAGGTTCTTTTTCATTGTCTACATTAACGAGGCCAAGATGCAATGAATTTCTTTGTATCATGAGATATTTTATCTCATCTTCAGCAAAATAGAAATTAAAGAGTAGCAATATCCAGCACGGAACACCCTGAAATAGGGATTGTTTTTATTCTTACCCATGATGATCAAAATCTGCTTCTTGCATGTAGTGCAATTTTACAAGGATAGACAAGTAAATTCATTATAACATAAGTACTTTGATGTGAATTTAAGTAAAGCATATCATTTTGACCATAGCCTGTTTGTTTACTTGTTATGATAAACCAGCAGTTGTGTATAACTATTATATTTTTATTTACAGAGCTGGCATCAAAACAAGTTAGATGCAATTCAGTAAAGTAAGTTTATTCCTATATCTATTTACTTGATATCATTTGCTTCTTGCTTTGTCCAAATAGTGTCTCTGTTTATTGTTATTTGTTGCATGCAAGTTGTGTTATTACCTGCATGATGATGGTAAGATGGTTTCTTAAGTCTTGTATACCTTCAGTATTCTGCTGAGTCTTAATGTAAAATCATCCAGTGCAAAACATAGAGATTGGGTTTATATTCATCATTAAAGTTTATTGCAAATCAGATTTCATGTAAAAAATGTCTGTGAGAAACACATTTGAAGTATTCCGCAGAACTAATTTTGTGTTATGTTAAATTAAATGTGACTGTGGTTGATTCTGTCAGTTTCATTTCTTTGTAGCCCTGGAGTTGTAAAGAGTAATATTCATCAGCGTGGTGGAATGGATGATTCTGAGTACGCAAAGGTATTTATATTCTTGTCTATTTGGTATTCAAGTAACTCTGCTTTTTATTTTAGGGAACAGCAAGTTTTGCAAAATCACCTCCCAAGAATTCAGTTTATAGATTTTCTAGCAGCCCAAGCGAATCTTTGTTCATTTTGAAGAATTGATGAATTTATGGTTATAAAAATGCTAATGTCACTCAGTCGATCAAACCTTTCATTTAAAATACAGTATGTAATGATATCACTTGATCCAGGTTCCTTTGTAGAATAGCTAAATTGTTTATTTTTTTAATGAAAGTTGGCTTATTGAAATGCGGTGAAAAAGAATGTTGTTCTGCATATTATTGCCAATAAAAATATATGAATATATAGTCTATGTCATAATTTCAGCACTGGCTTAGCAAATTCTTCTTAAACTTCCCCATGATTTCGGAAAAGCGATTGATTTTGAAGACCGCTTGAAGCACAAGTCACAGACTTACGACTGTTCTGATTTATGAAGAGTATATAGATTAGATGAATATTGGTCAGTAAACAGGCCAACTACTGTAAGTTTGTAAAGTTAATGCTCTTGAAGCTTTAGTTCTCAATTTGTATGATTACAAAGACCAGGGGCCTTTGCCATCATCATGCATCGTTTGTTTTTGTTTTTCTGAATTCGTACAGTCAGTTATGCAGAGCAAGTCGCTGACTTTGTGCAAAGCATGCTGGTCCTTGTACTCTTCTTAAACATCAAACTAATTGGTTCATTTTGCATTCAGTTTTTAGAGCATTCAAAAACGACCCACGCTCTTGGAAGAGTAGGAGAACCGATCGAAGTAGCAAAAACAATTGCATTTCTTGCGTCGGATGATTCCTCGTTCATCACTGGTGCAAGTATACCTATTGATGGGGGAAGGCATGCAATGTGCCCAAGGTGATAAATCATTCAACTCAGCAAATCTTTGATGGAATTAATTGTGACTGCCTTACTAAAGACTTTCATTCCTGGAATTAATGAATATTATGTTAGCTTTTCTTTAAAATCTCATCAATTGTGCTATGTGTTGGTAGAAACTTTTTTCAGTCATACTAAATAAAGTATAAGTATGTAGCCTTACGTTCATTTTGAGTTAAAAATTCTATCCAATAATGCAAGTACCAAAGAGTATAAAAAGAATGAAGACAAACAACGCTCCATCTTAGCTTAATTTCATATGCAGCCAGATAACTTTTCACCCAGAATTTCTTATTAGCATTTGAATAGACCATTTTCACAATGACCTCAGTTCTTTTGAAATAATTCCAGGAACATCACTTCTTCAATTTAATGTTGATCAAAATCTCAAAAGTGTACTTTTCTCCCTGCAACCAATGAAGTAGCCTTGTACCTGTATTTGCAACATAATGATATCCTGTAGATTTCTTGCTGTGCAGGGAATCGCATCTTTCACCTCGAACTGAATTTAATTGTGAAAGAGGACTATTAGTCAAGGTTAAAAAAGATTCATTATTCCTTGTGTTAAGTGTTTATTAGAATATCATTTTGGCTGTATGTGATAAACCATCATTACTGATAATAAACACATGACTTTTCTTGCGTCAGTTCTCAGAATATTGGAAGGCAAATACTTTATTTTTGGTTCCCTCGTGAAGTGATGCATAAGAAAGTATACAACAAAAATCCAGGGGTCCAATTTTCTCCAACATCACAGCCTAAAGCCTTCCAACATGAACAAATATTATTGGGTCTAATTCTTTCCAAAAATTAACTATAGACTTGGGATTTCAGCCAAAACATCGCGATCCATTGGTGCGACAATGTTGGTGGAAATATTTTTCACATGGTTTTTCTAGAATAACTCTTTTAGCGATTTTGGTCCGGAAACTAAGGTTAACCCCTTTGCTTTTTTGTAAAAATGGGCCCATTTTGGAAAATTTGATTTCTTGGCAAAAAGTAAGGTTAACCCCTTTGCTTTTTAGCAAAAAGGGCCCATTTTGGAAAGTCTGATTTTTTGGCAAAAAGTAAGGTTAACCCCTTTGCTTTTTTGCAAAAAGGGGCCTATTTCGGAAAGGCCGATTTTATGGCAAAAGGTAAGGTTAACCCCTTTGCTTTTTTGTAAAAATGGGCCCATTTTGGAAAATTTGATTTCTTGGCAAAAAGTAAGGTTAACCCCTTTACTTTTTTGCAAAAATGGGCCAATTTTGGAAAGTTCGATTTTTTGGAAAAAAGTAAGGTTAACCCCTTTACTCCTTTGCAAAAATGGGCCAATTTTGGAAAGTCCGATTTTTTGGAAATAAGTAAGGTTAACCCCTTGGCTTTTTTGCAAAAATGGGCCCATTTTGGAAAGGCCGATTTTCTGGCAAAAGGTAAGGTTAACCCCTTTGCTTTTCTGTAAAAATTGGCCCATTTTGGAAAATCCGGGTTTTTGGCAAAAAGTAAGGTAAACCCCTTGGCTGTTTTGCGAAAATTGGCCCATTTTGGAAAATCTGAGTTTTTGGCAAAAAGTAAGGTTAACCCCTTTGCTGTTTTGCGAAAATTGACCCATTTTGGAAAGTCCGATTTTTTGGCAAAAAGTAAGGTTAACCCCTTTGCTTTTTTGCAAAAAGGGGCCCATTTTGGAAAGGCTGATTTATGGCAAAAAGTGAGGTTAACCCCTTTGCATTTTTGTAAAAATGGGCCCATTTTGGAAAGGCCGATTTTCTGGCAAAAGGTAAGGTTAACCCCTTTGCTTTTTTGTAAAAATTGGCCCATTTTGGAAAATCCGGGCTTTTGGCAAAAAGTAAGGTAAACCCCTTGGCTGTTTTGCGAAAATTGCCCCATTTTGGAAAGTCCGATTTTTTGGCAAAAAGTAAGGTTAACCCCTTTGCTTTTTTGCAAAAAGGGGCCCATTTTGGAAAGGCTGATTTATGGCAAAAAGTGAGGTTAACCCCTTTGCAGTTTTGTAAAAATGGGCCCAATTTGGAAAGGCCGATTTTCTGGCAAAAGGTAAGGTTAACCCCTTGGCTGTTTTGTAAAAATTGGCCCATTTTGGAAAATCCGGGTTTTTGGCAAAAAGTAAGGTAAACCCCTTGGCTGTTTTGCGAAAATTGGCCCATTTTGGAAAATCCGAGTTTTTGGCAAAAAGTAAGGTTAACCCCTTTGCTTTTTTGCAAAAAAGGGCTCATTTTGGAAAGGCCGATTTTATGGCAAAAAGTAAGGTTAACCCCTTTGCTTTTTTGTAAAAATGGGCCCATTTTGGAAAGTCCGATTGTTTGGCAAAAAGTAAGGTTAACCCCTTTGCTTTTTTGCAAAAAGGGGCCTATTTTGGAAAGGCTGTTTTTATGGCAAAAGGTAAGGTTAACCCCTTTGCTTTTTTGCAAAAAAGGGCCTATTTTGAAAAGGCCGATTTTATGGCAAAAGGTAAGGTTAACCCCTTTGCTTTTTTGTATAAATTGGCCCATTTTGGAAAGTCCGATTTTTTGGCAAAAAGTAAGGTTAACCTCTTTGCTTTTTTGTAAAAATTGGCCCGTTTTGGAAAATCCGATTGTTTGGCAAAAAGTAAGGTTAACCCCTTTGCTTTTTTGTATATATTGGCCCATTTTGGAAAATCCGATTTTTTGGCAAAAAGTAAGGTTAACCTCTTTGCTTTTTTGTAAAAATTGGCCCGTTTTGGAAAATCCGATTGTTTGGCAAAAAGTAAGGTTAACCCCTTTGCTTTTTTGCAAAAAGGGGCCTATTTTGGAAAGGCCAATTTTATGGCAAAAGGTAAGGTTAACCCATTTGCTTTTTTGTAAAAATGGGCCCATTTTGGAAAATTTGATTTTTTGGCAAAAAGTAAGGTTAACCCCTTTGCTTTTTTGCAAAAAAGGGCCTATTTTGAAAAGGCCGATTTTATGGCAAAAGGTAAGGTTAACCCCTTTGCTTTTTTGTAAAAATTGGCCCGTTTTGGAAAATCCGATTGTTTGGCAAAAAGTAAGGTTAACCCCTTTGCTTTTTTGTATAAATTGGCCCATTTTGGAAAATCCGATTTTTTGGCAAAAAGTAAGGTTAACCTCTTTGCTTTTTTGTAAAAATTGGCCCGTTTTGGAAAATCCGATTATTTGGCAAAAAGTAAGGTTAACCCCTTTGCTTTTTTGCAAAAAGGGGCCTATTTTGGAAAGGCCGATTTTATGGCAAAAGGTAAGGTTAACCCCTTTGCTTTTTTGTAAAAATGGGCCCATTTTGGAAAATTTGATTTCTTGGCAAAAAGTAAGGTTAACCCCTTTACTTTTTTGCAAAAATGGGCCAATTTTGGAAAGTTCGATTTTTTGGAAAAAAGTAAGGTTAACCCCTTTACTCCTTTGAAAAAATGGGCCAATTTTGGAAAGTCCGATTTTTTGGAAATAAGTAAGGTTAACCCCTTGGCTTTTTTGCAAAAATGGGCCCATTTTGGAAAGGCCGATTTTCTGGCAAAAGGTAAGGTTAACCCCTTTGCTTTTTTGTAAAAATGGGCCCATTTTGGAAAATTTGATTTTTTGGCAAAAAGTAAGGTTAACCCCTTTGCTTTTTTGCAAAAAAGGGCCTATTTTGAAAAGGCCGATTTTATGGCAAAAGGTAAGGTTAACCCCTTTGCTTTTTTGTATAAATTGGCCCATTTTGGAAAATCCGATTTTTTGGCAAAAAGTAAGGTTAACCTCTTTGCTTTTTTGTAAAAATTGGCCCGTTTTGGAAAATCCGATTTTTTGGGAAAAAGTAAGGTTAACCCCTTTGCTTTTTTGTAAAAATTGGCCCATTTTGGAAAGTCAGATTTTTTGGAAAAAAGTAAGGTAAACCCCTTGGCGTTTTTGCAAAAATGGGCCAATTTTGGAAAGTCTGATTTTTTGGCAAAAAGTACCCCCTTGGCTGTTTTGCAAAAATGGGCCCATTTTCGAAAGTCCAATTTTTGGCAGAAAGTAAGATTAACCCCTTTTACTTTCTTGCAAAAATGGGCTCATTTTGTAAAGTCTGATTGTTCGGCAAAAAGTAAGGTTAACCCCTTTACTTTTTTGCAAAAATGGACCCATTTTGGAAAATGCGATTTTTTGGCAAAAAGTAAGAAAAGTCCCTTTGCTTTTTGCAAAAAAGGGTGCATTTTGGAAAGTCCGATTTTTTTGTAAAAAAATAAGGTTAACCCCTTTGCTTTTTTGTATAAATTGGCCCATTTTGGAAAATCCGATTTTTTGGGAAAAAGTAAGGTTAACCCCTTTGCTTTTTTGTAAAAATGGGCCCATTTTGGAAAATTTGATTTTTTGGCAAAAAGTAAGGTTAACCCCTTTGCTTTTTTGCAAAAAAGGGCCTATTTTGAAAAGGCCGATTTTATGGCAAAAGGTAAGGTTAACCCCTTTGCTTTTTTGTATAAATTGGCCCATTTTGGAAAATCCGATTTTTTGGCAAAAAGTAAGGTTAACCTCTTTGCTTTTTTGTAAAAATTGGCCCGTTTTGGAAAATCCGATTTTTTGGGAAAAAGTAAGGTTAACCCCTTTGCTTTTTTGTAAAAATTGGCCCATTTTGGAAAGTCAGATTTTTTGGAAAAAAGTAAGGTAAACCCCTTGGCGTTTTTGCAAAAATGGGCCAATTTTGGAAAGTCTGATTTTTTGGCAAAAAGTACCCCCTTGGCTGTTTTGCAAAAATGGGCCCATTTTCGAAAGTCCAATTTTTGGCAAAAAGTAAGATTAACCCCTTTTACTTTCTTGCAAAAATGGGCTCATTTTGTAAAGTCTGATTGTTCGGCAAAAAGTAAGGTTAACCCCTTTACTTTTTTGCAAAAATGGACCCATTTTGGAAAATGCGATTTTTTGGCAAAAAGTAAGAAAAGTCCCTTTGCTTTTTGCAAAAAAGGGTGCATTTTGGAAAGTCCGATTTTTTTGTAAAAAAATAAGGTTAACCCCTTTGCTTTTTTGTATAAATTGGCCCATTTTGGAAAATCCGATTTTTTGGCAAAAAGTAAGGTTAACCTCTTTGCTTTTTTGTAAAAATTGGCCCGTTTTGGAAAATCCGATTGTTTGGCAAAAAGTAAGGTTAACCCCTTTGCTTTTTTGTATAAATTGGCCCATTTTGGAAAATCCGATTTTTTGGCAAAAAGTAAGGTTAACCTCTTTGCTTTTTTGTAAAAATTGGCCCGTTTTGGAAAATCCGATTGTTTGGCAAAAAGTAAGGTTAACCCCTTTGCTTTTTTTGCAAAAAGGGGCCTATTTTGGAAAATCCGATTTTTTGGCAAAAAGTAAGGTTAACCTCTTTGCTTTTTTGTAAAAATTGGCCCGTTTTGGAAAATCCGATTGTTTGGCAAAAAGTAAGGTTAACCCCTTTGCTTTTTTTGCAAAAAGGGGCCTATTTTGGAAAGGCCGATTTTATGGCAAAAGGTAAGGTTAACCCCTTTGCTTTTTTGTATAAATTGGCCCATTTTGGAAAATCCGATTTTTTGGCAAAAAGTAAGGTTAACCTCTTTGCTTTTTTGTAAAAATTGGCCCGTTTTGGAAAATCCGATTTTTTGGGAAAAAGTAAGGTTAACCCCTTTGCTTTTTTGTAAAAATTGGCCCATTTTGGAAAGTCAGATTTTTTGGAAAAAAGTAAGGTAAACCCCTTGGCGTTTTTGCAAAAATGGGCCAATTTTGGAAAGTCTGATTTTTTGGCAAAAAGTACCCCCTTGGCTGTTTTGCAAAAATGGGCCCATTTTCGAAAGTCCAATTTTTGGCAAAAAGTAAGATTAACCCCTTTTACTTTCTTGCAAAAATGGGCTCATTTTGTAAAGTCTGATTGTTCGGCAAAAAGTAAGGTTAACCCCTTTACTTTTTTGCAAAAATGGACCCATTTTGGAAAATGCGATTTTTTGGCAAAAAGTAAGAAAAGTCCCTTTGCTTTTTGCAAAAAAGGGTGCATTTTGGAAAGTCCGATTTTTTTGTAAAAAAATAAGGTTAACCCCTTTGCTTTTTTGTATAAATTGGCCCATTTTGGAAAATCCGATTTTTTGGCAAAAAGTAAGGTTAACCTCTTTGCTTTTTTGTAAAAATTGGCCCGTTTTGGAAAATCCGATTGTTTGGCAAAAAGTAAGGTTAACCCCTTTGCTTTTTTGTATAAATTGGCCCATTTTGGAAAATCCGATTTTTTGGCAAAAAGTAAGGTTAACCTCTTTGCTTTTTTGTAAAAATTGGCCCGTTTTGGAAAATCCGATTGTTTGGCAAAAAGTAAGGTTAACCCCTTTGCTTTTTTGTATAAATTGGCCCATTTTGGAAAATCCGATTTTTTGGCAAAAAGTAAGGTTAACCTCTTTGCTTTTTTGTAAAAATTGGCCCGTTTTGGAAAATCCGATTGTTTGGCAAAAAGTAAGGTTAACCCCTTTGCTTTTTTTGCAAAAAGGGGCCTATTTTGGAAAGGCCGATTTTATGGCAAAAGGTAAGGTTAACCCCTTTGCTTTTTTGTAAAAATGGGCCCATTTTGGAAAATTTGATTTTTTGGCAAAAAGTAAGGTTAACCCCTTTGCTTTTTTGCAAAAAAGGGCCTATTTTGAAAAGGCCGATTTTATGGCAAAAGGTAAGGTTAACCCCTTTGCTTTTTTGTATAAATTGGCCCATTTTGGAAAATCCGATTTTTTGGCAAAAAGTAAGGTTAACCTCTTTGCTTTTTTGTAAAAATTGGCCCGTTTTGGAAAATCCGATTTTTTGGGAAAAAGTAAGGTTAACCCCTTTGCTTTTTTGTAAAAATTGGCCCATTTTGGAAAGTCAGATTTTTTGGAAAAAAGTAAGGTAAACCCCTTGGCGTTTTTGCAAAAATGGGCCAATTTTGGAAAGTCTGATTTTTTGGCAAAAAGTACCCCCTTGGCTGTTTTGCAAAAATGGGCCCATTTTCGAAAGTCCAATTTTTGGCAAAAAGTAAGATTAACCCCTTTTACTTTCTTGCAAAAATGGGCTCATTTTGGAAAATGCGATTTTTTGGCAAAAAGTAAGAAAAGTCCCTTTGCTTTTTGCAAAAAAGGGTGCATTTTGGAAAGTCCGATTTTTTTGTAAAAAATAAGGTTAACCCCTTTTCTTTTCTGCAAAGATGGGCCCATTTTGGAAAGTCCGATTTTTTTGTAAAAAATAAGGTTAACCCCTTTTCTTTTTTGCAAAGATGGGCCCATTTTGGAATGTCCCATTTTTTGACAAAAAGTAAGGTTAACCCCTTTCCTTTTCTTCAAAAATGGACCTATTTTAGATGGTCCAATTTTTTTGCAAAAAGTACGTTTAACCCGTTTGTATTTTTGCAAAAGGTGAGTCATTCCAAAGAGGGCCTACTTGGAAGAAAGCAACGAAATCAACCTTACCTTTTTGCCAAATGTTGGTATTTCCAAAAAGGGCCTATTTTTGCAAAAGAGGAAAGGGAGTAGGAGAAGTTTATTTCTGTTACTTCAAAAATCTGTATTAAACTTCTTAGCCTGGACTATTCCATTCAAAATTTTTTTGAAGAAATATGAATTTCTCCTAAAGTTTGTCATTATTCTTAAGATTTAATATTTTTTTTCTATTTGTAACTGAATAAACAAAGGCCTATAAGGCATGTTACATGCTGACATAAATCTGTTTGGAGGACGGGTTAAAAATTGTCATTGACTGCATAAATACAACAAAAATACATACGATTATACAATTTTTTTTATCTTTTTACCATTCATTGGTATCAGCACCTCTTGCAAATCACATAAGGCATGTTGCATGTCGTCCACCATCCACGGGTAACAGGACACCAGTCATGAATGAACTTTTATCAGATGCAAGAAAAGCAGCCGCCTTCGCAACTTCTTCAGTTGTCCCCGTGCGTCCAAGCGGATGGGATTTTATTGCCTTTTCTTTGTACTTGTAAAAAGAAAACAGAAAACGTTTGAGAATATTTTCTGATATATTTTAGAGGGTGCCAAATTGAAAGATTACTGACAAGAACCACAAAACAGTAATCAAATAACTAGAGCAAAAGGTAAGCATTTTGGTATGAATTCAATGAAGCACGACATTTAGATCGAAGCCATAAAGCATGAGACTATGCTCAAAATGCTTTAATTTTACTTTGTTTGCTGTTTTGTATTTGTACAATTGCACGATTCGCAACCAAGGAATTTTAACAATGTGATGCTTAGATCAAAATTGATATAGTTGATATCAGTTGGAAGTTGCCGTTCAGTTGATTGAATACCAGTAAAAGAATTCCGTATGACTATGTTAGGAAAACAAGGTTCTGTCATGAGCATTTCTTGCAAATAATCATAAAGACTCTCAATGTTGTGAATATTTGGCAAGGAAGGGATCATTTAGCAAAAGATGAATTTGCGAACAGTCTCTATTATCTGAATTGTAATCTCCCAAACGATCATTACGGACTAAGGGCTAAGCACAGTAGAATTCTCTAATAAATCTACCTTTTTGTAGTCAGAAACTGAAAATGAATTTGAGCTTTTCAACTGGTTAACAAGATTCTTCCAAAGAGTCTACAGACCAAAAATCTTTGGTAAAAAATAATGTGCGAGTGTTCAACATACCAATAAACATTCTGGCCACTGAAAGAATCTGGCTCGAACGATATTTTACGACGTTTTAAAGCATTTTCGAATGCGAATAATAGTGATAGAATCTCTAACGCCACTCGATCGAACCTCGTGTGTAGAGATGCACAAAATAAGGCTCGATTGAGGCCCTTTCGTAGAATAGCTACAAGGTATTTGTCTTTAATAAGGGAAATAAGAAAGAATTACAGTACCTTTGTATATGATTCTTCATCTAGTCCCCCTCTTTTGTGAAGTTCGGTTTCAATTACACCAGGGCTTCATTGGAAAAAGAAAAATGCGAATCATTTTACGCTTTTCATCATGGTAAGGGAGGGGTACATGACATATTGCGGGTACCGGTACATGCTGTCTATCTGGGTGGGTTGGTAGGCCACCTAGATCAATCTAACCACGGGTCAATTTTGGACAGATTTTCCCAAGGATCGGTTGGCAAAACTTTACCAAGAATTAGTTAAAGAATGGGCAATTTTTGACAAAATTCAGCAAAAGAGTGATTAGGAAGGCAGATTTTGGCAATTAGAAATTGGTATCTTTCTGAAAACCACGCGGTCGATCCCCATTTATCCAAAAGTTATACTCAGTACATAGTCAGTGCAAGACACCGCATACTCAAGAGCTATCAGGTTCAAAATGACATTTATGTCACTAATATTATTCAATAAGGATTGCTTAGTCAGAAGACATTGAAATACTTTACGTTACATTAGATTTTCTTCTTTAGATTTCTTTGCATTAGATGTTCTACTTTTTGAAGTTTGGTAAACAGCGATATTTGACTTTCTCTTTGAAAAGCTCTGCTCACTAAAGCACTAAACCAAGATCAAAAGTTCGTTTATAAGCAATTTTTGATAATCTAATCCAAAATGTAATAACTTACTTCACTGCATTGCATCTGACTTGCTTTGGAGCTAGTTCTAGAATAAAGAACGTTTACGATTGAAAAAATGGAAAAATGTCGTGTGGAAAAGGAGATTAAAAACCAATCGATCAAAGATCAGTAATTCAGTCATGTAAAGTTGTCATTTAACACTTCGATCAAATCTATTTCAGTGAACTTCTTTCAAAGAAGACAGAACCACTTGATCCACTCTGTAACTGAGAACTTAGAAATTGGACAATTACCTCTTGAACAAAAATTACTTCACTAGGCATATTAGAGACAGATTGATCGCAAGTTAGCCTGCTAATTTGCGCAATGAGACAATGTTTTAAATGAACAATCCGATATAAATATTTGCATATCTGCTTACCTAAAGCAACACATTGGGTGAACTGGTCAATAGCTGCCTTTGACATGCAGTATGATAGTAAACCAGGAAACTGCAAAATAAACAATGATATTTGACAAATCAGCACAAAAATTCATGCTCTTGAGAGAACTTTTGGAGCCCAAAGGGAATCGAAATTTGCATGTTGAATGGCCGCTATGAACTGGCAAAAGAAAACCCTACGTACCTCTTGTTTTATTAGCTACACAATGAGATAGCAATCATCAAATTTATGAAATACAATAGGCTATTTTTAAGTTGGCTTTGGCCAGCTTTTAACCATGTCATTTCCCTTCAAACACAGTCAGTTCAGTTACATGCACAAATACACAGAATTAAAATGTACAATTTCATGGCATCTGGCCAGTTCCGGTTCCTATGAGATATTTTTAGAATTCACAAATGGAAGTCATCACATAACAAACCTTTGCAAAAAAATTGCAAAAAAGCATCTGGATCAAGCAATAGTTTTATACATTTTCTATACATAGGTTCAATTGAGTTAAGTCAGAGCCTTTATGCCTTTTATACACATTTGAAAATTCAACAAAATGTATCAATACATTCTTTGATTTGGATTATTCTGTAGAATAGCTTAAAGGCTCTATTCTTCTTTATTCTCCACACCAAATCTTTGGTTTCTAGGAACAATTTTTCCTGTTACAAATCTACAGAAAATTACAACTAAAATCCCAGTTTGGAAGACTTAAATATACATCGTAAAAAATTCACATGATCAACTTACAGCTCTAGGTCCACCAACACTGGATATATTTACGATATTTCCTGTGACAAAAGAAACCAATTGCTAAAAACTGAGTGTGTTCATTGATGAAAACTGATAATAGTTGCCATTAATACTGCAATAACATTTCAATAAATTCCTACAAATCAAATTTTGTGGATTTTATTCTCATAAATGGAAAAAGAGGGTCAAAGAGTTCAAAAATTCACACTATATCATTGAATCATTATGCTTGCAGTGAATTGGTGACTCAAATTTGAAAATACAAATAATGAACAAATGAAAAACTAAAAAAGTATAGGCTTACCTTTTGCTTTGATAAGATGAGGTACAGCTAACTTTGTAAGGTAGAATACTGATCTACATTGGGGATACGAAAAATGAAATTTACTACACTAAAAGTTAAAATTGCATGAAACTCATGAAGACCAGAAACAACGAATCAACCAATAAACCAATCAAACTATCAATCAATCAAAGAAAAATTGTTGTAAACCACAAACAAAATCCTCAAGCCTTTTGGCAATTGGATAAAGTTTAACAATTGAATCATTGGTTATGGACATATCAGCAATCAAATGATATACATCATTATGGAACATCTGAGTACAGTAGTTGCATAGTAACTTCACAACTATTTCTTTCATATTCTTAAGAAGTTATCCAGCATCTTGTGAATTCTGGTGGATTCTTGGTCTGAGCTTCATTGTACTGCACAATTTGCAATGCATTATCACAATATTTGTATTTCTAAAAATTCTTAGGGTATATAAATGATATATAATATTCTTATCAATTCTTAGGAATTATCAAGAATTAATGGATATATACTATTTTATGAAAGACTTATGTTGTAATATGTTACCTTTCACCAACTCATTGAGCTGGAAATACTCTATTTTTGAATTAAGTTAACATACCGAACATTAACACTGAAACATTCATCAAAACTTTGCAAAGTTTCTTCTCCAATGGATCCTTTACACCAAACTCCAGCACTATTCACCTGAAAGAAACAGAAGCAGGAGTTTATTATCCTAATCAACTGAAAAATGTTAGACAAACATGCATGAAGTACAGTTGAAAATTCAACCATATGACATCAGCAATGGGAAGTTTTAAAGATCGCAATAAATCTTCCACAACCCAGCCCATTTTAAAGGAGCAAAAATCTTAAGTATGAAATATGTTTATCATTCCCTTTTTCACTTCCATGTCATTTTTAGTGTATGATACAGAGAATAAAGAATAACTTGAATTTGATCTTATATAAATAAATATATATATATATATAACTAATCAAATTTTTCTCCATAGATATAAAAAGTTAAAACTGGTAGCTTGGATATTTTTATGATGTAAATTTCCTTTTTGTACCTGTAAATATGTGAATCTTTTTGCAGAATTTGTTAATGTTTTTGTGTAATGGTCATGGGGTAATGGTCACAGACACAGCATTTCTCTCCCTGTAGTATATCAACTCTGTAGTATTGTAGCATAGTTCTTAAGTATCATATCAAATCAGATAAGTGCTTGCTTTGTAATTTTTGAATGAAGTATAAAAAATATAGATATAAAAAATATAAATAAATACAGTATACTTACCAAAATATCTAATTTTCCATGATTCTTTATTGTTTGATCAATCAAATTTTCAGCTGCTTCTGTCTTGGATAAATCTCCTTGTACAATTAATGGCTGATGGGGAAAGAAAAATATACAATTAAACACGCAATTTTCTAACATCATATAAAAAGATGTTTTACAAATCTAAACGTCACCAGGCAAGTGTGATTCAATGCTTTTAAATTCATCGTCACAAAAATCTTTATTTCAGAATGTGAAGTTGCAGCTAAGTAGAGGGATATAAGAACCAAAGTAAGTCCGTCCCCAACCCCTTGCCATGATGCTTAGGAGGTTTGCTATAGGTTGTAAAGCCGCATGTTGCATTTTCAGCGTAAAGCACTGGGATCACAGAAATAGAAATAGAGCAGACCTAAACGAGTCCACAACCCCTTGTCATGATGCTCTATTGGTGGGGCCCTACTGGGTATCAAACACTGTCTGCCTGACTGTCCTAGCTTCAAGGTCAGAGGATTACGCCACTGCACCGCAACACCTTCTAGCAGGTGCTCAAACATTATCTTTGTACGGTAGCTCTTCTGGCTGCAAGTCCATGAATTATCACATTGCACCACATCACCTTCAAATATCTCACCATTGGCTCTGATGCTCCACTTGCAACACACTGTCCAGCAGTATTTTGAAGTGCGTCTAGATTTCTCCCTGAAAGAACTACATTTGCACCAAGCTTTGCAAACAACACACTGATAGCACAGCCAATTCCAGAACTTGATCCTATCGGAAGAAGAATAGTTGAATTCCTCAAATATATGTATCATGTTTTTCAGAAATAAACTTATGGCCACAGTATTCTGGGATCTTCCGTAGAATCCTTGTGTTTCCTGGCAGTTGCAACGAGCCATATGCAGGACACGGTTCGTGCTAGCTTGCAATGCTTTCTGTTGCATGCAGAAAAGCGGGAGGGACTAACTTTCCGATCTCATCGTCGTATCATCAAATCATGATCAAACATTCTTATGTATTATTTGAGCAAAATGCTTTATGCGATGCTCAGTATTGGCGTTAAAATATGTTACATCTACATTCTTTGTAGTTCGCGGGGAAGATCTTCGCCGCGCCACTTCGACTGCTTCCAGCTGCAGCCGCGCCATAACCATGTAATAACACCATTTGTAGCAGTTTTTATTAAATTTACAATAAAATCTCAACCCTCAGATGCGCCAAAATTTACTTCAGAATGAGCTTCCCCACGCAAAGTCAAAGAATGCAAACTATCGCTACTCCCTTTTAAACTGCCTAATTTCTGAAATAGAGACAAACATTTAGATGTAAACTTGACAAACCTGTAATCACAGCAACTTTTCCTTTCAGTAAAGACATTTCTTCTTCGACCTGAATGAATTGTGCATCAGCATCTGGTTTCTTGGAATTGGAACCAGCATGTAGCCTCGTCTCGGGAATTTTCACGATCAGAGCGAGGATAGAGCCAGGCAAATTCACAGGGTGTCCAGCATTGTATTGTAATATATTTGATTTTTCTCTAAAAATTTTCTGACTTGCTTTTAGCTATTACTGCTTTCCAGTTGATGTGAGTATCAATGTTCATTTACTGTTCACAATCCATGGTACATGATGATTTTTTTTTAAATTTTCATTTTTCAAATGAAGCAGATGCATAAAATCTGTTTCAAAGGTCGAAGACTTGCAGTTGCAAACGCGATCGAGATTCTCACAGAACTACTAACGAAAAAGTGGTTAACATTATCTTGGAACCACTCAACAGACGCCAGAGAAACTTCTTTACAGAAATCATTTGAAACACTTCATCAACTACGCCAAAACCTTTTTCATGGAATTCTTACTTCACCAAATGTTTCTGGAAAAACTGGACAGTAAACATTTTACAAATTTGACCATAGGTCTATGCTTTGACACAGACATTAACACTAATTTTATTAAGACAACAGATCTGACCCACCTTATGACAAAAATTGTTCTTTTTAAGAGTGACAAAATACAAACTTTATGATCAAGTTTAGATATTATAATAATAATAATACAATCCAACTACCTCCTCCCTTACAGGCCCGAGTTACGTAGACTGGATAAACTAAGCTGTACTAAAATAATACTTGGCAATAACCTTATTGGCAGGTTTGCAGCGCCAATTCTGTTTCTAATCTTTTAATGGTTTCGAGTAGGGAATATAAAAACTTCCCTCTTAATGGTCCATCCGACTTCCTGAAGTCCTTAAGTAAATTTAAATCAAAAATTGTTCTTGTTGGGCTCGCAAAATTCCGACTCTCTTCGATCATTTGTTGTCGGAGAGACTGCAGGGTTGGGTTATTGCAGCGTGCTAAGTAATGCGCTTCATCACCGGTCTCCTTGGAATCGCAGATTAAGCATGTACGTTCTTCCCCAGGGGGGGTACTCCCTAACTTTCAATACGGGGGGGGGTCCATGCCACTATTTTTTTGCTGACCCCTAAATATGATACTTAATTTTTTGGGGACCCCAAATATTGAGTCTAACATTGTGGAGACCCGCATGAAATTCCATGATTGTTCCTTCTTTCAGATTTTTGGACCCCAAATATTGAATTTTTGTCCATGTTGTAATTCACAGACCCCAAATATTGATTTAACGTAAAATTTTAGACCCCAAATATTGGCATGGACCCCCCCGTATTGAAAGTTATAGAGTACCCCCCCTGGGCGTTCTTCTCGAGGTATGCCTTTCCATCTGCCAGTTTCGATAGGCATGGTATGTGCGCTTATCCTCGTTTTTGCGATTGCACTTCTGTATTTGAAATATCTAATTTCATTCAAGTAGTCTTCTATTTTATAACTAGTTTTCACTTTTGCATAAACGGTGTTAAGTTTTTCCGATGCTCTTATACTTTGAAAGAAAATCCGTTCGTACTCTTGCTTTAGTTTGTTTCTAAGGGTTGAACTTATGCGGTTTTGCTCAGCTTTTTCTATCGTATTCATAGCACCTATGTTAATTCCGGCTAGCCTTAGTAGGTATGTAGCTGACGTAAACCAGCTATGTTGGTTTGAACTTAATGCTACATCTAGGCTCTCGACAATGGTGTTGCCAATAAGGTCATTACCCCTATTTTTCAAAAAAATAAGATGGAACCAGTATTTTATCATTTTTTCAAAGATGCTTATAGACAGGGGGTAAACACCAAGTTCCCCTTTGATTGCCAGGGTACTGGACTTCCTGTGAACTCCGAGAACATTTCTGCAAAAGCTATTCAAGACTTGTTCATGCTTAATGGAGGTGGGAAAGATGTTTGCAATGAATTTTTCATAATTTTGGAGGGTCTTAGGTTGTAGGAAGGCGCCCCATATTTCACAGTTGTATAAGATAATTGGTTCAACAAAAGACCGAAATATTTTAACCAGGGTCTGTGCCTTAGCTCCAGATTGACAGTTTATCGATCTTAATATAGCAAACAAAGCTCTGTTGGCTTTAATGAATCAAGTGACTTTTCATATAAGTCGGGTGCAATCCTTTCGATATCATTTTTAATAAAATGTAAAACATGTACCTCCAAAGGATCAATTAATCTTCAATACTTTTCCATTTTTCTTCAATATTTAAAGGAAATTTCAAAGTTCGATGAAGGTCAAACTATTTCTTTTTCTTTCTTTTTCCCTTTTGTTTTCTACATTTCTTCGTATCCTTTTCAATCTCTCTTTTCATGAAAGCATAATAATCTGCAATACATTTCGCAGGACTTAAAGAGCGACAGATAAGTTCCTTGCAGTCAATCCAGAATTTAAGTAAACTTGTCCCTTTTGATTCGCAAAGGGAGGCTGTCTTTAGCAAGGTTCCAATCGAATTTGTATTACAAAGTATTCGTTGATATTCGACTAATTCTTTCTTTTCGAGAAACTCTGCTCTTTCCTCAGAGCCGAACTCAGCTTCCCAACAATCTTCCTGTATGCTCGACGGAGGATAGGGTGGCGGTGTTTTTGGATCCATCCATCTCTGAACAGAAATGAGTTCCATTTTGCAAGAATTTGAAGAAGCAGGAATTCAAAAACCCACTATATTCGGAGGTTGATGTCATCATTTTCGTTATACGAACTCTCCATTTTGATATGTACAAATGTAAATAAATAAACATTAGGCCAATAAAAGATTCAGGTTTGTTTGATTCGGAGTAATGATCAGTAAAAGCAGGCCACAACTATCGAATAGTACCTTCCAATCTTTCCATTGCCATAACTTTCCAGTTGATGTGATAATAATTTTACTGATTTCGCTGACAAATACCAAACGTGACCCTCAAGGTCCTCCTCCAAACTTGCATCCGATCAAAATAAAACTTTTATCGAAAGATTCTGATTCCTACCAAGGGGATATCCCTGTGCGATGATTTCTCAGAAAGGGAAAAAACCTGTGCATAAGAAAGTAAGCGCAGATGTATGAACAATGATTGTAAATTTATGATCACAATTAATTTATGGTTCATTGAATTCAAATTTATCTCTTCCTTTTTCTTTTCTTTTCCTTTCCTTTTTGCTTTTGTTTTTCATAACATTTCTTTTTATCCTTCTTGATTTCGCTTCTCATACATGCATTGTAATCTTCCAGACATCCTTCTGGGCTTAGAGAACTGACAGGCTGTTTTGAGAACAAATGAGACCAAAAGTTATTGAACATATTCGTCTGATTTGACTTATAAAGGGGTGCTTCTTTCAACAAGCGTCTCGTCGACTTCATATTGCATAGCAGTATTTGATATTCATAAATCCGTGTCTCGAAGAAATCTTCTTCTGCTGCAAGTCTCCCAAAGTTATTAAGGAATGATCTAAGAATGTCACAACATTGTCTTGATAAAGGATAAGGAGGTGGTGTTTTTGGATCCATCCATCTCTCCACCGGAACAAGTTCCATCGAGTACAAATTTCCGATAATCAATCTTTATAACACCAATGTATTCTTGGACTCCCTGCATCAACTTCTATGGTGCGCTGTTTTCTCTTTCCGTATGAAAAACACTAGTAAACAATAAGCTAATTTCCAATTTCTTGCAAAATCTTCTCCAATGATCTGTTGGCGTTGAAGTATTAATCAATGTGTTTAACCAGCAATCTCCCCGAAAATTCCCCGAATAATATAGTTTTACAACTAACAGCCTTCTACGATGAATAATCTTTTAAAAAGATTCGTGCAGTCTTCTTAGAATCACATTAAATGTAAAATAACCAAAATCTGCCAAAGTTTTTTAAAACAGGGAGAAGTTCTCGCGAATGATACGCTTTCTTGGAAAGGGGAAAACCCATCACACAATAAAACCGCAGGTATTTTCATGTGACTGAGAGAAAAGGGCGTTTGATAATTTGTATCTTCATGTATAACTCCTTACGTAAAATTCGTTGCTAAATCTCAGTATGAAACGAAAAAAGGGATGAGAGATTCAATAAAATGTTTGATACACTGAGTTAAATTTCATTGTTTCCCCAAACGCAGATAACTGACATCTATTTATGGCAAATAAGTTAGTGAGGTATCCATGAAAAACAGTTATAATGTGAAACATCTCCTAAAACTTGAGAGGTGAATCTAAATAGGCAAATGATAACGGGAAAAGGAGATTTTGATTCCTCATGACCATTTTTCCTTCTCAAGTCTATTTTTCCTTCTTCAGGATCGATGCAGGTTTCCTCTCTATATCGATTTCGAAAATTCTACAGAAAGATGCCTGTTGTTAAAGATGCCTGTTGTTAAAAGATGCCTGTTGTTGAGCACTTGTTACATGGCTTATCAGTTTGTAATATTTATATTCTTGGGTAAACAGAATTTACGATACCTATACAAATAAACAAAGAAAGATACGTTATCTGGAAAATTGTCTCTTATCGTTTGTTTGCTTTGCTCTGAAATGTTTTGATTTTTGAAACCGCTTTTTGTTCTGAAATCCAAACCCACCTCCACCGCCCCTTTTCTGCAGCTTCTCTCCCTTGCTTGCATGTACATTGAGGGTAACACTAGGAGGCACACTGAATCCAAATGATAATGCCACTTTCTGTAAATCGGTTCTATTCACGTCGAAAATATTTCGATGCTGATGTGAGGCATAGGCTTGCAGGTATGACCGGTAACCATCTTTGGCTGATTTGTGCAAGTAGTAATTCTTTGAAATTAATTTCTCCAGCTGTTGAACATAAGATTAAGTAATTATTTAAGTAAGCTATTTAAAAACGGTGAATTTCGTAACACAAAGAAAACAGTTTTGAAAAATACAAAACAATCTGGCAGGCTCAAGACTAGATTTCACACCTTCGATGCGCTGTGGCCGACCATAGTGCTTCTCCTTCTATGTTTATTTTGATTTTATTGAGTACACTTATAGATATGATGAAATCTATTCTTCAGCAAGGCTTTGTATGCTCGGATGCATAAATCCTGTTATCAAAAATGCCCCCCTGCTAAGATATGTTATGATTTGAAAGAATATGCCTAAATTTTGGTAAAGCCCGGCGAAAACTCCCAGCACCAACACGATTTCAAAGTATGTTTGTCAGGACTTTGACATAAGAAGATAACAAACTTTCAATTTTTAATACTTTGGTTCATGAATAATTAGCATTAATCTTCTCCTTCGAAAACAGAACTATTTCCTAGATTGCTCACAGCTTAGATGTAATATAGTTTAGCAACAACAAAAACAGTTGGGCAAAGTTTTCCCTCTGCTTGAGAGCTTGGTGAGAAATCCAAATCAGTCCACCAGAGCCTTTTCGCAAGTTGATTGGGGAGCCTAAATTTCTGCTATGATAGGCTTGTTTTGAGGTCCAGTTTAAGCAGCTTCATTTGGCGTCAAAATAACATGCAGGGTGAAAGGCCGAGTGGCTTATACAGTCTTCGTCAGGTGACTGAAGTTAAGCTCGGTCGAGTGAGGTCAAACTCCGGATGGGTGACCTCGGAGGCTTGACCTCACAACTCACCTCGTCGTCCTTCGGAAGGGACGTTAAACTAGGGGTCCCATGCTTGCATTCGGCAAGTGCAATAGGCCTAAATTAGCTTTCAAAAGCTAGAAATCCTGACAAGCCCACTCAAAACAAATTTTAAACAAACAAACAAATTTCGAAGTCATTCAAAGTCAGAATATCCAAACAGGCATACCTGAGACTGAATATTACAGATTTTCGCCTTCGAAAAGTCATACTCATTCAGCGTAACCTGAAAAAAGTACAATATGACAAAACAAATATTTCATTCGAATATTTGAATATTTAATGTTGTGTATGAATTGCGACAAATGAATATCAAATTTTTTATCATCCTTTCATGAATTCGACAATAGAATCTGAATCGAACAACATCGTTTGACATTTCGTAGAACTTTCGAATGCGCAAAAAAATGACAGAAGCTAGCTCTAACGCCACTAAATCGAGCCTTTCGTTGAAAGATGTACAAAGACATCGCTCGATCCAGGCTCTAGTGTAGAATAGCTAAAAGGCCTATTGAGATTACTTAACATGCATTGACTACTACTGCTAAGCTGAATTTTCATTAAGAAGAAACACCAGAAAGTATATGATGTCCTGCAAAAAGCTCTTGCTGAGACTGTTCAGGTATAATTAAGAAGGAAGGAAAGACCAAAAAAATCTTCTAAACCTATTCCAATTTTGTGAAACATTCTCCGTGAACTTACTTTTGCATGCTTCAAATAACGCAAAAATCCAAGTTCTTCAGGAAGTAGAAACAATAACGCATGTCCACGCCCTTCGTTGCCACGTGCAGTTCGACCAACTCGATGAATGTACTCCTAAAAATACTAATAAACATTAAAAAACTTTACATCAAAGTGGCAAGGTACAGAGAATCGTAGAGAGCATCAAGGGCATTCCGTATTGCCTTCAAGTATGAAAAAATTTGAGACAATCCATTCTTGCACCGTATTTAAAGTTGCAATAGAACCTTCTCTGCATCATCAAAACCGAGGAGATGCCACATTATTCCTATTGGAAAAAAAGATAACTTTCTACGAACACAAAAAGTAAACGTCTGACCATAAAGTTAAAGTAAAAATTTCAGACGAACAGTTTTTTGTGCTGTTCTAAGGCATTCGCCTGGCTGGCTGACTGATTTATATTTTGACAGAAAGATATAGAAATGCATGTATCGATGGACTGAATAATGTGCTTACTTTTGGGTCATCAGGAGGATCATATTGCACAATCCAATCTACTTCCGGTATATCCAGACCTCTTGCAGCTACATCTGTGCATAGGAGAATTCCAGAATCGGCTGTACAGAATTCAAAGAATGTGCTCGTTCGTTTTTGTTGTTTTTGTTTACCCTGAAAAGATGATATAAAGCAATATTATAGCGAACAGAGATGGGTAATAAAAATTAACGGAGAAATAGAAAAACTTGTTATATATCTTTTCTCTTTTTTTCTATCCAATATAAAAATTTACAATGACGATATTACCTAAACAGCACTTACAAACTACTGTACTACACTACAAGAACGATGCCATGAGGAGCAGAAGACCATGACTACCCCATGGCCATAACATAGAGACAGGTAATTAAAACTAAGTCTAAATATACAATTAAATATGGATACAAAAACTACGTACAAACAAGTTCGACTGATAAATACTAAAGTCGGGTTCACATTGGATGTCGGCAATTGCTGTGTTTTGGATGTATCCGCTAAGTGATTACGCGGGATGGACGCTAAATTTTACTGAAAAATTGAGATTAAAATGAGTTAGGTTGGCGTCGGAATTTCATAACACTGAATTCCCAACATCCATTGTGAAACAGGCATAAACAAGTGAACAATAAAAAACAAGAGAAAGGGATTTTAGTGGCTGAGTGGAGTAAACAAACTTTTCAGATCTATTTAATCAAACCGACCTGTATTGTGGATGAAAACTAGTGTCAGTTCGAGTATACTTTTGTTGATTTCATTCGAAAGGATTTTGTCACCATACAATAGAATCTGAACAAGAACGTCGTTGGGGAGGCTGTTTATTTCAACAAATTGTTGTAATAGTACCGAAACTCCAGCGAGATGTCGTCGTTGAACGTCAAATGAAGGGCAAAGCAGCAAAAAGTGCTCCGTGTCCTCAATACCGTCATTCGTTGGACACATAGTTATATATCTTCAGCAAGCAATAAGGATATCATCCCCTCCAAAGATCCGACAGGGTGAGTGGCCGAGTAGCTTATACTGTCTTCGTCAGGTGACTGAAGTTAAGCTCGGTCAAGAGAGGTCAAACTCCGGATTGGTGACCTCGGAGGCCTAACCTAGCGACTCACCTCGCCACCCTTAGGAAGGGACGTTAAAACTAGGGGCCCCATGTCTCACTGTGGCATGCATAGTGGGCCTAAATTCGCTTTAAGAAGCTAGAAATCCTAACAAGGCCATTCAAAATAAATTGTTTCTACTACTGACTACTGCTATCCACTACGTCGCTTACAAATTGGGTAAAAAATAAACAGTCCTAACTTACTACAAGGTTTCGTTCTGGCGAAGATAATGAGTTGGCTTGAAAAGATGGGTTCAAAAACGGGAAAAATCCGAAAAGATAATAGCTTAGCTTTGCTTTTAGATCAAAATAAATCAATGAACTGATCTTGGCTAGGACTAGAGAAAGGCTAAAATATTAGCAACTCCATTTATTAAAGAAATTTGCATTAAGACTATCTACGAAACAAACGCTTCTCCATTCTTATAAAGAAACAAAATTTACTTACATGAATATCAAGGACTGGAATATCAATATAATTGAATAATTCTGAATGATATTTCACAGAATTGCAGGATGAAAAGAAAACCATTACTTTCTTTTTTAAATTCTTTTTCAAGAAAGTGAATAGTAACAGAAATCTCTTCTCCGATGGAACAACGATGTAACCCTACAAAAAATAAAGAATACATTTTTCAAAAACGTTTGATCAACTATATTACGAAAACGATGGTTGACATCCGCGAACAATATAAAATGGACTCAAATTCGATGCCCATAAATATGCTCAGCGTTGTTCCGTTATGTCTAAGAGTTGCCTTTTATTGCACCTACAAACACTCTGAATGAGATACAAACTTAACGCATAGCAAACTTTTTAGTGTATTTCTTTGGGAAACATACAGCAGGGGAATACAAAAACACTCACAGAAAATTGATTATAATTTTCTCATTGGAAACAAAACACAAAATGAATATTCTTCCAGGACCTTATCTGATTACAAAAGAGGACAAACGTTTGGCTTTTTGCAATGTCTGTAGCAAGATGTGTCACACTGCAAAAAACCAAAAGTTGTGTCACATTGCCTCTCCTCACCAATCAAGTCATGACAAGGTATAATGGCTCTGAATATCCATTGCTTTGCACAAATAAATTAGGCATAAATAATCACCATTGATTGAAGAACGAAGGTAATTTAAATGCTTAACTGACATACTTGGTAAATATCTCAAGTAGTCTTCAATGAATACAATAAATGATTCAATCACGTGAAATAAAAACAGACCTGTTCTAAACCTTCCACTGTTGCTGAATCTTTATGATCATCAACACCAACATATAATGGTGCCTTTTTTAAAGATAATCGTGCTAAATCTTCAACTTTCCTCGTCTGTGTGGCTGAGAATAACATTGTTTGACGTTTCTCTGTGGAAAGGAATAAAAATAAGGAATCCAAAATTCAGGAAGTTCCAAGATGAATTATATTCTGGGAAATTTATCACAACCTTTATCCAACCTGCCTGATATAATAAGGTATGGGAGCTATATATAAAGGTGTTTTGAGGCAGTGGTTACGTTGCCTCTCCTCACCAATCAAGTCATGACAAGGTGTAATGGCTCTGAATATCCATTGCTTTGCACAAATAAATTAGGCATAAATAATCACCATTGATTGAAGAACGAAGGTAATTTAAATGCTTAACTGACATACTTGGTAAATATCTCATGATCTGTTTCATTTCTTCTTCAAAACCAATTTGTAAAATTCGATCTGCCTCATCAATAATCAAACATTGCAAACTTTTGTAAATGAAGCCAGGAGTATTCTGCAATTTAAACAAATATCATCACATATTCTGCAAGCTCAAAACATGCCCCCCCCCCCAATTTAAGAAGCAATTGCAACAGATGTATTTATCCTATAGCTATAAAAATGTGAGGGCTAAAAGGCTCTTTTGGTTTTTTGCAATGTTCAAAATGATTGTCTCTCCGCAAATCCAAGCTCAAAGCCAGTCTTGCAGAGCTGCCAAAAACGGACAGTCAAAGGCATTTAAAACGAAATAAACACATCTTCAGTTTGAACTTGATTGTGTCATTTTGCTGATTCTCAAAAGGATTTCCAATGAATTTCAAAAGCTCTGAAAGATATTTACATTATAAAGGAAATAAAAAACTAAAATGTATGAAAAGAAATATGCATACCTGAAGATGATCTAGAAGTCTTCCAGGAGTAGCAACCAAGATATTGACACCCTTTTGAAGTTTTTCTGCTTCTGCTTGTCGATTAGCACCTCCCATGACAATACCAAATGTGTGTTGATGGTGGACAAGGAGATCTCGTAAGACACCAAATGTTTGCAATGATAATTCTCTTGTTGGTGAAATTATAAGGATGCCAGTACCTGGGAAATTGAGATGAGATATAAATTTTAAATTGAGGATGAGAGCTAGCAGAATTGAAGCAAAACAGGAGTAAAAACAGGAGTAAAAACATGCCAATGAGTCAAATAACAACATAGAAAATTCCTACTGTACATCAATACAGCTACTGTATATCTTGCATAAAAATCTTGATGATATCTTGGGAATTCTAAAAATTTCAACGAAAAATTCTTAATTCAGAAAAAAGGTTTCTGCTTGCTTTGACAGAACTCTGGTTTAAAAAAAGCAATTTTACTTCTACATAATGAGGACTTTGCATCCAGCAGTATTTGTAAAAGGTCACTAAGGATTTGAAAGGTTCTTCTGGAAAGGATCTTATAGTACTTTTAATGGAAGAAATTACTAAAAGAAACTTTGACACAATATTTCGTAAACTTACCATTCCTTGGTTTAAAATTCAATTTATACAACAATTCAACAGCTGGCAACAAGAATGCTAATGTTTTCCCACTTCCTGTTTTAGCTGCTCCAAGCAAATCCCTGGCAAAAGAAGATGGAAATAATATGAAAAACCTTGTCAATAATTCTCACTGTGTTCAGGAGGGTGTCGTTTAAAAAGAGTTCTAAGAACAAGAACTCAGGTTGAATGTTGTTTCCTATCATAAAACGGTCTTTCACTAAAGATGCAAGTTCAATCTGATGTACAGTACATCATTTATCAGCTGTTCTCAAATCTTTTTCCGTATTACCAAATAAGAATGATTTCTTTAATGAACAGCTCTGATTATATAATTCCAACTTGTTTTACCTTCCTGCTAATAGTGGCATAACAGTTCTGTGTTGAATTTCTGTCATTTTTGTGAATTCCATCTCTTTTATTGCATCAAGTGTCTTTTCAGACACTATCCCTTTCAATGAAGCAAATTCTTGGCTTGGAGGTAGCTGCTCTCCTAACACTACAAGAAGATTGGATCAATAAATAACTTTGTATGATTTCAGCTGCTGGTTTTGCAAAGATTTCCAAAGCAGGTAATAAAAATATACAAAAAGAATATATCCAAGCAAGTTGACAGAGATAAGTAGAGGCAATCTATAAAGACAGTAAGAAAAAGAAATGCCTATGCATGTAATTGTTCTTTTAGTCAAAAGATATGCATGCATGTATCAACATCATCAAACACAATATGCTATTTTAGACCTGTGTATAAAGCTGTTGAGTTTTATCTCTACCAACTAACTTTAACAAAACCAATATTAGGAACCAGGATCAAAATAGTTTTTAATTCAAGGTGCCAAAAAATTTAAGCGATCATAAAAACAAAACTTCATGATACTTCAGCTTCAATTGTTACTGACAGTATACAGTTAAAACAGAAATGAATGTTATGTGAATGATTGAATGCAACAAAATACATCTCATTACCTGATTCTGAAAGCTTAGCCTTATTTTCTTTCTCTTTGTCATTTCCTTCCATATTTTCATCAGTTTCAGTTGTCTCTGCTTCTTGCCTGTTATGACTTTCTTTCATCTTTTTTGGCGATTTATCTAGGAATAAAATGCTAATAGTCATACCGATATTCTGCAAGAGAAGGACAAAGTGAAAATAATATAATCTTCATCACATCCACTGAGTTATTCTTCAAAAAGTTCTAATTCCTCTGGATCTCAATAGACCAAGTGAAAATTTCATGGTTGAAGTATTCGCATGTTCTCATAAAAGTGAAATACATGCTTTAAAGGCTGATACTTTTTGTGATTTAACTGATACTGTCCTCTAAAAGCAAAGCATGATCATATTTCTGCTTATGCAGATGTACTGTGTAGGATAGAGCAAAAACTGATAACGTCAAGTTGCCAGATCTGGTCAAATCATGTTTAAACTGGATTGTCATAAGATTAAAAATGAATAAACATATGTTACCATTATCTACCAGCAAATTATTTTCTTCAGTTTCCCTTGATCTCTTCTTTGATTTTTTCTTTACTTCTTTGATATCTTTCTCAGTGTCATTTGGATCTGAATGAACTAAAACATAATTATCCTTACAAATAAAGAAATTTTTTAACACATGCAGCATGTTTCTTCCCAACTGATAACTTCGCAAAGTGCGCGTGGAAGATGCGCGCCTGGCCATTGTTTCAAACAATAAACTATTGTTCTTCCTGGAACTACGGGCGGAAGATCTTCCGTGGGCACAGCATAGATAGCAGTCTGGTATTTCTTGAAGGTGTTATATTGAGGGTCTATGGCTATGATCATGACAAAACAATGGGAATGAACCAGGGTGAATCTCTGTGCTGCTCTGTGCCAAATATTTTGGAGCATAACTATTTTGTGCACCAGTGTGCTCCAAAGAATGATTGATATCTATCGTTTAATACAATGAGACATTGAACTGTCCATTGTTTCAAGGCCTCTTTCTGTGGCAAAATGTGCACCAAAAGCCAAATAAGGTCTTTCTCTGCTCCGAAGATCTTAAATAGGCACTCAGATTCACCCTGGGGAATGAATTACAAAAATTATATGTTCTCCCGAGTCCATACCAGAAACTTTGCAGTGTGCACAGACCTCATGTGGCCAAGTTTGAGGAAAACAACAGACAAGTGAGTTTGATACAATTTCATCACACACAAATGCAAGTTTTCCAACTTGAACCAGATATACATTAGTGTGTAATCGTCTGGTTCAGTAGTTTACCTTCTGTTACTCAAAAAAACTCTTAACTCAATTCATTACCAGTTTTATCGCTTTGTTCTTCGATCTTTTCAATACTGACATCAATCTCACTTTTGTCTTGTTCAAGTTCAGGCTCGCTCTTTCTCGACTTTTTCTTTTGTTTTACTTTTTCTTTCTCCTTTAACTTCTGTTTCCTTAAATCTTGTAATCTCTTTAGTTTCTTCAGATGTCTCTTGTGAGGATCCATCTCTCCTTTATTCTCTTTTCTCTATTTTAGCTAGCAAATGAAACACCTTTCTGTGAACATTCGCCAACATGTGCCATCGAAAATTTTTAGGCCCTTGCCCTAACCGGATTCGATTCAATACGAGACTCGTACTCAGTCTCCAAACTTTAAGCCAGTGGTCGTTGCTGCAAAACTTGTCGTTTGGGGATCTCGACAGGTACCGGTGGGCACAATTTCCAATCAAAAAATTTGAAGTTTCAAAGATTAGAATCTGCGCTCATTTATTTCGAAATGAATAGTAGGTCACTGAAAAGGTTATCCCCTGTTGATAGAAGCAGCCAGATCTTTCTTCAATAACAAAGGGTCAGAATATCAAAAGTAAAGCATAAACTTGTCATATTTATCATCGCTCCGGCAGAAATAGGGACATTAAATTCTAAAGCGAATCAAATTTATAAGCTTATCGTTATTTGACTCTCATATCACACGATATGTAAAAGACACAGTTCTTATTTTTGACTCCAAAGAAGAAGAAATTGAAGTGTTGACAAGGAACCGTAGTTTGACCAAAAATCGAAGAACAAGGACTGCAACGATTATAATTTTATATGTCATCATTCAGTCATTCAATATAAATCCAAAAAAGAGATAGAATAGATTCCAAAGACGCCAATGACTCCAAAGCATCTTGACCTAAATGATTACATCAATAGTGACGTATTTTGGGCTGTTTTTGCGCGAGATCAGAGCAGCAAATATTTAGGGAAGAAGGTGCAACACCAAACATCGCCTTGACCATAGTCACAAATAGTCTTCGATAAACAATTGACGCCTTTTTACAATATCTTACTCGGCCAACTGTGAATTCTAAAATGCATTGCACTGGTTGTAGCAGGTTTCCCATATTTGCTTTCCTGAACTCTTTTTTCTCTTAATCAATTTCCGATGCGGTAACTAACTTCCTACAAAGACAAAGAGCTTTGGAGTATGAGGAGATGTGATTGCCAAGCAGACTCACAACTTCGATTAAAGGAAAAATCTGAGTTCAGGCAAGCATAAAGAGCTCTAACTAGCAGCAGTTCAACGGTGGTTTAAATTATTTCTACCAGCTGCCAAAGAATATGGAAAAAGTTTGACATAATTTTGACACATAGCCTTAAACTTGTTCTCCCTCAATGCGAAATGCCGACAGTCCGAGTTTCTATTCTCTAAATAGGCATTGAGGTCATTGTTAATCCTTCTTTAAACACATTCACGACAACTGGTACCCCCAGCCTACTACATATTCACGAGCACAAAGCTGTGATTTTCAATTGTGATTTTCAAGGATTCGTTTTCTGGCAGGGATGAATGCAGTTCAAATCATGATCTTGGAAAATTAAATTATTGCGATAAAGTTGGCTTGAAAATAAATAAAAAGATAGAAGATTGTGCAGGTTGGCTGTCCTGATGCCTGCTGGTGATCATTCTCTCAAAGATAAATAATCCATGTTCAAAGGTAAAACTCAGTTTAGGCCGTCAGGTAGGTGAATCGTTCCACTTGAGTGCTCATGCGAGAAATGAGTCTAAACATACTGGCCTAATCAATGTATCTTTTTCTGAAATTAAAACTTTTTTGGTTATACCGTTGACCGTACATAAAATACGGGAACAATCAAAGTTGCTGATGAGGCTTCGGAATCGAGGTGAAAGTTTAAACATTATACACCCAGGGCTAAATATTTCAAAATCTAACAATGTTACTGGAAATTAAGAAATTCTTGTGAGCTGTAGTTAATTTTGTGCCTTTATACTAGAGGGACCTCTACTAACGTAAACATTAGAGTCTAAAACAATCCTACGAAATACCTTTAGGGAATGAAAACAGATTATGCTAAGGGACAGTCCTCCTTAAAACAATGAAATATATGGATTTTCATTTTAGGTAATGAAGAACTGTGATGCCTTCAAAAACACGCAATTTTCTCCTCAGCTTACTAACTACGCTATTAATGTTACATTGGCTGCGTGTCAACATCTTATGGTTTTTCACAAGACACGATATCGCAAGAAACACGCGGGACAGTCCCGAGAAATCGACAACATCAACATCCGACCGGATTAAATATATTTCATATCAGCCACCTGGAGGAGGTTGGAACAATCAAAGAAAGGCTTTTGAGAATGCAATTATCATGGCAAAGATTCTAAACCGGACATTAATTGTTCGTCCGGTAGCTTCGCATTTGGCAATACGAGAACTACGGTTAAAGAACTATACAGCCGGCTACGGGATTTACAATGTATTAGGAAGAAAGGACCTTATTCCTGTTTCTAGAGTAATTGATCTAGATCACCTGCGGAAACTTATATCGGTGATTGAAGATACTGGCAGTAATAAAGAATTTCTAAAAAATTACAACAACCGGACATGGAGGAAAGTTTGTCATAATCCGAGAGTTGGATTCTGGGTTGATTATTTACCGAGCATTTATGACACTGAGGCTTGGTCGATTATAAAACATAAAGCGATGAATAACAAAACAATACGGATACCTTATTATAGAGCTTCATGTAAAAGTGATTTGAAACAGTTTTGGAGAAATCCAACGCGATTAAAAGTATGGGGAATATCTAACGAGCTTTCCCGCGCAGAAGAAGATATAATATACTTTACTGAGGGATCCCTCTTAACACGCGATTTGTACTTCATGGAGCGCGAGAACGCACGAGAAGCGAGGATATGGTTGAAGAGATATGTGAAATTTGCAAAATGGATTCAAGTAAATGTTGATGAGATAATAAAAAGAATCCGTCCTCCATTTTATGCTGTTCACATCAGAAGAACTGATTTCATGCCAATGCATAATTTCGCGCAAGATTTTTGGCTTAAAAGACTTCCAAATCTTCGTCAAAGACATAACGTCACAAATAAACTTTATATTGCAAGTGATGAGCAAAATCGAGAATGGTTTGCACCTTTTCGACAAGCAGGGTTCGTTATTTTCTTCAACGAAAACTTCAATGAGATTTTCGACCAGTTTTCGGATAATAATCGGACAAAACAAGATTTGATCGGTGTTCACGAGCAATTGATATGCACTCGGGCGACAAAATTCGTTGATTCGTTTTATTCAACTTTCAGTTTTTTCATAAGGAGATCGAGAACCATTTATCATCCAAGAGAACGTTACGAGCACGACAAAAAATATTTGTTTGGGCCAAAATGGATTGGAAGAAAGAAGAATGAAAGGCGAAAATAGATTCCTTAGAAATTTCAAACGTATGAATATCTCTTCATATCTAATCTTTCATCTTTCTTAGAATTTTGAACAGTGGTAAAATTAGTTGCGCTGCAAGTAATGCTGCAGCAAAATTGATAGAGAGCTGGATTGGTTGTAATAAAGAGAGACTTTTTGGATAAGAAACGATTTTAAGAAAACGAATTATGGCGAAATATCAACTGAAAAGTATTCATATATAAATCAAGACTGGAAGCAATTATGCTTATGACCTTCCAAACATGTTTGTTCATACTTCAAAAAAATTGCACTGTGATGAAAACCAACTCAAACTTACGAAACAGTTAAACGTAGTTAATAACTTTATTGGTATCTTCAGAAACAGTGATTGATTGAGCTATATCAAAGTTTCCATTCCTGAGCAAACTAAATTTAACAAAATTACGAAATACAAACAACTGAAAACAATTAAGGCAAACAAAATATGTTTCAAAAGCAATACTTACATGGTAAGTAAACTTCACATTTCGCAAATTTGCGGTGAGTTACTTAAGTACCAAAGTTATAACTCAAAATATGCATTGTTTATCTTGAGATGTTACAAGAAAAAGACGATTCAAGTTCTTTAATTCTTTTATTCTGTCCTTCTACTCTTTGCTCTCGACGCGTTTCGATTCTGTAGTCAACGTCAGGAGAATGAAATCGTTCATCGTTTATGTTAGATATTCGTAAATCGATCAAACGATTTTATATTTTCAGATATAATGTAATTTAATATTACAATCCAAGAAATGTTTTGCTTGTTCATTCTTTGACTTATATCTTCAAAAAATCAGCTCGTTAGTGATAGCCAGTTACAGTTATTGCAATAATTAGACACATTGCCAATAAAAGAGATGAATATCTTCTCTTAGAAGTGGAGTTTACCTTCTTAGTGCTATGTTTGACGATGATTCTACTTCCGGTTTCTATGACAAGTGGGGTTCTAGCTTTAATATATGTTATAAGCATATCCATAGCTTTAACTGTTCCTTTTATGTGTCCAGTTCGTTTCGTTCGAAGTAGTTCATATCCAGCTCCACCACCAGCCATGTAGCTAGACACAATTACCTTTAAAATGACCAAATTAAATGGCATCAATATGGCCCAAAAGATTAAAATAGCAAATATCAGTCAAAAGATCTAAAAAAGGAAAACTTCAAATTTCAAACTATTTGTTTGTCTTTCAGGAATGGGGTTATGTCCCTTGGGGATTGTATTCATTGCAATATATTTCATAGCACACTAAAACAAAATATAGTAAGACACGATTCGAATTCTTAATGGATGTATGGTAAATACCTTGTAAACTTTGCTTTTATCAAGTTTTTCGAACTTTGGGATTCTGCAATTTGCACAACGAATTTCGACATGAGTTACACGTTGGTTGACTGGATTTGAAACATCATAAGTGACACGCAAGCCTGAAAGATAAATCAAATAAAGTCGAGTCAAAGTATAATAAATATAACTGAATAAAAACGAAATAAAACCTGGCGATGATTTACAAGGTAAAAGTCTTTATTTGGTAAGTTCATTATCGCTCTCTTGAAATATATTTGCAACAAATTTTGGTTCGGTTATAAACCGAATATTTCCATTCTTTCGATTTCAGTTGACTTAAGAAGGAAAAACAGAAGGAACCAATGTTCGATTTCAATGGACATTGTTGGCAATATTCGTTGTTCTTAATCTTGAGAGACCTTCAAAAACAACATTTGTTCAAAGTCAGAGTATATGTCTTCTTCTACATAAATTTACAAAGTCGACTACGTTTATATCTTACGCTTGCTAGGGATATTTACCAAAATTCCCCAGCAATAAATACCAGAAACATTCGTATAATAAAGCGACGATTCATCAAAATTTGCCAGACTTGTCTTGGTTAAACTATATCCATCTTCGATTGAGGACAACTGAACAAATTAGTTTAGAGTCAACTTGAGATCAGTAAAGATTAACTGAAACATGTTTTGCAAATTCAAAAAAGTCGTTATTCTATCTCAATCTATTGTTACGTCTATTTCAACAAAATTCAACTCATAGAAAATGCACCAATGACATCATATCATACAAGAAGGAACGTAGGCTCCTCTACACCATAAGACAGAGCAATCATCGTGTAATACCTGACATTTGAAGAAATGATCCACTTGGTTTCTTTTCATCATAAAATGAAGCAGATTTTTCCAGAACTTCCATCAAAACTGATCCCGACAAATCGACAATATCCAATTTGTTGGTGTATGGAAATGAATTTTTTATATCTTCATATTGAATGAATTCTGCAAAAAGCAAAAGTTTCATTTCTTTTCTAGCAGAAGGATCACATGAATCACAAAAAAAACGACCTGAGAATTGTTTTAAACAACAAACTCATCGTTATGAACACTCAAACGCAGAAACAGTTGACAAGTTGGGAAAATATAAACCCTACAAAAGAACTTTGTTTATATTCGTCTGCAAGATCTAACTAAATTTCCTTACAGGTCAACTAAATGTTACCTGTAAATTTTCATACAATGAGTGGGTTGTTTCAAGCAAATCTTACATTATACACAATTAAACTTTAGTTTAAAAAAGGATTGCATAACAGCTATTACCAGATCAAAAATGACTTGACCTGTGACACTAAATCTTTGAATCCAACGAATAATATGCTCTTCAGTAATGATTTTCTAACCTGCATGTCACCAAACGAAATAAGCTCCATATAAGTGTTACCCACACTTCTCCTTATCTCCTGGGAAACCCTTACCTCGTAGTGTCACTACAGAAGCTCATATGTAGTGTCTTGAGCACCTTTTTCCTGTAAAATTTCTAATTGAATATAAAAATCCCTTACCAGTTTTGTTTTTATCGATAGAAGCCATTATACTATTTGCAGTCCACAATGCAACACTAGCTGATGTCCAGGCATTTTTTGCCATGCTTTTCGAAGCAACTTGAAAAACAGCTGCATCTGTCACAAGGGTTCCTAAAATGCATTCACCGAGTCGACAAGACGATCTTTCACCATCTAAGTAAACCAATGTTTGCCCAATCTTTTGCTAAAAGCAAACAGTGAGATGAAAAGATAACTTTTCTGCAAAAGTTAGATGTTACCTATTTCTAACCAGCCAAAAGATTTCCAAAATCTATCACAGGGTGAAACGGATGATAATGTTTCAATGTTGGTTTTATTCATTCATTCACTCATTCATTCATTCATTCATTCATTCATTCATTCATTCATACATTCATACATTCATTCATACATTTATTCTTTTCAATTCACGGGTTACATTTTTTCTGTCTTCTATGGTTCCCTCTAACTTTCAGTTTCTTTGACCCTGTAGGTGCTGCAGTCATCAGATACTTGTGAAAATATACCACAAATTGTTGGCAATATGAAAGCAATGAAAATACCAAACTTTCAAGAAAACTTTGAATATTTTAGCAATGAAAATGATCACGAACAGTAAAACAATATTCAAACCTTTGCAACTTTGTTTACAGGACCTTTCATTCTTAGAACATCAGCAACAATTTCAGAATCTTTTGACACTGTGTGATCAAGGAGTATTGGGTTACCATACCAACTGATGACGCCACCATTTGTATCGAATGTGACGCTGAGATTGCCTAAATATTTCCCATAAGCAAAATCCTGAACCACGACAGACTTTTTACCATTTTTCTTTGTAACTGTAATTGGGTATGGCCCATATGGTACGTCGTTCGATGGTGGATTTCCTGACGAAAATTTGATTAAGACAAAAAGTAAATATTAGTACAACAACAGCAACAGAATTGACAAGACAGTGACATTCCAGCAAATTTCCGTTGCAAAAACAAAAATTGAAGTTGAATGTGGTTAGAAATGCAGGGATGCTTGAAACGTAACGGATGCAGGAAGCAAATTTTGACAAACGAAGGCACACGATATTAGTCTAACAGCAACAACGCAGTATTTGGAATGAGAGGTCATGATGAGATCAGTGGTGGCGCCAAATGGGGAACTCGTCCCCCCCCCAAATCCCAAAATTCGGAAAAAATGGCATAAAATTAGTTGGGTATACCTTTAGATTGAAAAATTATGTCGAAATTCCCCCAACCTTTTTCGGATTTTTCAAAGCTGGCGCCGCCACTGGATGAGACAGAACCATTAGCTATTCTAAAAAGGAGTGTGAATCGAACAATAATTTCATGCATTTTGAAGATCTTCGAGTGTGTATAACAATGATGAAAGCTCTGACGCCACTCGATCAGGCCTCTAATATGTAGACGTTCAAAAACATTGCTCGATCAAGGCTCTTTTCTACAATAGCTAAAAAGACTGTTACCTGTGTAAAGGAAAGTATTCGTATGCCCCCCAACAACGATATCCACTTCTTCAACTTCTCGTGCAATTCTTTTATCCATTTCAATTCCTGAATGTCCTAATGCAATGATTTTGTTCATTCCGTTTGATGTTAACTGCTTTGCACAATTTTGTACTGCCATTACTTCATCACTGAATTTGATGTTTTGTCCTGGATTTGATACCCTGTTTAGGTGGAAGAAATTGATAAGATTCGCTTTAAATTAGTGAGGGAGAAGTACGTCGAGAAGCGTTGAAGCAACGAGGCATTTAGCAAAATTATTCATGAAAACTTTTTGAAATGGTGACAATCCTTTAAAAAATCGACTTATCCAGTTAAGAGAAACTGCAACCAATAACATGAAAACGAATGAATCTATATACTTTTGGTCAGCAACAAAGGTCAAAGCATCGTAGAAACCTTGTGGTGACTCGTGATATACATACCAAAATTGCATTTTCAGCAAATCAGGAATTTCAGGAATGAGTCCTAAAGCATAGCACTGTCGTTGCATTCCTGCAAAATGTAGAATGGAATCTTTGGAAAAGAAAACCCAAGATCATCTAAAATATACCTTGGTGTACTCTTCAAAACATATCCACAAACGCCGATTTTTTCGCCACCAACATCTAAGGTGAGACTGTCAGAAAATAAATTTTTATTCTTTGGCCATCTGGTTTCTTTGCTGACGTCAACATTTGTCATGACAACAGAGGTATTCATCTTTTCCAGGTATTCGATAACATGGGATACTCCTCCATCGAAATCATGATTGCCAAGCACCTGCAAAGCAAAACAATCTAAGCCTGCATGCAGTCTCAACAAGTGCTGAGGCTGCACCCGGGGGGGGGAGTACTTGAATAGAGAAGTGACGGGGGTGTGTGGCAAATCTCTCATCCTGTCGCAAAAAGAATACCCCAAAAGTATAACTTTTCGCATAAACATTGTGCCAAAAGTATACATTATCCATTGTTTCAAGAGAACTCTGAAAATGCCCTTTCCACATGATACCTTGCCGCATAATTCTCTTATCAATTGTAGCACCCTGCCGCATAAGTTTTATCAGAAAATGACACCCTGTTGAGCGGTACATTCCATCTAGTCAAGTATGGGAGTACCCCCCTCCCCCGGGGGCAGCACGGAGGCTAAGCAATCTCTTCATACGTTTGCATGTTCTTTGTTGACAAATGTTTTCATAGGATCTATTTGGAGAAAAGACTAGTCTTTGGAATAGATGGGAAAGGTACAAACAATGAATTTTCTGGGTGTGCCAAACCATTTTGCCACAGGATGTGCCAAACCATTTGCCTCGTTTGTGCGGCTGTTATGAGCTGCAGTTTTGATTTTTCATTTTATCTAAATCTTTTTTACCTTTTTAAGGTGGTTTATAATGCTGTTAATAAATCCTTCAACAAATTCAAAATGTGGAAAAATCTGAAAACGACTTTAGGACCCTTTCTTTGAAGCATCATTTGACTTTGACATTGCTGAAGAACTACTTTTTGCTTTTTGGGAACCTATGTTATATATTATGTAGAAATTGCGATTCAACTTTTAGGAATTTTACCCTCTTACTGACAACTGACCTTTTCGCGAATGTAAATATCGCTACTCTTGAAGAACAAGCAAATGAAATTAAGATCTAACAGGTAGTGCTTGGGAAGGAATCGAGTTAGCAAATTATGAGTAAAAATGATTTCTTACCATTGCATCATATTTGAGTTTATTTATGAAATAAGCCGTTGCATTTCCTTTCAAAACATCATACCATAAAGTGCCCGTTTGTTGATCTCCTCCATCCAGCAAAATCACATTATTTTCTTTCCTTTTTATTTCTTTAATCTTGGAAGCCAATCGTGCGAATCCACCAAAACATTTGTTTGCTGTACGACCAACATTTCTACATATGGAGCCATATTTGTCAATTTCTTCAATACGGCTATGAAGGTCATTCGTGTGAAGGATTTTTAATGTAAAATCCGACATAACTGTCCTCCATGAAATTATGCAAAGATGCAGTAACGTCGTAACAACTATCGCCTTGTTTGAAGAGCTTTTCGATATCATAATGCCTTGCCTTAGTTTCTTTGGTCTGAATCCACGTTTGAATCGAGCATTTCAAAAACAGGAAGTAGATCGGTACTAGACCACTTCGAAGAAATTTGATACTCATAACTAAGAGGCTTCACGGGAAAGAGGCAAGGGCAACTGCCGGGAGTGGAATCTGCAAAATCTGTAATCTGTACAGTGGAATCTGTAAAATCAATGACGTCATTGATCCATAGTTAACTTGCACCAATGACGACGCTGTTTGAGGAAAATATCGCGTGGCCTGATACTGTCCATTATCTAAAACTTGCAACATGGGGAACTATAATCTCTATTGAGCTAAATTACTAAAATCCAGGTGCAATGATAAAGTCCAAACTGATCTGATCTTAGAGTATGGTGGCAGTATGTTTTATAATTTACCGTTTGAAGAAAAGTGTCTCCTCAAGTAACGAGAAAACAAAATACAACAAAATACAATAAATTAAAAGAAAACAGTCGTACAAAAATATCCTAGCCTGACCTACAACTAAATTCAGTTTCGAGAAATCGGGAAGGGCACGCAAAAATTGAGATCTGAATTTTTCAATATATTCACAAACAACTTATACCAGCAACGTAACTAGGACAAGGTAAAGGCTACAATAAGGCATTCGATTTCAGAAACTACACATTTTGCCATTTTGCCTTTCTTCAATGTCTCTTGCAGCCTCGCAAGCGTTTAAAAAAATTTTGAGCAAGAAGAAGCCTCGTGTCCCTTCGTTTAAGTCTGCATCTAAGGCAGCGGACATCGTTCATATTGTTCCTCTAAATAATTAAGTATCATGTTTACTTTCAGGAAATTAAGTCCGAGGCCATAATGAAGGCCATCATAACTTAATAATCTCTTACTCATGTCAAAAGTATCAATAACCGCTACATCTCTCCTCCTCAAGTACTCATGTATCTGCTTGTTAAATTTTAGAATTCCCTCGTTGTGAAACAGAGGCTCCATAAGCAAAAAGTTTGGAACGGCATGTATACCCATCCAGATAACTTTAGGCCAACCATTTCCTTCGGATTCAATAACATCTAAAACTCTTTTGATATAAACATCAATAACTTTCTCCACATCTAGTCGATAATGCAAGCCAACCGCCAACACAACGAACGAATTATTACGGCCTAAATATTGTCTTATTTGTTTCATGTCTGTATCTGGTAAATATTTCTTGTAATTCTCCACCAAATCAAGATGGAAGTTAATTTTCCCTCCACAAATTGAATTTGGAGTAAGTTCGTCTATCCTGTGAGCTACAACTTCTAAATTACATTTCTTGATAGCTATTTGATGATCTCCATAACAAAATTCACGATCTTTTTTAATGGCTTTTACAGGCATTGCTCCTGAGTAGGTGTTACCACTGAGCAGCAAGAACATTGTCCGTGAAAGTTGTCTAATAACAGAATCACCTGAAAATGAAATGATATTGTGCTTTTATGACGCTAAAAGGAAGCTGTAGAGCTGCATATGCATTGAAATTTTGTTCGATAAATTCATTGCTGAAGGAAATAGCATCTGGAACGGGCACATTTGAAGGCAGTTTACCAGTGGAAAACCTGTTCAAAGGGCATCTTGCGATAACCCTAAAACGCTCAAGCATGCTATTATTCTTATAGTCAAACAGCATCCACGCATGTTCCAACAAATCATTAAACATAATAACCTAATTTAAGACCTGCTTATGCAGTCCGTGAGTTTCTTATCTTTCTCCGTCACTCATAAAGAACCATTATCATCCAGAATTCAATGCAGGTATGCTGCAATTTCACACTGCGTGAAAGTTAAATTTTGCTGAAATAAAACTATTGTTCCGGGCAAATTTGATTTTCAGACTATCTGAATTGCAGCATGGCCGCAAAGACCCCTGGGTAACAAGGCACTTACAGTGTATTAGATAAATGAAAATCAAATAAAACTTTACCAATAAAAGCAATGCTGATATTATGTGTATTAAGAAGATCACACGCCATTTCTTGCGTAAAATTCTTCACATTACAGCATATTTGATCTGGAATCCATTCTGATAATTCAGCAGAAAGATATTCCCTGAAATCTGTACAGTCTGAACATTTACAATGATCGTTTGTATTGCCACAATATCCAGCCACGTGATTACAACACGGTGAAATGCCTTCTGGGTCACATGCTCCTTGTATCTGAAATCCTGGGATTGGAAATTTTTTGCCACATCTAAGGATAGATAGAGAAAGCATACTGATCAACTGATGGATTAGTACATTGATTGATTGGTTGCTTGATTGATTGATCAGTCGTACGCTGCTTATTTATTGTTGTTTTCAAAGTATAATTGACTGATTGATTCATTGATTGCGCAGAATTATACTATATGCAACAAAACTATCAGTTAAAAAGGAAGAGCAACTCTGGGTGCAAGTTACCCATCGAAAGATCATGTGGCTTCACAATGTAATAGCGCCGAACAAACACTTCAACAAAATTTACAACAAAAAAAATAAACAACGAAACAAGAACAGCAAAAACATTAGATTTAGATATGAAATTCAAACCTGGAGTCATTTCGGACCAAACTAGCAGGAAATTGTACTTTCATTTTCAACCTGATTTCAACATCCATTTTCTTTCGATATTCAATGTCTTCTTTCGTCAGTTTGTTTCGCTTTCTCCATTTTCCAATGTAGGCATCCGGAATTACATTTAAACATGTACGCTTTTTGCATCGCTGTTGTTGTTGTTGTTGTTGTTGTTGTTCTTGCTGTTGTTGAAATGGGAGTGGGCCTCGTAATAGATCACATACGTCAGCAACAGGGTAGAGCTCCGGTGTTCTTATTGACGTAGGTAAAACGTTTAACATGAAGTATATCGACAAAAAAACAATTGAAACCAAGGTAAAGATGATGGTATGGAACAACAAAGCAACTCTAAGATAGAATATAGACATAAATTATAAAAGTGAAGGTGAAAGCGCACGTTTTATTTAGCTTCAATCACTGGAATTGCAGAGGTAAAGAGAAATAATCTACCTAGTCTTTGAAAACTTGCCATGACGCTCGAGTGCTGAGGCTCTACATCAGATCAAACACTGCCCACGTGACTGTTCTGGCTGCGGAGTCAGATGACTGACACTAATGCACTACAATATTTTGCGTAACAGTCTTTGACATAAACAAGATATTTGATTTACATGAAAACAAGAGATGATGTTAATATTATTGCAAGTTTCTTGCAGTCCACTGCCACCGTATATAATCTATTCTTTCTTAGCACGTTTAATCAGTTATTTCTAATGATAGCATGACACAATCCGATGTTACCGCATCAGCAAATGTTGTCATGCTAATGCCGTACAAATTTCACACAGATTTAGGAATACATAACATATAAACTTGACTTGCGCCAAGTCACTTTCGTTTGGATATACGAAATGAAATTATTACGAGGATTGGGCAAGTGACGTGAGCGTAGCTTGGGTAATGGCTCTGTTCGCTTCACTTGGTAGTTTCTTGTTAATGATTTCTCTTTGCTGGGCTAAACAAAGGAGACTTGAAGCAAGTATGCAACCTGAACAGCCTTCACCCTGTATTCATGTCAAACATCTTAGTGATGATGCAAAGATAATGTTCGTGTTTCAAGGCACACGAATTTGTAAAGTGCGAAAAACTTACAAACCCAATAAATGAAAAATATGGATGATGAAGAGAATACCTCATGCTGTGTCTGTGAGCAGCTATGTCTTGAAAACATTAACTGATGAAAAACAACTTAAAAACTTGAAAACTTTGCGATACATTGATGAAGTACAGTAGCAAAACATAAGTGTTTCAGTTAATCCGATTATGGTGACTATGGTGATCATTTTCTCAACATTAAAAATGTGACCATCTGGTACCGCATTAAAAGACTAAAAAATTAAAAAGATTAAAAAGACTAAAAAGATTAAAAGACTTATTAATCGAGTAACGTAAACAATTACACAAACATTAACAAAGAAAACATGTATACATTAAATAAATCACAAAACACCTCATAGAAAAGCTTACAAATTTCAAAATTTGCCTTCAAAAGGTCCTGCAAAAAATGTTTGTTAGGATTTAAGGTTACGTTCACACGACACTAGAACGATATGATAACGGCTGGAAATTTGACAGAATTAAAGTCGTTGCCAGCACCCAAAGAATTTGATGCAAAGGGAGATGGAGGCAAGGAGATAAAGGCAAAGAAACAAGACTTTGGATCAGCAAACTAAGGCCTTCGAACTTATATCCTCTTCAGAGTGTGACCAAAATCTGAAAGTGAAATCTAAGCTTTATTAGTGTGCTGATCCAAAGTCTTGTTTCTTTGCCTCCATCTCCTTCCAAAATTTTAGTACTTTACTGACCAAATTTTATAACGAAAAATAAATGTATCTACACCTTGAGAATCGATTTGCGTTATTATGAAAGTGTAAAAAAATGTTACGTTTTCATCGTTTCTGAGTGTTCACACGATGCCATTTTCAAAGCGTACTGGTTATAGCTCCGTATTCGAAATCTACCAAAACGCCAAAGGCCTGGTTTGGAGGTGACAGCAAATTTGAGCTTTCCATATTACTATCTAACTAATACCGGCAAGGTATCTTTGTTCTAGTTAACTTTCGAGCAATATTTTGAAATTATTTGACCATCGATTGAAGCCAAATTCTCATTGCTGAAACCAAACAAAATCTGTCGATGGTTTTCTTGGATACCTCCTTGTTATGAACTTTAACTGTTACTTTCCAAGTGTGCGCTGTTTGAGTCTCTTCGTCAGCATGTTGTCAGCATATTTTGACAAAGTGTATACGCGGCTGTACTTACAAGGAAACATTTCCTTTAAGAAACTTGTCAATCCATTTCCATCAAGTACGCTATTTGAGAGAATGTCTTGAATTCGAAAAGACGACATAAACAATTCTTACAAGATTCTACAGACACAAATATTCATATACTATCAACATTTCTCATACTTCCTTTCTAAATGATTTAATAATAACTGCGTTTTATAAAAATTAAATGCCATTCCATAATGTTGTCCATCATAACTTTTCAAATTTTTACTCATGTCAAAAGTTCTTACTACACTTATATTTCTTTCTTCAAAGAATTCATTTATCTTTTTGTTGAAACTCTCAATTTTGTCATTATGGAATTTCGTTTCCATGCGTAAAAATCCATCGACGTTATGTACTTCAATCCAAATAATTTTAGGCCATTTACCTCCACCATCTTTGATTATCTTCAGCAATACGTTGATGACGTCATTACGGACTGCATCGTCCCTCATGAAGAAATGCATTCCAATCCCAAGAACAATATAAGAGTTTTCTCGACCAATCAACTCTCTTGTTTTGTTGATAGCCTCTTCTGTAATGCCGTTCATGTACATTTGAGCAGAATCGATTGAAAAATTATGCTTTCCTGAGCAAATTGCTCCTGGTGATAATTCCTCACTTCTGTGTGCTGTTTTATAAAGGCTGCAATCTTTGTTCGTGTATGAAAATTCACCTGAGCATATCTTGTAAAGTTCTTTGTTGGCGTTTGCAGGGATTGATCCAGATTGGGGATCTCCAGTTACCAATAGCAACAGTGTTGTAATCATGTGTCGAATCAAGGAATCACCTGCGCAAGGATCAGAGAAACAGTGCGTAAATGAGATTTGTCCTAAAGATTTCTAAAGCCAGGGATAAAATGGTATATTTTAATGACTTGATGAGATAAATGTGAATCAATTTAACAATTTTGATTTATCAGATTGTTTGTTACAATCCATTAAAACTTTTCAAAGACATGATACAGATTATTCTACTTACAAACAACTGAGTATCCCTGAAAAATTATGCACAGATAACTTGAACATAAATACATCGTATGCAAAATGATGCATCGTATCTTTGAGAGCTAAAGTATCAATGCTAACAGCTCTAATATTTTCTCACCTTCAAAAAAGAATTTTGATGTTTTGGCCAGAACAAAATTCTTGAAGTGCTTGGAATGAATTAACGATATCCTTGATAAACTTTCAACAAAACCTATCCAAAAATTATATTCTGTTTGTTGGAAGTCACCCTGTGTGGCGTGTTCTTTTTCTTTAATTTTACTCTTAAAGATATATGTGCTTTTAGAATTTGCTTCAGCCAGGACGCCAAAACTCTGGTTTGGGCAAATGGAGCCAAATTTGAATTTTCGATATTAATATTCCAACTCTCCAAGCATCAATACCAGCAAGGCGGTATCTGTGTTCGAACTGAACAAGCAAAGGGCATTTTGAAATTGATTAGCCATTGATCTAAGCTAACTCCTCATCACTGGATCCGACCAAAGTTGATAGAACATCGGTACTGATATTACTGCCCATTCTACGATTCGCAGTTTAAAATCATGCACGTGTAATTTTTATGTAGCTAAGGATGAGACAAGCTGCCTCGAAACGTTCCTAAAAATCATGGTCTACTCTAATTCTTATTCTAGCCGAAATTTGTCTAATTGATATTTGAATATCGATCTTACACCAAGCAATTTGTCTTTTCTGAAATGACCTTCAAAATGCTTGTCGTGGTATTGATACAAAACTTCTACGATCCTTGAAAATTGAACCTACAAATACTCGAAATGAGAAATTAAAGAAAAAAGATGAAAGGAATAATGCAATCTCATAGATTTCCATTTAATACTGTCTTATCATCCCTGTTCAAAATTCTTCGAATGTTCATTTCTTTCTGTTTACAGATATCAGCCTCTTTTCCAAACTATCAACAATAATTCACAGACCAACGTAAATCCTTAAAAAAGCTCACCCATAAAAGTAATCTTGAGGTTATGTTTATTGAGAAAATCACACACTTCATTCTTTGAAAAATTTTTTATTCTACATTGCGGCTTATCTGTATGCCATTCCATAAAATCTGCTGATTTCATTTCTCGAAGATCTGTGCATTGAGAGCAATTACAATGTTCAGTCGATGTTCCACATTCACCTGTTCCGGCATTACAACATGGATTTTCTCCATCTGGATCGCAAAGGCTTTGAATCCGGTATCCGGGAATGGGATACTTTTTACCACATCTGAGAGAGAAATACAAGAGATACAAACTCAGACCTGGATCAAACGAAACTCTAAGCCTGTGTTGCAGTCTCCTGCGCAGCATTTCCAAGTTTGTTTTACTCATTTCGAGTCATTTTGTTTACTCTTGGGAAGTTTTAGTATCTACTACTTCTGCATTCATGGCACAACTTTTCATGGCATGAAAAGTTTTAAAGAAATCAAAAGCTATATTACCGAGAGATTGATCACTGGATGTTGGACTTGTATAGGGATGCATTTGATGAAGGAGAAAAATATTTAAGAGCAAATATATGGAACTTGCCAGGCTACCACAAAGGCAATAAATGGTCGTATATGAGAAATGAATGACAAAGGAAAATAAACCACAATGTCTCTAAGGCGACAGTTAACAAAATTTAAGAGTAAAATGCGAAACAGGGATTTTCAAGATTATATTTCATACTGTTTCAACCAAGCAGAAGAAACATGTTACTATTGCTTTAAAGATAAGTTTATCAATGACAAAATCAAAGCTAAAAGAAACTTAACTAATTGTATGATATAATTTAATGATCCACTGTTGCTGACCTTTTAATGTGGCCAATTAATTGCAAAAAAATAGCACAGAGCCTTTCTTATTTTCAAGAACAAATGAGACGTTGGAATAGTGATCAATGCAACTGTAGGCTCTGCAAAATGTAATCGTTAAAGATTGTACAGAGATTCAGTCAATGGACACAGTGCATCTGGGTAAAAACTTCCTTGCCGCCATCTTTATGGAAATCGTCTATTGCCTTTATCCTGTAAACCATAACATAGTGGGCCTCAATTAGCTGTGAAAAGCTATGATGATGATGATGATGATGATGATGATGATGATGATGATGATGATGATGATGATGATGATGATGATGATGATGATGATGATGATGATGATGATGATGATGATGATGATGATGATGATGATGATGATGATGATGATGATGATGATGATGATGATAATGATGATGGCGATGATGATAATGACGATAATTTCTTTTCGAATGCGAAGTGATCAAAACAAAATTGAAATAACATTATAACCTGGAGTCATTTCGATGTAATTTAGCAGGCCACTTCATCTCTACCCTGATTAATTCATCCAGTTTTCGTCTTTCTAGATAATCTTTTTGTGTAACACCAGTTTTGACTTTCCAATATCCTTTTGAGACTTCTTTTTCAAAATTCTCACATCTGGGAACCTTGCAGGTGTTTCTTCCTTCAAAATTAACTATGCCTGTGAAAAAATTCGCAGTGTTGTGGCTTTTTAAAATCTTGATGCTGCCATCAAATGCGCTGTCTGGGTACATGAGGATCATGATTGAAAAACTGATCAATAACGAGAAACCAATCACCAAACATCTGAAAAAAGATGGAATTAATCTCAAAGATTGCTTCGCCAAAGATCAGTAAAATACTGATTGAAATACTGAATAATAGCAATAACAAAATCATTATAGAAATGCATATGATAATAATCATCAAGATCAAAGTTGTCTGAGTCAAAAATTCCTTGCAATGTAAACCAATGAGAAGTCTTAGGCAGGAAAATCATGCTAATTTCAAAAAGGCCGATATTTTAGTGGGTCTTTACCATACAGGGCTTGCATACATTAACATGACAACCATTCTTTACATTACGATAATGATTCTTTAGCCATATGAAAGAATGTAATACACTAGGCTTGTACAGTTATCTGAGAACTTTCTACTTAAACAAAACTTTGAAATGGTCACCAAAAGTTTTTAATTCACAATAACAATGTTGAATTCTGAGCCTAGAAGCAGGACTATAGAAGAATTTCCTTATCTCATTCCAACATTTAATTGGACGGAGTAATCAGGATGAAATAATCATCAATTACTGATCTACTGTCAACTGTTGCTCTCCGTAGAAATCTGACCATGGCAAAATATCGGTTTAAGGATAAGACTGTGAACTACAATTAATTGTGAATATTTGATAAATAAATGAAAAGCAACTTACCGGATCATCATGATTTAAATCTCCTCTATTTAAACTATGAAACATGAAAGATCATTTCCAAGAATCCAAGAAAATCCCAAAACAGAAGAACAGCAAAAATGCAACCGAAAGCTTCCTTGCTTAAGCTACGCACAAACATTTAATAATTTCCAACAATTTGTTCAGTTTCAAGAGTATATCTAATTACGGCACGATTTTAAAAGCTTGCTCATTATTACGCCATAGTAGAAAGATTTTTTCACAAAACTGAACATGTGGCCCGAGTCGCATTGATTAAATTTTCTGGAAACATATTTTCAAAGCTGAACGGTAACCATGGAGACCTTAGAGTTTAAGAATAAATCCCCAGTTTCCCTACAGAGGCATTTATCAATATTGAACAGTACTTGTAAATAAGAGCTTAGTTAGCCTGCTAACCAATTGTCAGAAAGGTAATATCTGTTTTGATGGCCCTACAAATGCAAATTGTCACCTAAATTTGAACTATTGCTAGTCAATGGAATAAGCATGTAAACAGACAGATAGTGTCCTGAGGTAAAAACAAAAATAAACAAACAAATATATTACCGTTCTGTAAATAGATTAATGACTAGCCGTCAGGGCCGCCGAGAGCTTTGGGAGGCCCAGGGGCAAAGCTGGAAAATGAGGCCCCCTGCGAGCGAAGCGAGCAGACACTTTTTTGACCTCGGACCTCGCCATTTAGGGCCATTCAGATTGGCTTAAAATGCATTTCAGAGCATTTTAATGTAGTCAAAACTTTACAAATCTTCAATTATGAGGCCCCTTAGACCCTGAGGCCCTGGGTCAAATTGCCCCTCCTGCCCTCCCCTCTCGGCGGCCCTGCTAGCCGTTATCATAGTTAAGTTAAGTGAGTGCAGCTCAGTGTATCTTTATTAAGCAATTGCGTGCAATGCCTTAATAATAACTAGCATTTCTTAGCGTTTTATAAGAAGCATTCATATGAAAGAAGAGTCATCAGTTACGGATCTTCTATCAACTATTGTTCTCTTCAGAAATCAGACCCTGACTGGGCTAAACATCAGTTTCGTAAGAAGAAGACTGCAAATCAGCCTACACTTCTTAAAGAAATTTCTGTCATTTTCGTTCCATGCTAATTTCAGAACGATGACATAAAATGCAATTTCTGCTTTGCGGGTAGGCGGCGGTTGCCCTTTGGTTTTGTCTGTTTTCCCGGATGGGATGGCGCATTAGGCTGGGGGGTTGCTGCCTGCCTGCGCGGTGGAGGCCCCTCTGCTAATTGCCTTGCAATTGTGTTCGCCAAAGCTTCAATAATTATTTTACTAGCAGATATTGTCACCTGACATCTGACGTGAGACAGATTAATTTGTGAATGTTGTAATTTTGAATTGTAAATGCCTTTCGTGGTTGGAATTCAGATAATTCAGTGTGTATTCCTGACATGAGAGACACAGTAGATGTAAATTTGGAGCTTTTCCTTCGTTCACTTTTAAATTTAAGGATTATATCTAATTGAAAAAAATCTATTCCACTATCAAAAAGATTTCCGTACAAAATTGAACATGTGACCTATTACGCATTGATACCTTTCCTAGAAACATACTTTCGAAGCTGAACGGTATTCATGAAGACCTTACAGCTAAAGGATGAATCCGCTATCTTCTTTCAATTTAAAATCTCGTGTATTTTCTTTATCATTGAACATGATCCTACTAAATTGTAAATAAAGCATTGATACATCTGATTACATTTATACTGTACGATTGTTACTTGAAATAATTACAAAAATCATCTTTCACAATACCAAGAAATCAATCTTATGTACTCTTATTGATTAAAATTAGCTCCCAGTTTACTAAAAGTTTACTAATAGGATCACATCAGATGATGAATAAATAAATTGATATTTAAAATAATCACGAGGTGCATCGTTCAAAGGATACTATCTATTCCCATGCGATCTATACCACCAATACAATGGTCTGCCTGGCATAGGTTCCAAATCTAAAAAAGTTGGTGTAAGATTCTTTGATCTATTTCTTTGAATGGAATGGCTTCCGACTTAATATTTTCAGAATAAAAGTGTTTTTATCCTTTCTTAAATTTCTCCTAATTTCTAAACGTTATGATGAATACAGAATAACTTCCAAGAAAGAGTTTATGAATGTCTACAGTATGCTATGAAGCAAAAGTCTTTCACTCTTAAGAGTGGAAATATAGAATATACGTTGTAATTTCAAAGAATATTCAACAGTTCTGAAAACCCCAACGGCAGAATCAATCGAACAGCTAACGTTTCTTTCAAGACATTCAGTTAAAAAAATAGGTCATAAAACCTTATTGCCGCCTTTTCAAACCAATTCAAAGTTTTGGAAAATACGCTGGCTAACCCCTAGTTACCTAATTATTCAAAGTAGCTCCCACTTTAGTGATAAAGCCCTACCACATTATAAATAGGACATTGACAAATTTGGTTGTACGATCCATCATTGAAGTATTCAATTAAAGACAATCAAGAGATAGATCGTTCAAAACACATAGCAATTCCCATACCACCTCCAATACAAAGGCCAGCAATTCCTCTCTTTGCATTTCGCCTTTTCATTTCATGAAGTAGAGTAACGACGATTCTTGAACCAGATGCGCCAATTGGATGTCCTAATGCTATGGCACCACCATTTACATTCACCTATTAAAATGGTAAAATTCAATTTGGTATAAGCCTACTACATACAGGAGAGAATTGAATTAAATCTTCATAGTTAAAAGCTAGCCCGGGTTAAGTTAAAAATATAATCTATTGTATTCGACAACTTTGCCACGTGCCGTTTCATTGTCTAGCGATGGAAACAAAAGGTTTGTGTACGTTTTTCAGCCTATACATAGCAGCTTGTCAATATAGCTATGTCTATTCCCTTAAAAGTCTGGTGATGTCCTGTGAAATGCGTTATCGGAAATCTCATGTCATACCTTAACTGAGACATTGTTTAGTTTTTTTTTCTATATTCAATTAAAAATTTTACAGACATATTACTGATTACATTACCTACAAACTACGTTACAATACTACAGGGACGATGCCACAGGGAGCGAAATACTATGTCAACCCTGCGGCCATTCTAAAAGTAATTAAAAGCTACATAAAACTACATATAACTATTACAGAAAAAAGTAATTATAAAAATACAAACAGACAATAAGGATACAAGCGAAGGTAGCCTGCAACCAAATAAGGTAATTGCATGGGTAGATTTAGAGCCAAACATGGTAAAATTGTTTAGTTTTCTTTGGTGTACCACAACGCTTGAAATTCATATTGAGAAATTGCTTATGGGAAGTAAACACGGCCTTTTAACATTAAGGAGCTGCACAGATTCGGTTGAAAACTCACTTGACGCAGGATCACGACGATCGCTGAAAACGTAACGATCGCTTCAAAACTGAGCAGATGGTTTCCATTTCGACGCAACAATCGCTGGTCACAAATTGGTGCGATTGTTACATCACCAGCGATCCTTGTGATTATTTGAAAACGAAGCTTTATGGAATTGGAACGTACTTTGTCTGGATCTAAGCCAAGTTCTTGAATGACAGCAAGTGATTGAGCTGCAAATGCTTCATTTATTTCAAACAATTCAACTTCCTCAACGCTCCAATTTGCTTTTCTTAACTAAAGAAAACAAGAAAATGCTACAAACAACTGTTGTTACATTGTGAAACCTTCAATGCACAGAATTTTAAATATGTACACAAGAGTAACTTAAAGTTATTCATGTACCGCGTGAACCAGAAAAGTTTCCACTTTTGAAAATTCATAGCACCAAAAGTACTTCACAGATTTGAATTCTGTACACAGAAGAACAGGCAATGGGCGCTTCACTTCTCACAAGACTCTTAAGACATTCTAAGATTTAAGACTTTTAAGATTTCCCTACAAATACTTAAGATTTCAATCCTATCGCAATAAATGTGCAGAGGATATCTCTCATCTATGAGAAATTGCATTTTCTTTATGGTTCTGTGTGTGAGGAGACCTATTCGATTTGATCACTGTTTTGGCCCCTTTTCAGGTCATTTTTCAACTATGAAATATTTGCAAAGTTGAATTTACCTATATTTCTAGTGCTCGTAAAACTGCAACAAAAATCACAAAAACACTTGGATCTTTCAGCGTTTATTAAGAATTTGGATCATTCAAAGCCGTGAAGTGCTCGAGGTGCTATCAATTTTTCAAGCATAGGAATTTTTTGCTGGCTCATCTGGTATTTGCTATACAAGCCTTTAGCCTTTTAACTAAACTTTGATTCAGTCTAATACTAAAGTATTCTTCACATAACAAGCAATTGAAACAATTGAAACATTTCAAAGGATTGAAACCACCAGGTATCTGACCAAAAAATCTTTGCTTTTTATTTCTCTTACCGCTTCTCGAATAGCTGGAATCGGACCAGTTCCCATTATTTTTGGATCAACACCAGCTTGTGCCCAGGCCACTACTCTTGCCATTGGTTCAGTAACATTGTGCTCCTTTGTAGTGGAATAATTCATGAGCATCACAACGGCAGCTCCATCATTGATCCCCGATGCATTGCCTGCAGTAACAGTACCAGAATTTTTGAATGCAGGTTTCAAACGTTGTAATTTCTCCATCGTAGTTCCATGCCGCGGGTGCTCATCACTATCCACTATGTGAGTTCCTGTAAATTTGTAAAATTGATTTTGTTGCTAGGAAATTTTCATGATAGAAAGCCATTCATCGTTTCTTATGAGCGCCAAGAAATCCTACCCTTGTTTACTACAATGCTGAAAAATGTCCTGGAAATACTCGATGAAATCCTGAAAAAACTTCTTACACAAACCAACTTTCATGTTGTCTACACATTTATTGCCATGGGATAGAAAACTTTACATTCATTCAAAAATTCTTTCCAATAGTTCTTGAGAGGAAATAAATTCCCTGGTATATTGTTATGTATGACAGATTTCTTATGATACAATTGAGTGTTTTAGGCCTTTTTAGTTGTTGTGCCAAAAATGAGGTTTTGTAACGTCAAATATACTCTCATATTTCCATATAAAGAGAACGTGAGAAAAATTAAAAAATATTTTCTTGATCTCTTGGTTATCAAGCAGTCTTTGATTCACCACAATTCATCAAGTACTTTTGGTGCTATGAACTTTCAAATAAAGGAACTTCTTGGCATTTCATAAAATTCCTATGTAGTTTATTGGAATCAAAATCATTTAGATTACCTATTTTTGATTTGATCATGACTGGAACAATCTCATCTTTGAACTTCCCATCTTTTTGTGCTCTTTCTGTTTTGTTTTGTGATGCAACTGCAAAATTATCCTGTGCTTCTCTTGGTATTCTCCATTTCTCAGCAACATTCTCAGCTGAAAGAAAAAATTTCTCTTGAGATCTTTTAAAATGTGTGAAGGCCGGTTTACACAATCATGTTCATGTAAAATTTGTTTCACATTTTTTTATGTGATCACAGAATTTGTTCAAGTAAAAGGGCGTCACAAGTTGCTTGAAGTTATGTGAAGCATACAATGAATCCCCTTAAATTTGCCATCACCGATTTTTGATTTAACCATCCTTCAAATGAAAAATCTGCGAAGGCAAATTAAAGGGGATTAAATTTTGTTGCATCACATAAAAATGTGGAGCAAATTATAAATGAATATGATTGTGTAAACCAACCTTCAGCATAATTGGCATAGATCATTCCTTTGATTACTTAGACCTTTTAACTATTCTAAAAAAGAACATGGATCAAAAGATATTTCGTTTGCTTTGATCCATTTTGTAGAATTTTGAATGTGAGCAACAGTGACTGAAGCAAGCTGTAATGCCACTTAATAAAAGCTTTTGTAAGAGTTTTTTTATAAAAAATATCACTTGATCCTTTTTTGTGAAAAACCAAAGAGGAAATTTTACGAAAAAGCAAAACCACTCTTGGTTGTTATTCTTTTACAGGAGTTAAAGGTGATCTGAAGCAAAAATTTTTATTGATGCAAACGAAGGGCCCTGTCGATTGATAAGAAATCCTGTTGAAATTTTTTTAATATCTCATTTCGTTTTTAAGTTATCCAATGATTTTAAGTGTCAGTTGATGACGTCATTTTGTTCGCAAATTATTAGGATTCTATATGGAAAGAAGCTGTACTGACCTTTGGAAGGTTACAGTTTTAGGAGACATTTCAGCTGAGCAGAATAAATGCAATAAATATTGTTTCATCAACTGATTTGACCATTAGAAAGGCATTCATTTAAAGGAAAGGTCGTTGACTTTATTTCCCTTTGGAAACGTGATCAACCTTGCATACTTTCTCATACTCTTTGCAAACAAAATGATGTCATCAGCCGATCGTACAAATTAGTGGATAACCCAAAGATGAAACAAAGTATCAAATAAATTTTAAAGACATTCTTCATCGTTCAACGGTGCTATTCATCTGCATCAATAAAAATTTTCGCTTCAGATCACTTTTAACAGTCTTCTTTCAACAGAATTCATGGATTTGGTATTATTAGTCTGTTATTTAAAATTATTAAAAATTTTGTGTCCCAAACCATTTGTTTACAAAAACAGTTTGAAAATGGTACCTGTAATTCCCATGTGAATGCTGTTAATAGCATCCATCAACCCATCTTCCAACATTGTGTCTTTCAAAGATGAATCTCCAAATTTAACACCACTTCTCATGTGCACACAGTGAGGAGCCTGGTTGAAACAGTGCATAAGGTGCTATATTAACATTAAATGTAGTATTACACTAGGTCTTGTGGACGTTAACACTGTGATTAGAATTCTTGAGGAATAAGAAGGCTGTGAATTTTCCCAAACAAGAATTCAGTCAGGAAAACCATGATTTAAATGATAGGCTTATACTGTACAGAGTTCAGCTTATCGCTTTTTGTAAAACCATAAAAAACGTTATTAAAGGGTTAAGGGTCTGTTTCATCCAGCATTCCTTGCACATGCCATCTCTTGATTTGCCTTTGTTGCTGCAATTTTCATGGCCCATGAAAATGATGACAAACAAAGGCCAATAAAGAGACAGCACTTGCAAGGAGTGCTGAATGAAACAGGACCCTTTTAGTAACAAATGCATGACTAGTTTTTGCTTGGGAAGTCATTTCACTTTTGTTTACCTTAACTTAAATATAGCCAAAATATTTTGTGTGTGCATTCCATTTTGTTTTTAAGGAAAGGACTTTAAAAATTTTTAGACCATGATTGCAGTATACGACGAAACAAGGATCACCTACATCTAAAGGAATTATATCTCATTTGAGAGTCTTTGTAAACAATAAAAATGCTCATAAAAACAAAGTTCAGATGTAAAAGTAGAAAATCCAGTCTCACTTGACTCATACTTTCTTGTCCTCCTGCAATAACAATTTTTGAATCTCCACATCTAATGGCTTGAGTTCCCAATGCAATTGCTTTTAAACCAGATCCACAAAGCATGTTCACTGAAGTTGCAGGCACTTCAATAGGAATTCCTGCATTTATTGATGCTTGTCTAGCAGGATTTTGACCTTGTCCTGTAAAGATGTAAACAATCAACTTGTTAGTGGACGACTTTTTTGGAAAGTAGTTTCCAGAAAAGAGTAAAAGATCTGCTATAACACTTTTAAAAGAAACTTACTATTTTAGACTCATTGCTTACCAAAGGTGCTAAATCCGCTGAAAGCCTTATACTTTCAATTACTAATAACACAATGGAATGGTCCTCTCATTTTACTGTAACTAATGTACAAACCATTCAAAATTTTTATTTTATTTCAATCCATCAATTTTAATTAGCTTGCATGTACATATGTACATAGCAGACTTGATAACTGAATAAATTCAGTTGATGTAAAATAAAGATTCAGGCCCCGTCCACACGTATCCGGATATTTTTGAAAACGCATCTTTTGTTATCCGTTTTGGGTTCCCGTCCACACGGAGACGGCGTTTTCGGTCACCAAAAATGAATCTTTTCGAAAACGCTCTCCAGAGTGGATCTTTTTGAAAACGCCGTTTTCATGTTCTCGTGTGGACGGGTGAAAACGGAGCTTTTCGAAAACGCTGACATCAAGGCATCGATTTACGACGTACCAGAGCATGCGCACGGATCTTTGGGGACAACAAAAGGGCATTTTGATTGTTTGCTTTCTTTTGTCAAAGTTTGAACAGAGGAGTTTGAGAGCAGCAGTGTCTTCGTGTGGACGGGGATATTTTCGAAAACGCTCCTCGTGTGGACGCGAATCTTTTTGAAAACGGATAAAAAAGATGCGTTTTCAAAAAATATCCGAATACGTGTGGACGAGGCCTCAAACAAACAAAAGATACTCCTTTCAAAAATACAGTACAGGCCGTTGGCATATTAACATGATAAGGATTCTCAAGAATTCTTACTTTATCACAAGAATTCTTGAGCAACATGAAAGGCTACAAATTTTCTAAAAATAATTCTTAGGAAACTAAAAACATTCATAAGAATTTTTGCCAAATGCTTGCAAATTCTTAGGTAGGAAAATCATATCAATGAGCAAGGCCTGTACTGTGAATGTATATGAAATGGAAATTTTGCTACCTGCAGTCAAAGCTTGTCCAAGTATGACTTCAGAAATGTCCTTTGTTTGAATTTCAGTTGATTTTAGAAGTGATTCAATCAATTTTGAACCAAGTGATGATGCTTTCAATGAACTCAAACTGCCATTTAATGTACCAATAGGTGTTCTCAATGCTGCAGCAACCACAACATCATCATTTTCATATTTTGCCATAGGGATGCTTATCTGTCAAGAGAAAAAGAACAGCGTACAAAAATGTAGATTTTGAAATTGGACTCTTCCAAATTCAGCTTTTGATTTGGGCTTTCATATAACACTTTGTAAAAACATCTGGTTTTGAAAAGTCCATGTCCTGAAAAGAATGTAGTCCTTCCAATCTTGCCTTTTTTCTGCAGCCTATTCTTAAGAGTTTCCACTCCAATCAAATGTGCCCACAGAACAAAAATCTGGTGGTGAATAGATAGTACTGCATCTTAATACCCTATGCACACTGACACAGTTATACCGGTTTTATCTATACACTTTTATTTCCCCCGAACAAGATTCACATTCAGATTCACAACAACATTCAGATTCACTTTCAGATTAGAAAATACTATGTTACTTCCGAATAACTACAAACAAAAAGGAAATATCAAACAAATGAACAAATTTGCCCATAGATTAAACGGTCCTCTATTTCATGGAGATTTTTGAAAATTTTTATCTCCAGGGGGCTTGGCAGGAAAACGGGCAATGCACTTTCCACTCTCCTCAAGCTACTAGGCCTCTAAAATATCTGGCCCTGTTTTCTAAGTATAGAGCATGAAAAGGCAAAATCATTTTAATTCAAGTTTGTAAACAGGTCCTATTGCAATATACCTGAAACCTTTCGAACTCTGTAAAAACCAATTTATTTTCTTTTGTTGATTCTTTGCAACCGTGCAAGCCCAAGCCACACAAACTTCACCAACAACACTGCAATTCGTTTTTGCCGCAATTTATCAACCACGTGTTCAAAATCTCTGCTCGCCCCAGACTCCTGGGACTCCTGAGACTCCTCACTATAAATAATGCCTCTGATATACTCCGTAGAGGTATACTCCGCGCGGAGGAGCGTTGTGTTTTGGCAGTGGAAGCACAGATAAAATGGCCGATATGCAGCAAAGTCAAGCAAAGAATTCGAAGGTAAAGTATGTTTAGTTCACGATGATTCAAGCTTAGCGTTCACGATGATTCAAGTTAAGCGTATGAATAAAAGAAAGTAGATCAAGTAGCAAGCATTTTTGTGCCAACTGCTATCGATTGTCAGTTGTATTTGATAGTCTGGAAAGTAAAGATACTTTAGTTTAGTTAGGCCATTAATCTATTGAATTTTAATGGACTATGGTAAGGCCATGGTTAGGCCATCTCTCTTTTTGTCTGGGCAATCTTAAACCGACTCTTAAAATCTCAAAAACAGTTTTTAAAACATCAGCCCAAGAGAGTACACGGTACACAAATTTGTTAAAGAGGCACTAACGCAAAAAATGACATCAACAAATGATCCGCCAAAGGCATACTAATCGGGTTGTGTAGAGATTATGTACCTTTTGTGTTGAAATATTTGTGTCAAATGATGATTGTACGTGATGATAGATAAACAAAGACCCACATCAGTCGAATTGCCAAATGCAAGATTCGTTGACCGAAAACTGCCAAGTGACGTACAATCCTTTGTTTCCGCACAGCAGACCAGATAAAAAGTAGGATATTAAAAATAATCTTTCCAGTTCTCGCAGTCTCATAACTTTCCTTCCATGGGGGGTAAAGACTAGGTGACAATACTTTCAGGTAATGCGAGCTTTCATCATGTTTCTCGAATATTCTAGCGGCAATTTTCGGATGCAAAAATTTTGCGTTAGTGCCTCTTTAATGAAAATACTGAAACCGTTTATAAAATATAAAAGCCCAAAACCAGTGGGTCACTCAAGGCATGTTCGACGCACAGAGGATCTACCTTCCATCATTTCCATTGTTTTATCAGCACACTATCTGTTGTATGAAAATTTTACTTTTCCTTCTGGGGAAAGTGGCAGTAACTTTGGAGCCACAAGCCATGCTTGGAAAACCCATAACGGTATGTTATGCCAAATATCTTCCATATCTTCTTTAGACCATTGGTGTGATAGCATAAACCTTTGGTGCAGCAAATTGAACTTTCCACACTGGCCACCAAATTGGAAATTAATTGCACTGATAAATTGTACCATTATTTTTACAGGAAATTGAAGAATGTGAATCCAGTGAAGAAAATGAATCTGAAACCAATGTTTCAAATGATAAACAAAAACTGACTGTCTCAAAAAAGAAAGATTATATGAAGAGGTTCAGAGAACTTCATTTAAGAAGGGTAATGATTTGTCCAAGCTTTTCTTTTTAGTTTACCTCATGGATTGCATTTTCATCATCTTTTATTTGAAAGTGGAATCAATGAGGTTGTTCTTGGGAGAATTTTATGCAGTCCATTAGCCTTGTTTTCAAATCATTGGTAGATGTACGTAGTTTTATTCCTAACTTATTCTCTAAATGATTAATTCAAAAAGTGGAAGCTTCTTGGGAAATATTTTTGTTTCTCTCGAATGTGAGATGTCTAGAAAATAGCAATGAGAGGATTGCTAAAACTTAACAAAGGGGAGTATGTATATATAACTCCATTTTTTACTATTTTAGAATGAAGCAAGAAAGTTGAACCATGAAGAAATGGTAGAGGAAGACAGAAGAAAAAAATTGCCAGCAAATTGGGAGGCAAGAAAAAGAAAAGCAGAGTGGGAAATTGCAGATCAAGAAGCTAGAAAGGTGACAGATAACAACTATAATGATTTTAGTAATTTAGCAATAAATTATGGATAAGCTATTTTGTCACTTGGCAGCTTTAACAATAATCAATGAAGAGCAGTTTTATTACAAAATCTATATTGGAAAGTGATTTAGAGTCATGAATTAAGTATATACTGATTGACATCTGGGAGAAAATTAATTTCATAAAGAGAAAATCCAATTATTGATAATGTACAGATTGGAAGGATCTATCTCAAAAATATTACAGAAGGACTGGCAGCACTGTTAAATGCCTTATGTTTGGTAAAAATGCTTATATTTAGTAAAAATAATTAAACAATAGTCTCAAATGGATATGTTTTTTTAAATTTTGTGTTAACAGATCCTCAAAAATAAACCCAAAGGTGACAGTGTAGAAACTGTATAAATTGACATCATCCTGATATAAGAAAGTGTTTGGATATACATAAGCTCTTTGAAAGATAAATCAAGAGTTTAAGGCCCATGGAAGAATTTAGCACGTGTTGCATAATTCCAGGATCTGTTACAGGGAGCAAAGGGGCTCAAAGTTATGAATTTTTGTGCATGCACATGCAGTTTATGTCCTGTGTTCTGAAGACCTTAATATCTTTCTTTTTTATTTCAGGATGCAGAAGAGAAAGGTGAAGATTATGAGCAGCAGAAATTATTACAACAATCTGCTTATGAGCTGGAAATGCTGAATAAAAGAAAGAAGAAGAAAAATCCTGATATTGGTTTTTCAGGTGATAATCTATTTCCTGTTCATCTTGTGTCATCATGTGCGCACATTTTGCTTTAAAGCTACGGAAATCACTATATATATACAATAAATTTAAGAAAATGCAAACATAAAGAGCTGAATTGCCTTTGTTCTTGTAATGCTGAAAAGGGAATCTAAGCATACATGAGCCCATATTTGGGTAACTGACCTGTGTCAACTGGAAATACTGATATCTGCTTGGCTAGAATTTGACCACGAGTTGTTTGAGCCATTTATATAGTTACTTAGATTCCCTTTACTGAGGCTGCATTGATTAGCAATTTTTACATAATGTAAGCTATATTTCTGGGTGTTGGTGAATTCACAAGAAATGTTAACAAGACAGATTTTTTGCAGAGATTAGGTTTGTTTTATTTGAGCAGCATTATCAATGAAGAACTAATAAGCTTTGTAATTAATTGGTTTTGCTGAGATATTTCTGGTCATTGTATTTTGTCTTCAAGGTATTCTACTTCTGAGAATGATTTACATTTGCATATGTTAGTAATTTCAAAATTTGTTTTTCTCATGCAGATTATGCAGCAGCGAATCTCAGGCAATATCAAAGATTAACAACACAGTTCAAACCTGATTTGGAATCATATAATCAAATGAAAGAAGAAATGTGAGTGCCAGATCTTCTGTTTGTAAAATGATTACTGTTGTCATTGGGGTCCTGATATTTAAGCATTTAAAATTTAAAATAAAAGATCTGAAAAAATTTACATTGATAAAGTGAAGTATCCTAGTTGTTGCAATGTGGGCATGTTGGCTAAAGGATTTCCATGGATGGTAGATAATTACTTATATTAATTCTTGCTCATTTTGTTTAAGCAAGTTCACAAAGAGTACTATTTCGCCAAAACTTGATATAGTATATTCATCATATCTTCCAATATTTGCCATGAGATACTTTTCAGATAATAATTTTTGAATAAAAAAGTAAAAGGGAGCACTCTGTGTTGATATTAAATGTTTCCAAAGATCTTTGATGTTTCCAATTTAGGGGTGAGAAAGCATTTCCAACGGCAGATAGCATTAATTATGGTGGAGAAGGAAAAGTAACAGAAGAAGCGATTGATCGTATGGTTAATGATCTTGGAAAACAGTAAGTTTCTTTCATTATTTAATCTTTCTCTTTTGATCTTATTTGGTTAGTTAATAAACTGAAATATTATTAAGAATGTCCTCAGATTGAGATCTAACTTAGGCACCAAGTATCTAAAGAAAGTATTCATTTTGAGCTACGAAAGACTAATCTATACTCTACTTTGCAGATTATTAATATTGTTCTGTGTTTTTTCCACCATAACCTTGTTATATTTATCGTAGGATTGAAAAACGAGAAAAATATCATCGACGTCGCCAGCATTTTGATGAAGCTGATATTGATTATATAAATGAAAGAAACAAGAAATTCAACGAAAAAGCCGAACGATATTACGGAAAATATACGGAAGAAATCAAACAAAATTTGGAGCGTGGCACGGCTATCTGATCGAGCCAAGAAACGGTCCATGTGTTAAAAATTATCAAAGAACAGAGATTTCCAGCAGCCTGCTTACTTTTTTTGCAATGCAGCAGCAATGTTTGTATAGTAGGAGGAGGTTCATGAATTGGAATAAAAATAGAAACTCGCATTCACATGTGGACTGCAAAGGAGTTTCCTCTCGCTACTCTTGGCTCCAGAGGCAAAGAAGATAGCTACCGATGCAGAAGCAGCTCCAAATCAACTGAAAGTCTTATGAGATGACCAGGGTACTGAAGTAAGACAGGGAATAACCACACCTAGACCTTACAACTTTTAGCTATTGTTCAAAGGAGTCTGGATCGAGCGATATTTATGTATACTTTTATTTTATACGGAAGGTTCTATGGATTGGCGTTTTATCTGCTATATCTGCTTTTGTGGACATTCGAAAATTCTACAAAATGTATCAAATATGGTTCGATTCAGATTCTCTTTTCGAATAGTTCTATGATTCAGTCATACCCATGCTATTTACTTTCTATAGGCTTTTCGTCCTTTACTATAACTTTCTTTCTACACAGTAAATGAATAAAGTTTCCAACAGACTCATTGTTCAGAATGTAAATATGTACCTTTTCTTTGCAAAAGTTACAAGTTTGAGATATTATTGGCTTCCTACCAAAATCTGTTGGTATGAAATTAAATACTGCGGATTCTTTACAGTTTGATAATATTTGTTCTTAGAATTTCCTTCATCAATGTGATATCAGATTTTGGTTCTTCCTGTTTCGATCGTGCACAAATGCCTATTAATTTAGAAAAATATTAGGCCAGCTAGATAAACGGATGCAATATTATTGCGTTAGATGCTTACAAATTACGTTGTGTTTTGATTGCATATATGGATTTGCCTGTACTCTTGTTTTGGCGTAGGTTGAATCGACGTAAAGAGGATCTGTTTGTATTTCATCAAATATTTAGTAACTTGTACTTGGATCGATCCTACCTGGAACTTTAAATATTTTGGTGAAAGATCTGCTATTGAACTGACAGTATTCTGCCGTGAAAGAGAAAGTAATGAAGCCAAGGTATCTTCGATTAAAACCACTATTATTCATGTTATCTTTGCATCCAAATTTCATGTTTATATGATAAAACCTTGTCTTGTAGTTGTAAATACGCATATTTAGACAGCCACTGTATATCAAATCACTGCTTATGCTTCATGGCTGTCTTTCAAAATTTGTCCATTGATCACAGAACATATCGAGGACAATTCATAGTTTCTTTCAACTGAATACAGAGTTTAGCTATATCTTCCTGTCATATCATCACTGTATTTTCAAAGTGCAGTAGCTAAACTGAGTGAACAATTTAACTACCGTTGACATTTCTATCAGTTTAACCCACTGATCTGACCACTTCAGTGTGGATGCCCGCAAAGGATACTGGGTGATAATGGCTAGTTAAATGAAATGATACTGATAGAAGTAATGGTCAACAAATGAATCTTTAAGATGACCTTGCCGTTGGTTTACGAGCATGTCATTTCTTCCTGAAAACCCACGCATGCAAACAAGGCAAATCTCAAGCTCAGAAAAACGATTTCACTTAGCGGGTGCGCTGAAATTTTAGAATGTTTGAATGAAATTCACATCTTGCTAAAGCGAAAATCATGGATTCACAGTGCAGTCAGGGGCGGCGCCAGTCCTGACAAAGTGGGGTGGACAAGCGATAGAAGTGATTGCTAGAAGGTGTATTTAACGTTTTTCATGTCGTTTGTGCTTAGGAATGAATACCGACCTAAGGAAAGTGGGGCGGACATCCCGGTGGACAGGTGCTCCCCAGTCCATCCATCCCATGGCACCGCCCTTTAGTGCAATGGTTAAGCTAAGAGGAAATTCTACTTTATTTAAACTGTTCAATCAGTTCAAGTAATACGCTGTGAATTTATAGATTCCATTTTGGTCAAATCTCACTTTCAGACGATCGGAAATTCTAGCGTGCCCGCAGACTGTCCGAAACTGTTGTTGTGCCAGCAAACAGTGGCGGCTCCAGCTCTGAAAAATCCGAGAGAAATGGGGGGGGGGGATTTCGACGTTGTTTTTCAATCTAAAGGCATAGCCAGCTAATTTTGCGCCATTTTTCTTTGACAATATTTGCCGACTTTTGGAGTTTGGGGGGATAAGTCCATCCAGCCCCCCCCCCCCGCGGCGCCGCCACTGCCAGCAAAGGACCCTGGATGAAAATCTCTCTTTTACTAAATATACTAAATCTTACTAAATTTAATTTTAACTCTATTAAATCTTTTACTAAACAAGCATGCAGTCTTGACCACGCTAGTCGTTTGTTAGAAACCTAATCAGATCGTTTCTTGCCATTAACTATTTTCTTTAAAATATAAAGAGCCGACGTCTTTAAATCTCTTTGCCTTATCTAGTGTGATGAAGCAGCTGAAAATTAGTTTCTATCAATTCATTCTGACGACAGTGGCCTTGACGGAAGGAAGAAATTTGTGTCCCCTCCCAGATGTTATTTTGACACCTAAAGATACCAATATAGAGAAATGTAACTGGTCCCATAATTCATTTGCCGTCAGAAAATATCATTTTAAAGGAAAATCACATAGTTGTTGATCTGATCAAACCAGCGTAGCGTAAAGCGAGGCGTAAAGGGTTTATTAATGATTAAAACTTATATTATTAATGTTGTTATTGTTCATGAATGATTTAGATTTTGAATTAATGATATAAAAGTAATTTGTTCAAGCAAGCAAGGTTAATTTGTCCACGAGCGTTTTCGAAGGAAACAGATGAAACACTTTCTTGATGTAAATAAATCAGTTTTTGTGTGAACGGATTCGTTTTTGAATCAATGTATAATTTCATTGTTTATCTCTATTTATGATTAAAATTCAAGAAGACAAGCATTTTATTAGATTGCTTGCAGTGATTTAGAAAACTGAATTGAAAGCGCACGAGTTGACTTAGAAATGGCGTATGAAGTGGGATGCTTCAGTTTTTAATCGCAATAACTTGGTGAGATTCTCTTTTACTGTTTTATTGTTGTGATGCTTATCATGTTTAACTTCTTTAAAAATTAATTTTGAAACAGTTTTTCACAGAGATGTAAGTACATGGGAAATTACTACGAATGACCATTCTACCATAGGAATCTTACTTTTGTAGAAACATTTCGCCATTGGCTATTGCATCTTTCGTTTGCCTTAGTGACTTAAAAAGAGCTTCAAGTATTTGGCAATTGTTTTTGTCTTCATAATTGCGAGATAGAGAGTTTTCTTGGTCTTGGTGTTATTTGAATCAAAGAGAATTTGTTCAAGAAATACAGAGGTTATTCATTTCTCGAACTTTGTGTTTGTGTAAGTTGACATGGAATATGTCGTGCTAGTAACGGCTCACTTTGAATGAGATGAATTTCTCAAACATTGAAGTATAACGCATTTAAACTTACTCCTTTCTAATCTTTCTAAAGACTCATAGATCACTTAAACATGCTTATGATCTTCAAGGTTATTAAAAGTTTTAAGAGCACCATGTGTTATTTACGTTTGAATTCAACTTTATAAAATGTTTTCCATTCTAGACAACTGGTTGTGAAAATACACTCATTTAAATTTTCATGACGCAAATGAATACTGGTTATGCTAAAAAGGTGAGCTCCCTAAAGATTTCAATAGAACTGCTTTAAATTAGCGAGGGAGAATTTTGTAAGACAAAGTACTGTATACAGCCGTGACCAAGACAAAGCAGTTTCAGTGCCTAACAAACAAATTGACTGTTTACATGAAAAGGTGTGCAGTTTGTACTTCAGAGCTGTCCATCACATTGTCTCTCGGAGAGTTGAATCCTTTGTTTTACGAATTTCACCGTTGTTCTTTTAAATCACTGTAGTAGTCCCCTTGTGTAATCATTTTAAAGGGTAATGAGTTCAAAGTACATATCCAAAGCTTTGAGCCCGGTTTTCATTAAATCGTAAATCATCGCCGATCATTGTGATACAGCATCGGCAATGATGGGCGATGACTTACGATTTAATTAAAACCAGGCTTTACATCGTGAAGATTCTGTGTCCTAGCAAAGTATGTAGTCGTTTATTACGTAAATGATTTCTTCAAATCAATTGCTTTGAATAAGGTTCAACAGTGTCAAATCCATGGGCTTAGTAATGCTATACAAAATTTGCGATTACAGTACCTTACTTCACAATTAAAGAAGATTTTGCAGCCGTGATTTTAAAATATTCTTTATCATTTGGAGAAAGAAGAAAATAAAGCGTCAATTTGGTAAGCAGAAGTTTTGTTGCAGGATGTTTTCATACATTCACATACAAACAATTTTGATTAGAAATTTCACAATAATCTTGCTATTTGTTACTCGTAATGGAAGAACAAACATGCCACCATGGAGATAAATATTTATCATTTAAGCACGGAAACAAATTTTACCGTTTTGATTTTTCAATTCAATATAAATCAACTTTTTTCAATTGAAATTTTGCAATACAGGATAGTGTTAGCGCTACTTACAAACTACTTTACGATTCTACAAGGAGGAGTCCACGGAAACCAAGAGGCTATGACTCTCCTCCATGGACTATGCCTTTGGCTCCTTCGCAGCCACTACCCAAAAAAACTAAGAGTCCAGCTCAAGCTGGATGTCTTCGAACGAAACAAAGGTGTGTTTGATCAATAATTAAAACCTATCAAACTCTGAAAATGGCAGACTATGGAGAGACGGACACAAATTTCCCAAAACAACAGATAAAACACAAGACTCTTCAGTTTCAAAACAGCAGGTTTCAGATTCATCTTGACGAAAACGAGGTTTCCAGTTCATAAACACAATGAAGTGTCACAACACCGGTGCTTTGGCAATACAAAGTAAAGTTGCCGATTACCTCCTTAGCAACACCACAATCCGCCTCCTATTCAGAGATTGATATATGAAAAGGAGAATTTCCCGAAAGACAGCCAAACCTTGTGCCTTTTGGAGCAGAGGGCTCAGAAAACCTACAAAACCTATCAATCCTATGGTTTTGAGAATTTCGGAATCATTCAAATACAAGTCTGAGTCTACCGTTAAAAGTCAACCGTTTTCAAAATTGGCACCAATCAAACAAACCCTTAGCTATACTAAAACAAACTCTAGATCAGAATGATATTTTGATACATATTGAAGAATTGTCAAATGTACACAAGCCCCTCCTCGGTTTAAAAGAAGACAGAAGCTGTGATTATCAAAATTGAACTTTATTTTGCTCGTTCTCTCTCAAATAGTGTCCAATCCCATCAGCATTACGTCATTGCAATGTCATCGTATAAGCGCTTTTTGAATATAGGTACAATATAAGACACGAGGTCGCTTATTTTTGTACGAATATCAACGATAAGCAAAGGTGAATTTGTAAAACAAAAGATTCAGGTTTCCGAGAAGACAAAGCGATCTGCCAACCAGATGAATAAGTTTCGCACCTCTGAAGGACTCAATCAAATAAAAAATAAATAGAGAAGGTAAAGCATTATGGTTGGCTGCTTAGAAATCTGTTCTTGAGGCTGCTACCAAATCACTTTTTATCCTTTGTTTTGAAAAATTTGGCCTTGTTGTGTGACATAAAAAATGGCGCACGAAGCCAACAAAAGGAACACGAATATCGTAGAAGCAGGACTCAAAATTTCATGAAGTTTAGTTTACTCCATGATGCACGAAAAAGCCATTGAAAGTCTCTTGATTTCTCTGTTAAAAGAAAATTTGAGGTCGAAACTAATTAGCTTCAAGCCACTAATAGAAACCATCTGGTAGATGTAATGACCTCAACACCATAGGTAGCGGATGCCTGTTAGAAAATAAAGGTCCGGCGAAGTTTGTGAAGTGAAATTGCTTATACACGACTCATTGATTGCTTTGCCTCGTAACCTCTTGTTAGGATGTTCACTAATTTCTCTCAACCACATTACGATAAACCCAGAATTTCTGCATATCAGCTCGTCATATTTGTCATTGAAACAAATTAAAGACACATCATATCAACTTTGAATTGAAGTAAGTCTCTTCGGTAACTTGTAAGTGTTTGTTAATGTTGTTCGTTCTTACATTTACTAATGAATTTACCTCGAAATCAATGCAACCTTTGCCTTTTTCCTACAGTTAAAGGGAATGCGCAATGTTAAATAGGCTATTTCAAAACGTTCTTTGTATAATCTGTATTATTTGTAAGTGCAATACGGTCGATAGGCAGTGCTTCTCGAAATGTGTATGAAATTATGATAGCCTTATATTTCGTATTTCGATTCGTGTTACAAATAAACTTATTACTCCATACAAGAAGTTTTGCAATATGACATCTCACTTGATACCGATCTTACATAGATGAACAAGAAACGAAAGAAGATGAATAATAAATCAATTATGAAGCTTAACTCCATCAAAAGTATAATCAAATGCTCTCACGTGATATTGCAAGTTCATATTTCATCTCTCTTGCTTCCTAATTCTCTAGTCCTGGTACTTTGAGAATGAAGGCTATAGAAAGACTGAAGCATGATTTTTTTATATGGAAATATTTCTATTTCAGGTTGGAAATATGACACAATCATAATGGCAGATGTTTGGGTAACTGTCTTGCTATCTATATCAAGTATAACGTTAACGATATTGAATTCATTTTGTTTATATTTCATTGCTACAACTAAATCATTACATCAACCATCAACATTGGCAATTGCAAATCTATTAGGCTGCCACCTAATCCAAGGCCTGATCGTTGTACCGTCGTATATTGCAAAGAGACTGGATATCAAGGACAGGAACATCAGTGGTCCGGTTTGTGATACGTTCCGTGCTTCATACCTCACAACTAATTATATATCATGCTTAACTATTTTGCTTATCAGTCTTGATCGCATGTTGGCAATACAGAAACCATTGAAATACAGGTCTACTATGACAAATAACAAAATATACATTGCAATGATTGCTTGTTGGTTATATGTTTTAACGCTGTGTTCGCTTCCGTTCATACCGTTCGCGAAGCCGAGCCGAAGCGGATGTACGTATTTGCCTCAAAAAGAATGGACAATTGCTATGCTAACAATTAACACCTTAATTCCGTTCGTTATAATCGTGTACTGTTACTACGTGATTTTTAAAACCGCGCGGAGATCACGCCGTTTACGACCTTCGCTTTGTGAACAGACATCACGAACAAGCACGAGAACCACAGGAAATACAGCTTCAGAACTGAATATTGCAAAGATTTCATCTATCATCGTTTCAGCTTACTTATTTTGCTGGGGTCCATCTTTTGTGTATTACTTCTTAGCTTCGACATGTCCAAATTGCTTCTCAAAATCTTACGAAGATTCAAAATCAGAGCAAATCATCACTTTTCTCATGAAATATTTTACATTTCTGAATGGAATAATTGCCCCGATCATTTATTGTCTGACGCATAATGGATTTAAACGGAGGATACGCATGTCTCGAGCGTCCCAGATTCATCCAACCACGGAAAGAATTCGCCGTTACGGGCATTCGCAATCTCCCAACGGAATGTTTGAAATACAAAATGATCAACGCAAAAGTGACATTCGCCCAACAAGTGCACGTCTATCGTCAATGTTTATGGCCAGAAATTCGCATTTATTTGTCAATACAAACAACAAAATTTGATTTGCTGATCTCGCTGTATTTCAGGCAGAAAGGGTCATCACCGGTCATCAGAGGAACGCGTCATCAGAGGAATCTTTGGATTTTTCATGACTGCAATTTACGTAAATTCAGATTCCAGAAGTGCAGATTTCGCTCTACTCCAGAAAGGCAGATTATCAAAGGGAAGGGATGGCATATCAATAGATAATCACAAATGTGCACTTGTACAGTTTTAAGTGTAAATTCGTATATAGATTTAAACGTTTACTGTACTTATAGTATTTATACCTAATCATATTGAAATTGAGTGTAAAACTTATCTAGCTTCATAATATTGTCTTTTCTAAACTTGTCTTAACAAGTTTATCGAGTGCTGACGAAGATTTCTGATTGAAACTCTCCAATTTCAACATTTGTTTTTATTCATTATTTCTATTATTTATTGATGGTGATTTAGTTCGTGATATAAAACTCATGTAATAATATAAAACCTGTATATAAAACTTTTACTTATCATCGCAGTCTTGTATTGCATTATCGTTATCTATTAAGATTGTAACATATGTAAAGAAACAGCCATATAATTATCAACCAGAAATCATACTAAATTGAAGGATTATAATAGTATATAACAAACAAATGTTGCTTATATCTGAAACTCGTGCAGTTGAGTTGTTATTCTTTGTGCTTTGATCTCCTTCTTTTCTACGATAGAACTAAAGCCATTTAATGCATATTTCCATTGAAGAACATCTGGAAAAGTGTGCTTTCTTTGCCTACAGATTATTTTTTCTGCCTGATCGATGTACAAAAGTTGCGAATCATGTTGACAACCCCTTGGAAGGTATTTGGTCTACGTACACATTGGAAGTTGCCGCTGGAAAATCTGAAAAAGTACCTTGTCCTAGAGTCAATTTCCCGAAAATGATAACTGTCCCGGAGCCAGGTTTTCAAAATCAATACCTTGTGCTTGAAATTCTACAAAGAACATTGTGTGCTGCTCAGGAAATTCGTTAGTAATGTATCAGAAAATATGGAACGTTAGTCATACTTGTGAAGTGCATATGGTCTACAACCACGTTACGGAGTAAATCATGACAATTATGGACCTGTCATGGAGTTAGCTATGGAAAAATGACGGCCTGTGCTGGAGTGGGAATCCTGAAAATGATACCCTCTTGATCAGCATGTTGAAATACAAGAGTGCCCCCCCCCCTCCGGGTTGACAACATGGCTATATTTATTCTAAGATGTGATTTGCACTCCTTTTCTTGCTTGATCTTTACCTTAAAAAAATCCATTGTTATCAAATAGAAACGGTCCACGTCAACTTCGAGCTGCTAACCTTTGAGTCACCTTGGGAATACTTTCAAGATGTACGTTATGAAATTGATAGAAAAAAAGCCAGTTAAAGATTTCCTATCGTGATACACTTCAGGAGATTTTTCTTTAGCTGGAAGCACTTTAAGATATGTTTTGTAGTTTGCGGTTACACGAGAGGCGTGCAAGGTCCACAAAAATAGACAGCTTTTCCCATTCTTGGATCAAACATTATTCACGTTTTAATGTTGATTCATCAGTTGCCTGGAAAATCACAAAACAAAATGCTGAAAATATCATGAAGTAATGGAGGAGAGAAAAGAAAGAATTGATTGGGAACTGGAAATTTCATTTTGATGCAAAATCGAACCAATCGAGGATGAATCAGATATATCAAAACGTTGCCACCATCCATCAAATTGTCAATCAGCTAAACTGTATCACATCAATTGATCAATCAAAAATATAATGGACAATTTTTGAGGTTCTAGGTTTTTGAGGTTCTAGGTTCCTAATTTAGACTGCTAATAATTTGTACTCGAAGGTGATGTGGACATAGTTTATGGCAGATAAGTTCTATACACCATGATGTGAACAACAGAGCAGCACTTACCTAATGGTTACACTTCCTATCATTCTTTGTAGATAAGATATAGTACGTTGTTCTTTTTTTTCGTCTTACTATCTTTATTTTGCAAACTATTAGCTGAGAGGGATTTGTGGATAAAGAATGAATGAATCAATCAATCAATCAATCAATCAATCAATCAATCAATCAATGATAATCTAGTCGTACACACAACTATATAACATATCTTCTTCTTAGAGGAACAGTGCAAACATGCAAGACAACTCTACCGATTGGATGAAATTGCGGAGTAGCAAGAACCATCCTGCCATTATGGAAAGGCATGTGACGTCAAATTTTGCGCTTGCGCGATAGCAAGGTTGACCGCGCGGCCTTACTGTGATGTTTCGGCGGGGCGTCAACTCAACAAACTTCGCCGTTTCATCGCATTTCATTTCAAATCGAGGAAAATAAAGAGAAGCAGTATCAACGAGAAAGATGGAGTTTGAAAACTGTATCGAAGAACAACGTGAAAATGATGAAGATGTCGGAACCGAAGAAGAATTGATCGAACTAGTCAAGGCATGTCCGATATTATATGACGTCCGGCTAAAGGTTTACAAAGACAGAAATATGAAAGAAAGTGCTTGGAGATCAATTTCTGAAGCAATGAAACTCAGTGGTAAATATTTCTTGCTATCAAAGCTTTTCTTAATCTTCCAGGCATATTTTGCAATATGTTGGCCATCAAATGATAGCCTAAAGCTTATTTGTCGATAAATTATTGTCAACAGCTCTTTGGACTTGTAATTTAGGCCCACCGCCCTAGCTTTGACGTCGAGGCGAAACGAAGTCACGCTGTCGAAAGTGGCGGCTGATTGGCGGCTGGTTGCAAGTCGTTGCACAAACTGTCAAGGTTTTTCTGGGCGCAAACTCAAACTCAAACTTTTCATTCACTGCAATAAACTTAATACATTTTATTAAAAGAAAGAACCGCCAATTAAAATTACATATAACAAATGTTTCAATAAAGTTTTGCTGTCGGACACATTGAAAGAACTCAGAAAGAGCTATCAGGCCACCGATTTCACGTCTAAGAAAGTGTACAGCATATGTCTTATTTACAATGAAAAGAAAATTTATAAGACTAACAAATAAGAATGAGAAAGTATTAAAGTAGGTTAGTATTATTAGTAGAGTATAAAACATCCATTAGTGCAATTCATGTGTGGTATTAAATTAAGGTTGAGTGGTAATAAGGTTTGAAAAACTTAAAAAAATAAATTACTTTGACTCTAAGAAGTAGTTTTCAGTTTTTTTTATGAAGGATGGCTTTTTTGGTGACCTTTTTACCCGGGCCTTTTTATATGCGCTGGCAGTGAGTTCCAGATTTTGACTCCTTCATGAATAATTTTGTTTGTATTTTGTGGAGACCAAAGGAAAAGAGAAATTGTCATTTGCAGATTGTCTTGTTTCATGATGATGACGTATATTTGTCATGACGAAAAGGTCTTTGAAAATTTCATCAATATTTTTGTGATAAATGTCAAACATGAATTTAGCAACTTCAAGTTTATGCGTGTTACCAAAATTAAGAACAAGGTTATACTTCTTAAATAGTGGTTCACGATGGTACTATGAGCTTGGTATTTTGCAAAATCAATTACCCTAACAGCTGTACGAAGACTACGTTTTAATGGTTCTAAATTAGTTTTAGCAGCACTACCCCAGTTACCCTGGATCAGAGTATTTTTTAAAATACTCTGATCCAGGGTATACCCCAGTTTAGTATATTAATAAAGCATGTGAGATTGAATAAATGAATTGAAGAGTGTACATAAGTTGTTTTGAGGTACTAAGTGTCGTGTTTTGTAAAGTAAGCCAATGCTCTTTGAGTTCTTAATATTTAGTTGCTTGATATGTTGTTTCCAATCTAATTGTTTATCTATGATTACTCCAAGGTATTTATTGTAATCTTTTTGCTCAAGTTTTTCATCATCATTCTTGAAGTCTATATGTTTATCAATCTTTTTTGATGTGGATTCATAATCAGAAAATTGGCCAATAGCCAGTCAGAAGTATTTGTTAATTCTGAGTTTACTGTTTGACGCTGAAGGTTGACGCGGGACATTTCATTCATGGAGTGGTTTGGCGCTGAGAATGGAGAGCTTTTTGATACTGTAGAAATGAAGTGGAAGATTTGATACAGAAGTTTTTCCACTTCTTTTGCATGCTGAAGATCTTCTGGGTAGCCTACTGTTGTGTTTGGGGTTCTTCCAATGCCACGCTACTGTTTGATGGCCTACATGTTGCCAGACCCCACTATGACTACTTCTACATGTGCTCCTACGGCCAGCATACTAATTATTCATAATTATGTGTATGATACGTCAACACTACATCCCTCCTTTCCTTTACATTAAACGTATGTCAACGAATTAAAATCAGTCAGCAAATCTAGAATATAACTTTGTTCTTAACAAAACAGGGACTAAATGCCCAACACATCAGCAAGCAAAATATTAAGCAAAATGAGTAAAGTAAATGACTTACAGTTTCAGTTCATTCACCTTCTGACATTGTACTCATCATGATAGTTCTGAGGTCTTCGTCTGTCTCTCATTGGCTATCGAGCTTGAGGATTCTGTCCTGGTCTGACTGCATCATCATTTCTGTTTTCATCTTCTAAGTGTTCGTTTCCATCAGTTTGATAATCATTATCATCATCATAATCCTTTTCCCCTTCTGATTGCAAACGAGCATCGTCAACCAGTTTGAAGAACGATTGGTTGCGAGTTGTCATAAAATTTTCTCTCTGTGCGGTAACCATGGTACCTTTCATTTTCGTTACACGCCATGGGTGAGGATTGAACCTTGTAGACAACTTATTCTTTCGCTTTTGCTTTACCAGCACACAATCGCTAATTTTCATGGTTGTAGCTGTCGTTTTTCTGCGTTTATCAGCATATTCTTTCATCTTCTGTCTTGCTCAACTTTTACTTCGATTTGAGGTAACTTTGTACGAATGTTTCGTGCTAACATCACTGTTGCAGGGACAACTTTTGCTGTCGAATGTGGCGTTGCTCGAAAACTGAGGAGAAATTTTTGTAGCTCGCGTCTCCAGTTACGATTTTCGACATCAGCTGTTTCGATTGCTTTCATCAACGGTTTCATGAACGTTTCGGCTTCGTTAATTTGAGGCCAGAGAGGAGTAATCCTTCGATGGTAGATACCATTCGCTCTCATGAATTTCTTTATTTCATAACTTTTGAAAGGGGGTCCATTGTCTGAAACAACTTCCTTTGGTATGCCAAATAATGCAAAAATTTTGTCCAAACGACGAATAAGAGCTGGTGCATCTGTTTTCTGAATTTTGGCAATAGAGTATCTCGAACGTCGATCAAGTACAACGAGTAGAGTATTCTATATGTCGAGCCTTCGAACCTTCGAGCCTTCGAGATTTCAGAATGAAATAAAAAATGAGGCAACATTATTCAATAAACGGTGCATGTAAATTTAAAAAATTCAACAGTAACGTTTAAGTTGAGACAAATGGCGAATGGCATTTCATTGGCATGTAGGAGTGGATGCCAATTATTGGAGAACTTGGATCTCAATTAGTCCCCCATTGAAACTCCCACATGGAACTTTCCCACTATATGCAACAGAACCATTGCAAGCAAATGATAGAAGTACCATGAACTATAACGTCTTCAGTTACAAAAGCCAGATTGTCAAGTTATTCGCGAGTAACTGGCTAGTAGTGATAGATCTCCTACATACACATGAAGCACTTTCCGGAAGTATTTTCTTCGTAGCACATTCTTTGAAATCGAGCCTGTTCGGCCTTGACAAAAATGTGTGTTCTGGCAATTTTACAAATTTGCATGGATTCTAGCTAGTGCCTTGAACTTAAATCCTTGATCTTTGCAAAAAGAATCCTTGAAACTTGAATCCTTGCTGTTTGCGAAAAGGTAAACTTCAAAGATGAAAGCCTGTAGCTAGAAATACAACTCGAAGGCTCGAGGGCTCGAGGCTCGAAGTATAAACCTTGAAGGCTCGAGGCTCGAGACTAGAAGTACAAGGCTCGAAGGCTCGAGGGCTCGAGGCTCGAGGGTTCGGAGATTAGAAAAACTCGACTTGTGCCTCGAAAAAACCTTGGACAGCTAAAGGTATTTTACTGCCATAACCAAAAAGTTTGTTTTTCGTCTTACTCAGCTTGACATCTTTTCGACCCTTCGATCTCAAATACCTCGCTATCAATAATGATAACACTAGCACCAGAGTCAATGTTCATTCTAACTGAAAAATCATCAGCTTTTACTGTGGTATAGAAATCATGCTTTTCAGTTACAGAGTTAATACTGTTACGTTGATCTGACACAGAAGGTAACTGCTCATCTGTACAAACCGTGTTCCCTTGTGCTGTATACACATATTCGTCAGAATCAGAACTGGATGAGGACTCTGCAGTATCAATTTGCTTGACTCGATGATGTTTTCCTTGAACTGGATTTGGAGACTTGTTTTCCGTCTATTTGACGGCCTTTTCACCAGATTCATTTGCAGACGGTTTCGACTTACAACATCAAGCAAAATGGTTGTACCTTTTTACATTTGTTGCAGGTTTTGCCTTTTGCAGGACACTCAGCAGGGTGTGGCCAACTATATCCACATTTAAAGCATTTCTTGTTTCCAAAGATTTTTGGTCGAATTTTAAACTTTTTTGGTCGAATCGCATTGTTTGAAACATATATATTATCTGAATATGAATTGCTAAAATATGAAACGAGTTTTTCAGGACGAGCAAAAAGTCGACAATGATTGTTATTCATTCTATTCATTCGACATATCCAGTGGTTAAATAGGCAAAGGCCTAAAATTCTAATTATACGACTCAAATCATTTTGAGTGTTCAGATTTTCCAGTCGAATGAATAGAATGAATAACAATGATTGTCGTCTTTTTGCTCGTCCTGAGATTCATAACCAAGTTGTACTTTCCTTCGAAAACGAGTTTTTGATCTTAGCCCTAGAGTGCAAGAACAAATGGAAAAATATCAGAGATGCCTATGTGAAGTTTTTACATGCAATGAAAGAATCAAACATAACAGGGAAAAAAGTGAAGAAAAGATACAAATATGCAGACAAGATGACATTTTTAGATAGATGCATACAACATAGAAATCCACCAGGCAATTATCTTCAAAGATCAACAAGAGATTCAACACCACAACACAACAGTGTTTCTATGGTTGTAAATTATAGTGAAGATTCCAGGGTTGAAATGGAGCAATTGAAAGAAGACCCACCAGTAGCATCTCCTATTGTCACAAATTCAACACCAGTTGTCACCCCTCCTGATAAACCAAGTCCCATCAATGTTCAACCTACTGCAACGAAAGCCAATACCAGAACAGAAGTTGTGGAGGAGAAACGTGGGAAGAAACGCAAATTGGAAACAGAAAAAAATTCAGATGCCCCTCAGCAAGCAGCTTTTGTAAATGAACAAGATGATTCAAAATTATTTTGTCTAAGTTTAATTTCAACTTTGAAAAGACTGAACCCAAGAAAGCGACAACTGGCAAAGCTGCGAATCCAGAATGTACTTTTTGAAATAGAATTTAGTGAAAATGAAAGCTGAAGAGAGTAACTTTTGTATATTGTGTGGACAGTAAGCACAGTAAGGCACATATATAGATGCAGAAGTGTTTGCCACATGAAAGTAAACAGTAATTTGAAGGGCAGATAATTATTTTTGCAGACTAGATTCACGTAGTTGTTTAGTCAAAGAAAAAAGTTTCATGTTAAATTTCCAATAAGCAAACAATTTTCTGTGGAAAGAAATATAGCAAATGGTAATGGAAGATGTTTGCTTGACTTTTCAGTACAAATCAAGTCAGAGTTTTTGTAAGATAATTTTGAATGGTAGCAGAGCAGAAATCACAGATTTTGAAAATGAATTTAACTACATTGCAAAATTGTATCACACCCAGAGAAAAAACCGTTGCAGTGCTTCTAGGCAATTTGAGTTATTATAGGTGCAGTACACTATCCAAAAATAGTGAGATCAACTAGTTTAGTGGCCAAATTATATTGTTCATATGAGAGTACTGTTTGTATCAGAAAAATGGATAGGAACCTGTGGATATCAATAGTATTTCAACAAAGTCTTCTTAGATTTTGTATTTCATTTTATATTCATTCTTAATAGCTTTCTGACATTTATGTTATGTTCTTATCTGTATTCATTATCATAATGGCAGTATAGGACTTCTTTCCTTTCAGCATTTCATTTTGTTTCAGTTTTAGCAAACTTCATAGTTATAATTTTTACAATTCTTTCATCATGATGTTTATTTGCCAAATTTTGTTTCGTGCTTTTGAAGCATGATTGTGAAACGTGTGATGTTAGATTCAATCCGCTACAATTTGAAAACGATAGAAAATTTGACACTAAAAACAGTCATTGCTATCTCCTCAACAGGCGAGGCAAAAAAGTTGGCGCCACAGAAGTGTATCTATGTATTGATAATCGTTCAGTCTCGTTTCGACAACATCGAAAAATATTCCGTTTTCAGCGTTTTCGAGTCGTTCATACAATGCCGTTTAGATTTAGACTGCGTTGGTTAGAGTCCCGTTGTCAAACTCTGCTGGGAAAAATGTGCCGTTTCGTTTGAACGAAAGACTTAATCCTTAAACTTTTTACCTCGTTTTAATATTCGGTATTGTATGTATTTTACCTTTTTTTTATTTTGTTTTATTTGTTTCAGTAAAGTTAAGAAACTTCGCAGAAATTTGTGTTCGTAATTATTTTATTTTTACACGTATATTGAGTGTAGTAAGAATTGGGAAGGGTTTTTAAAAGCTACGAATCTTATATCATAGGTGTAGAGTGTTTTTAGCACATCTAAGCAATGTGCCTATTTTTATCACTTCACTTCGTTCTTCTATATTAATGCCATTTGTCGCTATGAACCATCATCATTCGGATGAAAAACAGTAAGGGTTGGATTTCATATGGCGTATTTAACCGTAATTTGTCGGATGTCCATAAATGCGATTGTCAAATGATATGAAAATCAAGAACCTTAATTCATCGGAATTCTGCCCTATGTCATTGCAAAACAAAGTTTTTTCATTCGCTTCCCAATTGATTGTAATTCCGATGAAATGCGAAGAAATACAATAAAATGCGACATATGAAAACAGCCTCTAAAGTAATTATAGAGATCTTTGCAATTTCATCTGCTTAGAATAGCAAGGGCCAAATCGTAAAACAAAGGATCCTCAGGCCTCGAGAATAGATTTCGAACCTTCTGTGCAGTCCCTTCTCAGTTTATTTGATTTGATTGAGAGCATTGAGAGGTTTGCAGCCTACACTTATGAATATAAAATGCAAATCGCATTGTCTTCTCGGAAACCTAAATTTTCTATTTTACTTTGCAACGTTTTACTCTGCTTAGAATGCGCTTTTGTGCGTTGGATGGCTTCAAAATGGCTGCAACAAGGCCAAATTTTGCCAGTTTTACTGCCCTGAGGATGATGACTACTGCATCAAAAGTTGCCTGAAAATAGCAGATATTTGCAATTTGTCTTCCTCCCCAGAGGATGATTTGCTCGCATTCATTGTTTTGAAGTTCAAAATGAGAGTGAAATATCTTCAACATGCATGTTCAAGGCTAGTTTCAAAGAGAAAATCGCTAATGGAAAGTACAAATAGACTAGACGAATAGATCGGTTAACATAGTCGCAGATTGTGGGAAAACTGCCAAATTATATGACATTTTTGCTGACTTCATGCCGGAAAATATGAAGTACCTAATGTTTCGATTTGAAATCTAGAAAAATAAGATCTTTGTTCGCCGATACTCGGCTGTTCCTCGGTGAACAACAAAATTCGTTTTTGATTACAAAGTCCACTTTGTAATCTAAGAAGGGGCTTCGATGTCAGTCAGTCAGAAAGAAAGAAAGTAAGTAACCCACTTCCGTCACGCTCGTTAAAGCAATTGATTAACGTTTTATCTCTGCTAATTGGCACTGAAATAAAGAAAGCGCACATAAAGCGCATACAAGACAGAAGTTTCCCGCGATCCTATAGCAACATTTGACGTCGGCTTATTTCATGTTAGACAGATTTGACACCATAAGATGGATAAATTACTAGGATGTTTACCCTGGCACAGCAACAAATTCACCCAGAATTGGCACGTTCTTGACTTCATTAGCAGCTTAATTATGTCAAAACAATCGTTTTCTAGAACGAACGAATCATTAGCCACTTATTGATAGTACTCATTATGCAAATAACTCAACTTTAGAGGATGATGTAACCGGCGGCCTGCACAGAGGCTAGCATTTGCAGCATAACCAAAGGTAGAAGGACCCCCCTCCTACACAGCAACGGATGCAATCATCGCCGGTGAAGTTGAGACGAAAGGTGCAGAATCCCAGCAAGCAATGGCGCCATGGACTGGGGGAAGGGACGTGATCACACTGAACCAAAACATCTTCATGCATATCATTCTTCATGCATATCATTCTTCGTGACTGCTTGTCTCAAATTAGATGCCCGCGAATAGCAACAACTGAAACGTTCTGTAGGGTTCTGCATAAGTAATTTTGCGTTATCGTAAATCTCACATGACATCTCATTTGACATAGATGCACCAATAGTTTTGTGCACGAACTATAAGCAAACTAGGGGTAATGACTTTTGATTTTTGCGTATCATTCTCGTTTGACATAAAGACCAGAATATTGCCTTTGACCTTGCGGCGATTCTTGTCCTTATACTAGGCGCTCGATTTTCCATTGAAGGCGACTTTAGCAGCAACACTCATCTCTCTGACTGTAGCAAAAAACAGAATCAACGATCATTTGGGGTTATGAAGAAATCAATAATCACATATTCTTATGCTTGTTTAGCTCAGGACGGACTTTGTAATCATCCAAAAGGATCTTATGTTCTTAATGTCTGATTTTCTTAACTGCAATATTCGATTTCTTGTATTGGAGAAAAAATTTACTTTACAACGGTAGGATTCGGCTAAAAAGCCAGTCGATTCGGACAATAGATTTCCAGTTCTCTTGAAAACGGCCGTTGTTTTGCAAGCACAATTTGAAGATGGTGTCGTGTAACACTCGAAACTGATAAAAATGGAGAATTTCTCAAAGCTTTCAAAAAGAGGCTGATTGACTCTTAGGGTCCAGACAAATTTCCTTGTCATCAAATCCAGCCTCAATGTCACACATACTGCAAAGACATTGATACGGCCATTGTCTATGATTTTGGTATCATCTTCATATATTCAACCATGTTCAAAATGTGCCGGTATCGTGTGAACGTAGCGTCAGTGTAACAAATACGAAAGTGAAAAGATCTTAGTTCATAATCCTTACAAGTCGTACCAACACCAAAAGCAGTTCCTGGTTGCAAAGAAACATTCCAAATTAATCACTTTCAAAAAGAGAATTGTCTTGGCAAATATAAAATGCCTTAGGTACTGCTCTAACGCGCAAGAAGTTAAGGAGACAGAAGTACAACGTTCTTTCCAACATCTAAATTAATATTTTGGCACTCTCACAAACATCTACTACTAAAAACTTCTAAATTTATTCAGAAATTAAAGGTGCAGAATGACAAGAACTTCAGAAGTACATCATCATAATATCATCTTTACTTCACCACTGAAACGAAATAAAGATATTCAATTTCTAATTTTGCTGTGCGAGAAACAATGGACGGTCTCGGATTCAAGGAATCTCAGTTCCAACGTGAAACGATCATCAGAAGAACATTTAAAATTCCGCAAAATTATTACTTAGAATAAATTTTTTAGGCAGTTGTCTGGTATCCAAGCTGTGAAAGGCAATCGCACCAACCCATCCTGTCAATCAATCCTTTCTCTCAATCTGCTCTATCTAATCAAAAAAAATCACAGACTCAAATCATTACCAGAAATCATAAATCAGAAAATACTTACTACCTCTATCTGGTTGCTTCACATGCACTGGAGAGGATTCTGTTCAATGCTGCCTTCAAATCATCGAATGAATTGATCTTGAACACATGTTTGTCCTTTGGCTTCGACGCAATAATCTTCAGCTCAGATTCAGAAATTTTCGGTCCAATTCCCAAGGACAGAATGTTTACTCCATTGTCCTAGAAATAGTAACAACGTTCTTAAGACCCCATTTACATTGTACCAGGACACCTCTTGATTTGAATTAATGTGCCACAGATCAGCCTCTGGTTTACACTACTCCTGCTAATCTGAAACATCTTTGCTCCTTCTGTCGATAGAAAAGTTTGGTTATGGAGCGGTGTAAACGCTCTTCAACCGTCACAACTACTTCCCGAGTAAAAACTGTATTGGTACAGTGTAAACATGGTCTAAGATGATTAACAAGTGAAATTTGTACCGGAAAATATAAGCTCGAGGTCTTAAAGCTGTGCATTAAGATCGAGGGCCTTATATTTTCCTGTACAACACAAAACCGGTTAGAATGAGTTTTATTACCTGATAACTTGCAATCTTGACTCGGATCATTTACTCAAATACATCGTGTTACTGTCATGTCGTTTGAGTTTAATGAAAATCTCGCAGGCCTAAAGCAGCAGGTGTCGCGACCAAAATGCGTCCTCATATCGTATCATGCAAGGCTAACGAGAAATCCGCGGGAAAACTGCGACTAACAATTAGGAATGGCGGGATTCTATATTGCCTCGTTTTGAAACTTCAGTCAGGTAATGGTGTATCAATACTAACTCTTTGCGAGAGCACTACGGAAAGATACTAAACCTGATATGACAAGTATTGCCTGCGCTTGCTAGGTCAATACGATGACCTAGGCCTTGATATTTTACATATTGCCCCAAGCGTAGATTCAAATCAGTATTTAAAATCTGTTAAGGACAAATTCTGCAAAAACTCTTTTATTTTCAGTGGCAACGAACGCGAAAGGTTGTGTATAGCGTGCTTGACGGTCTCTATACCATATGCATTTGTGTGAGGAATTGGCAGGGACAAGATGTCATTACATCTCAGTCTAAAAATGGGATTCAATTCCAGATAAAGACTTCACCAATGAAACAGGATTCATCATCTTGGATTTTATAAATTTCTAGGAACCTGCTTTGGTGCATAGTAAATCAATAAAAGTGCCGTTACAAATAAGGGCCAGGCCCTGCTCTAGCAGGCGATATTCTAACAAAAGATGCTGCCATACCTTCATGTTTTTGGTAACAACTGCCAAATCCTCTGAACCTGGGTTTGTATTTCCGTCAGTGATAACCAATAAGACTTTGGGTTTTCCTGTGGGATTGCATCCAGGGCAGAAGAATTCTTTTTCAGCAAGTCTCAGGGCCTTATCAGTGCGAGTGCCACCTATTAAAGTAAAAATATTGCACGGTTTTTACAAACCTACGAATTCACCAGGGCCGAAAGTAAAACAGTTATATCTGATCAAATAAACATTCAGAATAAAATAAATCGTACCTTGAATTTGCATTGCACATTTGCATTAAAAATACTCTGTTCAAGATACGATTTATTTTATTCTAAATTTTTATCTTACAACAAGATTGTTTTTTGTGCATTAACAGTTATATCAAAGTACAATAAGATAACAAGATATGAAGATTTTGACAAAATAAACGGCACAATTTCTACTTTATTTTTTACTAATACATAGAAAACTTAGCAAACAAACTCCAGTGCAAATATCCTTCACTGACGTACATATATTTATATGAGCAAAGCTGAAGGAAAGGGAAATAAATAAAAAGGCTTTTGGTGCAGATCTTCCATGCACCAAATGCCTTAATGTTCGTAGATATATAGCTGCACAAATTGCAATAAAATGGCACAAGGAAGAATATCTACCTCAATGTATTAGCTATTACATATGTAAAAATATTGGAATATGATAAAAGCCAGCTTACCATAGGAATATACAATGGAATCGATTTTAGCCTTGAGCTTTATTCTGTCATGATAAATGGTATTTCGTGGTGTGAAATCAAGTCTTGCATAGCTTGCATAATGAATGATACCAAATCGAGTTTCAGATGCAGAAATTGTAAAATCATCACTCAGATCTTTGATAAATGATTTCACTTTGTTGTAATTCTTTCGTCTGACGCTGCTTGATGCATCCATTATGATACCAAGATCAATCGCCTTTTTGCATGCTGTAACCAAATCAAATCAAAACGAATCAAAACGAATCACTGTCAATCAAATCATAGCAAATCAAATCAAAACGAATCAAAACGAATCACTGTCAATCAAATCATAGCAAATCAAATCATAACGAATCAAAACGAATCAAAACGAATCACTGTCAATCAAAATCATAGTAAATCAAATCAAAACGAATCAAAACGAGTCAAATCAAATAAAAAACGAATCAAAGCCAATCAAAACAAATCAAGACGATACAAATCATCAGTTTCATCATCAGTTTCAACATATTTAAGTCAAGACGAAGCAAAACAAATCAAAACAAATCAAAGAAAAAGTAACTTCAAATTTTGATTTATCACAGCAAATATGACACAAACGGAGAGAAAGGTAAAAGTGACTACAAACTACTTTTGCAGGGGTTATCATCGAGACTGCTACAATCTTTGCTCCCAACCCAGGGGGTGGGTTTTTGCATCAAACATATCATATAATGTGTCAGAAAAGGAAACAGGCAAGTGAAAATGACAACCTACAATTTTTGCAAGGTTTATCATTGCATTTTTCCATCTCTTCGGATTCACCAAGACTGCTACAATCTTTGCCCCCACCGGAGGGGGTAGGGTTTGTGCATGAGCGTGATCTGAATCTAAAGCCTCCTCCGCATGACTTTGAGCACTCTGACCAATCTTCCCAATCTGTATATCCACCATCTGTTGTTGTCTTACCTGAAATTGAACTAACTTTATAATAACTGTTACCAGATCCATAACTAGAAAAAATTAACCCGAAGCCCAGAGCACAAAACAAAACTTGCAATATTTAGCATGGAATCCGAGAGTTGATAATAATGAATTGAACTAAGTAATATGGTCCATAAAAATGACTTATGGTAGTTCAGTCGAGAGTTTATAGTACTTTATAACGGATGCACAAAAAAGGTTTGATGTGCTTGAAAATGTTTATAGACTATTAGATCGATTTGGATGAGTTAAATAACTTTATTGATACGTAGATACTTTCGAATACCGATAACCGGTTAAAAGTATAAGACTTACTATTGTTTTGAACCAATTGATAAATATAATTGGTTCGATCTTTGCCAATACATTCAGTAACTACTTTGTCATCACATGGTTTGTAATCTACACCAATACATCGATCTGATTTGCCTTGCATAGCGTATCTCTCCTCTCCAGAAGTACCCGACCAGCATTCACCGTAGAATTGAAGACCAAACACTTTGTAGCCTCTCTCTTCGGTTAAACGTGCACATTTGCAGTACAGGCTGAAAATGATGGAGTATGTCGTGAATAAAATTAGTAGCAACTCACAATAGCTTGCTTACATTAAATATTAACGCGGTTAAAATGAAATTTCCTTCAAATATATTGTGAAACTTTTGCAAAATCGTTGATCAGTAGCCATCTTATACAGAATCGGGTTCATGGTTTGTCTTGTTTGACTTGTAGCTATCACCGGACTGCCAAATGAGTATGACCGGACCAGATCCAGCTTTTTAGCTGTTTGCTGTATACAAAGGATTCAAACAATCAATCCACGTTAGGAGGACAAGGGCAAATTTGTGAAAATAGATTTAGGTATCCAAAAAGACAAACGATCTGCCTTTCAGAAGAATTGTTTTCAGAAGAATTGTTTTCAGAGAATTCAATCAAAAATGAAAATAAACTGAGTAGCCAAAACATTGTGGTTGGCTGCACCACGGGAGGGGGGGGGGTTCTCAGCCAAATTTCGGGTAGGGGTGTGCCGGCCACAGTTTCAAAATGGAACCGTTGGTTAGACCAATTTTTATGAAAATGATACCCTTGGCTACACTAATTTCTCCATTAAAAGTGCCCTGAAAGGGCGTTTTCTAGACAAAACTTGCCAAATGTTCGCATTCTCAGGACAGAAATTTTTTTTAAATTTGGTTTTTTACAAAAATTACCAAACTTTTACAGTTCTTTGACCAAAATTGCCAAAAAGCATACCCGTGCCTAGACTAAACTCGACTAAAATTGCCAAAAAGTATACCCTTGTGGGCGGCACATCTCCAGGTACCTATACTATGGAAGAACCCCCCCCCCCTCCCGTAGGCTGCACATAAGGTGTAAAATCAATTCTTGAGGCTGTCAAACTGATTCGTCGTAACAAGACCTATATCCTCTGTTTTACGAAATTCGCCATTGCTCGTTGGGAAGACAGACGTTTACTTGTTATAACCTGATCAAGTGATCACCTCCTAATCAGCTAATCACTTCTTAATCAACTGTTCACCTTCTGATCAACAGATCACCTCTCAATCAACTGATCCCCTCCCCGGTAAAAACCAATATTCCACATGAGACAACTTCTGCAAAATGCGAAATATTTCTCGTGAAATCTTTCATGGGATGCCACGGTTACTAAATGACTGGCTCCTTGCGTGGTGATAGCTCGCTTCCTCGTGAAATATTTCGCATTTAGCAGAAAATGTCACAACTATTATTTGCATAAAAGATGAAAAGCTACCTCTGGCCATGCCAAATCAACTTACGATCTGAGAGTAGCAGGGTAATCTTTCCAGTCAATCATTTTATTGTCAAAGTTGTGGTTGATTGGATCCCGTCTATTCAATAACTCAAGCTTGAGTGGGCGCTCTGGCTTTACGTAGTCATGGAAACAACCAATTTTCTTCCACCTTCTTTCACACGTGGTGTCAGTGTCGATGGCAGCTAAAATCCGAATAAACAACATTTAAAACAAAATTGGATTATTTACCAGACTAAAGATATTGAGTGTTGGTAAAGTTGTTCCTCCCACTCAGCTGTCTCCTCTCTTCTTTCTTCAACCAATGATTGAGTTAAAGATGGCGTCAGCACTCTTTTTAAAATACTTTGATTTGATTGGTCGATTTACCGCTGGACACAAAGGATCATGGTCATCATTCCATTATCATTCATTCATCCACTCTCTCTTACAAAAGTGTACATAAGTTTTATCAAATTCACTCCTTTTGGGACATTGGATCGAGGTTATTTTGCCCGTCATTCATTCATCTCGAGATCCTGATATCGCAATTTCTATTTCAACGCAAATGTGGAGATGGTTCTTCGCAGCAATTATCTGTTGTAGCCGCTGTGGTTGTAGCTTGCGAGTTTCGTCATCACTCTACTTCGTTGCTGTTGCTGTTGTTGTTGCTGTTGCGTTTATGCTGCATATTCTAGGGCAATCTATGCATGGTTAACCATGCTCTATGTAATCAACTGTCTAAGCTGCACATGAACCTGAGCAAATATTTAAGTGAACAAATTCAAAATTTGAGGGCAAAGTTTTAGAGCATTCGATTTTCGAGGTGTGTTCATATACAGTAGAAACCCGCATAAAAGAACCTAGGTTTTTCTTTGGCAGCCTGAATTGGTTCTTAATTAAGTGGCTGTTATTATAAATTCCAGCCAGCAAGATTCTTAAAGAGGTTCTTATATACAGTACTCACCTTGCACACATTACTACTGTTTTTAACATGAGGAATCTAAAGATTTTTGAGAATTCCTTGAGAATTCTTGAGAACACTCTTAGGTTAGATTTATTGTTAAAAATCTGATGGTCTTTCGTACCACTGAAGAATGCTGATCAGAATGTTATGAATTCTTTAAAGTTCTCGTGAATTCTGAACACATGAAACCTGTTATATAAGAACCTCTCCCAGTTTCAGCCTCTGAGATGTTCTTATTTAGGGGGTTTAAAATATTGAATTTCAGCCTCAAGGTTCTTATAAAAGTAGGTTCTTTTATGCGGGTTTCCACTGTATGTCCTAGTATCCTTCTTTCATCCAGATCTCTCTTCATCTAGCCTGAGTTACTTGCATCTCTTCATCGAATTTAAAGTTACATATTTTGCCGAGTCTTCAATTCTAAAAGTTATGAAAGTGCAAATATGATTTTGTGCAAGCAACGATCATTTTTGTGCTGTAAATATTATGACTAAATGTGTGTCAAGCAAGGGTGAATTTCGCGAATCAAAATGATTAGCTGCCCGGCATCACAAATCGATTTTCCTTTCTGGAGAATAGATTTCACACCATCCGCCCAGCCAACCATCCAGTTTATCTCTCTCTGTTTACCTGATTTGATAGGGTGCGCTCAGATGCGTGAAGTTCACTCTCCTGAAAGACAAATCGCTTTGGGTGTCCCAGAAGGGGATCTTTGGTTTAACAGAGTTAACCATTGAAAAATGTGATCGATAAGCCTCCAGTTCACACGAAAACGGCACATTTTTTGCCAGGAGAGTTGAAAACGGTAGATTTCGTAAACGCTAACAGGCAGAATCTGAAAACGATATCGTGTGAACGTTAGCTAAGTTTCTGGCTCCCTTCTGGCTACCGTCACATTTATCACCGTTTTCAAAATGTGCAGGCATCAAGGGCGGCGCCACGGGGTGGACTGGGGTGGAAATGTCTACCCCACTTTCCTCAGGTAGGTATTCATTCCTTAGCAAAAACGACATCAAAATCGCTAGGTATACCTTCTGGCCATCAATTCTATCTCTTTTCCACCCCACTTCTTCTGGGCTGGCACCGCTCCTGGCAGGCTTATTTTACAAGTTCGCAATTGCTCTAAACAACCTGTCCAAGCTTTACAAACACGCAAAGAATGGTTGACCTACCTGTAGTTTAAAAAACAACAACGAACAACGGCACCTTTGATAAATTAAAACTTGTTATTTTTAACAGACTTAATTGCTTTCTTGCAACTTACAATAATCTGTAAACAATAAACAAATAATAACAAGCAACTGGTTGTAATCAATAACTTTATCATTCCAAACATACAAGATTAACATTACGTCTAAAAATTCAAGAGAGGGCGGTTAGTTCAAGTGCAATCCAATTCAATTAAATTTTTTAGCTGGAAAAATTAAATTTGCAGCAGTAGGTGAAAGCAACTAATTTTCTGTGTTCATTCTTCACATTTAGATTTGTTACCCCCGGCGAGCAAGGGTGAACTTTGTCAACAAAAGAGTCAACTTTCAGCGCAAAAGAGTCAACTATCAGCAAAAACGATCTGTTTTGAAGAGGAATACATTTCACACTTTCAGAGCAGCCAACTGTATTGTTTTGAGCAATAGCAAATTTTGATGAAACAAAAGAGAGATTCAGCTTACCTAAAAAACAAAGGACATTGCCTTTCTTAAGTATAGATTTCACACCTTTGGGTTCACTCGATCAAATCAAATAAACAAAGGAAAAAAATGTTTGCTTCATAAAAGGTGTGAGATCTATTCTTGAGGCTACCAAATCGCTGTGACTTAAACAGCATTGTATCCTTATATTCTTAAAGTGAATTTGATTCTTGCTATAGGCAAATGTGAATCTAAAAAACACTGCAAATCATTATCTTTTGATAAAGCCTTTATCTAACCAACAGTAAGCTGGCCTGTTCAGGTAAGCTGACCCATTTTACATGAATAGGCTACTTACTTCGAAATTCAACTTCACTGCTAATTTTCAACGAGTATGTTGATGATTTAATTCAAAGCACTTAATTTGGTAACCAGCTTACTTCTTACGATGCATTATCATGCAGTTTTACAATTGTATTTCACACGGATTGTTCTTTTTAATCTATACACGCCTTTATCACACATCGAGCGAGATAATTACAGATGAAATTTAGATAAAGGTGATTGTGCGCATCTGATTTACGATAAGAAGTCTCTCTTTAGTTTTAAATGCTTCCAAAGGAGGGGGTTCCAAAATGCCCCTTTGGTTCAGCATAACAGACCATTACGCTAAAGATGGCGTCGAGGAACTTTTTACCAAGATGCATTACGTTCGAATTACGAATCCTTAACAATCCTATAGGAATTCGATTACAGAACGAAATGCATCCTGGTAAAAAGTTCCTCGCCGCCATCTTTAGGGTTATCGTCTATTGAATTCAGCATCTTCGAAATATCACTATCCCCCCAACAATGCCCACCCAATGTTACCAATGCATCAAAGTAAGCTTGACATTGTAAAAAGGCTGTATTCTTTCAACCCAAAAAACTTGAAAAATCCCCAAATCAAAATCATTTTTCTCGATTTATATCCAGCATGGTTCACTTATTTTAATCTGTTCTTCAAACGTCACTTGGCTTTCCAAATAATAATTACAAAACTGTATTTCTTAGTTTGATCTATCTTCACATTTACAAACAATGAAGGGTTGCGATCATCCAGAGTTTGATTTTATCGCTAACATTTGTATCAATTTTTTTACATGGCTCTTTCATCTCAAAATGAAATACAATAACAAAGCAGTTGCTATTAGAAAATGCGAAATGTTGTCAAGTATGTCATGCATGCAATAATTGAGCTTACGGTGTAGTGCAGCTACGCAAGCAAGTATCAAAATTCAAGTTTTATCATTTTATTAACTCTTCTGTAATAAACAGAGACTTTGTTAAAGAATTACGTTACTTTGTTGAAGCACAACAATTGCCTCGATGTAATGAGAAGCAAAATCTAAAAAAATGGCATTGGTCTCAGAAACACATTAAATGGTTTCATACGTACATTTGTATGAAAGAAGCACGGTGCAGATTTCTGAGTGAGCTGGGATTTCCTATCTTTGCCTTGAAATAAACGAAATTGCGAGCAGATCTATTCCTCCCAAATGGAGCATTTTCTTTAAACATTGCAAAATTGCTTCTCATGATAAAAGATTCAATCTTACCTTTTGTAGCAGCTATGCAAGAGAGTACCAAAACCAAAAATTTCATCATTGCGCTGGGGTCATCCACATACATACACTCACTCCCACGTGCAGATCGGAGTGCGAATGAACTCAGTCAGATATTGCAACTGTTATATATAAAGACAGTGTTTGCAAGGAGTAGGATGTTACCATTGGCTGAGCTATAGAAAAAGCGACGACTTTAAATTGCTACGCAAATACGAGGAACAACAAGTGAAACCATGAAAATTCTTTGTTACATTGTAGAGTTGTCAAGGTGCTAATACAAACTTTTGGCTGCATGCTAGTAGGGGGTATGGTAGAAACAAAGGTTGTAACGACATACTTAGCTGTTTGTTAGTAGGGGGTTTTCTACGAGGTTCCTTTTGCAAGTAGAAATTAAACTTTGGCTGCATGCTTGTAGGGGGTATGATACAAGAGCTGTAACGATATGCTTCCCTGCTTGTTAGGAGGGGGTTTTCTACGAGGTTCCGTTTTACAAGTACGCAGTAGCCAAAGCTTTAGCTGCATTTTGGAATGGGGAATGTCAGTTCCCATAATTTTAGTAAAAGATTGTAAATCTTCTTGCACCTTTATGTTGGTAAAAGGTATCGTTCCAGCAAAACTATTCACGGAAAGTACATGAGCAATTCTTCGTGTTGCTTGTTAGTAAGGGATACTCTACGAAACAGAAAGTGCATTAGTTGGAGCTAACGAGGTGTAGCAATTGTTATTTATAACAGGAGCTCATTTAGGAGAATAGAAATATCAGCGGACCGAGACAAGAGCTCTGTGGGATTTTCATCTTAATGCTATCTGTGGAAGAGTCTACATGACATCATCAAAATTTCTCTATTAAAAATAAAAGTTAAATGTAAAATAAATTCAGGAAAAAAGAAGTCAAATTACAGGCTATCATATGATATAATGATTTAAGTATAGAAATTAAAATATAATCTGAAAAGATTTCCAGTTTAAAATGGAAGGGGTAGCAATTAAAGGTCAGTGGTCTCTCCAGATGTGTCATCTAGACGTGAAAGAAGAGTTTTCATGAAAGAAAAAACGAAAACAATATTTATGTCTCAAGTCTCGAGGTAAAATGCTGCATTCCCAAGATTGTTGATAGACAGTTCTATTGCAGGTTTTAGAATTCAATGTAGAATTTAGAATTTTAAGGACGTAACTATCAAAATGTCCATCAAACCATGTTCAGTTTATTGATATAGTTTTCGTCATGGTCAACAATATCAAATGTTTTTTGAAGTCAACAGAAATCATACTAATTTGAGCATGGCATTGAGCATGACTTTACTGTCTAGAAATGCAAATAGACTGAGGATCCTTATCGTCCCATAAGACTTAAGTCTGCTCTCATCTTTATGTTTGCTTCTATATCATATGTTTTTTTTGAACGTATGAATATCAATCCACTTTTTCTAGATAGGGAATTTCCGAGGTTTGATTTCACCGTCAATTAAAAGTTATTATGAATTCAAATTTTGATAATGCCATAATTTTGAAACAGATATGTATGCTGGGTGAGCTGGAAATTCTTGGAGTACATCCAGCTTATCATTTTCTCTAAAATTCGTTTCACAGAAGAAAGGCTAAGTTAGAGGCAAAAAATCTGGTGTGGAAATTTGTCTCCATGCCGAAATTTGTACGCAATAACATATGTATTCACAAATTATGCTGGCTGCAAAGGCCCCTTTGAGCTGCCGCAAAGATGCCGAAAGTTTTCTCGGAGGAACATTTCCAGGCGAAAACCAATTGCTATAGCCGCAATGGTGATTGATTATGGATGAAAGATATTGTTAAAAAATAAATAGATTCGTTGAACATTCATTTATTGGCCTTCCATACCGGACACTATTTCACAAAAAGTCAGCTTATTTTCTCGGAAGTATCAATTTGAAAGCAAGCAAAGTGAAAGTTCAAAAGAATTTATGAAATCTTTTACAATGAAACCTTTTTTAACTTAAAGATATCTTTAATTCAGTTTACTCTGGTTGAACTTTAAAACACTAAATCTTCTTGCAATTTTCAATAACAGCTGAGAAAACGTAGAATTTTCGCAGTTAACTTTCAATAAAAAACTAGATACAAAAGTAATCATAAAACTGAAGAGCTTTTGTGTTCCTAATTCGAATTTTATTCGCAAGTAAAGATCAACTGGTTTCTGTATCAACATGCTGACAAGTAAAAACTTTTCCTAAACCAACAAAGAGAGATTTGAAAAAAGATACACTTCTCGATTAACATTTTTAGAATCAACGGAAGATAATCGATTTGTAACGTGATGTGATAATATTGCAAAAAAGTGTCCCTACAATGCTTTCCATTAAAACCAAATAATTCCAACAATTTGGGTGCAGTTTTAGAAAGAATATTTAACACAAGTCGGACCCCACTGGGATCCGATCCACGCCACGGATGGTCAAGTCTCAAAAACCTTCTGTGACAACCTACTGCACCACTTGGAGAAAATCTAAGTCAGTCGGATATCTGGATATTTATATCTTAATCACGCACAATAAACAAGCTCCAGCATTTTAGAAAGCCAAGTGTGCATAATGAATTTCATAAAAAGGAAAATTTCCTGCGTTTGAAGGAGCACTTAAACAACAAAGACCAATGCATTCTGCAGTTAAAAACATCCCTCTAATTTCCTCCTCTAATTATTGTTTATTCACTTAATGAATATGGTCCCAAATTATATGAGAAATTGTGCATGTCCCTTCTCGCTTTAGCCTACAACCAGCCTTTTTCAGAACAAAATCATTTTTGACTAGTTCTGACAAGCATCTATTTACCCTCTTAGAAATACCCTATGGTTGTTTCGACATAAAATGTCCAAGACACTTCCACTAAGTTCGTTCATGAAACAATTTCGGACAGTCTTGTCAAATATTGAGCCAAAAAAGTGCTCCTCCCCACAATGCACAACACAGAATCAATAACTTATATTAAAAGTCATCTTTTGAATAGGGCAGTACCTTCGAATTAAGAAAACAAAGAAAATAAACTGTTTTAATATGCTCATAAATTTTTGCAATTATTTTGACTAGCAAATATACAAAATAACCTTTAAGAGGGATCTGTGAGTAAACGTTGAAAAAAAAGTTGACGGAAAGGTGCCAAAGATTTATAAACTCGTATACGGATATTGAAAAAGGTAAACATGGACTAATCCATATTGAAATCTTGATGAAAAGATGAGATTTTGTTTGACAGGGATTAAGAAAAAGAAGATCATTTCATAATCATTTGTGTCTAAAGCAAAGTATTTTCGCATGAAGCAAGAAATCATAATCATTTTGTTCAAACAAATATGAATTTGACGATTGAGTTCACATTGGAAAAATAACGTATATATATATACTTTGCTGATCATTATTTTCTCTGACAATAAAAATCAGTTAATTTGTTAGCCATCTTATTGTCATCAGTCTGTCAAATTCTAAAATGTCATATTCTTCCTTGACCTAATGAAAGCCTTGGAAATCACTGCAACGTTCGTCTTATTTCAAGAATGGAAATGCTAATGTATTTTCTTACTTAAGATTGAAATACATCACAAAATGGAATTTCCATCATTTGCTTCCAGCAACCTTTTCAAAATTTCAAAATATAAAGGGAAATCGTATCATCACATTAAAGTCATAACTGCTTCTAAATGACTTTCGCACTTCTAAATAAATTTGAATGGGAGTTGAATTTTCACTACTACACAACCCTGCATAGTTGTAAATATATTTCCTCCCGATGATTATGTGTTCAGACACGAAAAATTTAATTCTGAACTTTCGAACAATGTCTAGAACAATGGATTAAAAAAGGGAAATGATTTCCTTGCTCTGCTCCCTTCTAGATGAATGATACACAGGCTAAGAATGTTTTGTCTTTAACACTTAATTATGTGTAGGTTGTAAATATATTGAATTTGCAAAGTACTTCGTGGCAAAGATGGGTAAAAGGTTATATGAAAGAAATTGTTTCCATCTCAATCTACGGAAAATATGCAACCGATAATGTTTAACAGTATTTATGATAAATAAATTCTGCACTTCATTCGAAGTGGTTTTGGATGCTTTCTTCAATAACTTCAAAATAAAGGCACTCGAGCCTCATGACTCTTACATTTGTCACTATTGTCTCGTTGTATATTTCATTGGATATTTTCAAGGTTCTACTGATGCTCAAATAGAGAAGTTTCCTAAATTGTCTCTTTTGATTACGAGCAACTGAGAGGAAAATAAAAGCCCTTTACGTCTAAAGGTGAAGAAAACGTTATAAGTGTGGAGGTATGTCTGACATGAAACAGAAATTTGCGGGACAAAACAGGAGAAGGAGAAAAGCGAGACTTGTCGTAAGTCTAGCATGTCTCTCGCAGGTTTGATGCAGCATGAAGAAGTATATCTCTTGTATTTTTCCCTTCTCTCGTTTGTCCCACGAGAAAGATGCATCATTCAAAGTGTAGTGTAGTACATATTCTCTTTGTTTATAATCTAAAGTATTGAGAAACATGAAGAGACTACCAAATTATCCTATAGTATGTATCAATCAACATTGCTGGAATCAGAAAACGAATGAATTCGCACCACTTTCTTCAATCGTTGTGATCAAAGTTAAGTAACGAAGTAGACTTAGCACGTAATCCCTTCAAGGGATGAATAAAGGTAGAACCATGGCTGGACACAGTATTGACCCAAGAATGCAATATTTAAGATCAGACCTATTTTACACCTCGTAAAGACAAATTTACTTATGAATCAAAATAAATCAATATGACTGACAAGTACACAATATCAAATAAACAAAGAAACTAACAATATGAAAATTGAGAAAGCACAATGGGAAATTATGATGATCATAGTTAACATTGGAAAGTGAGTCTAGTAGTTGCTATAGTAACATGCTGGTTGCAACTTTTAATAGCACTCACTCAAAATAAATAATGAATCATTTACAGGATGCTAAAAATTTCGAAATAAATACATAGCCTTGTTAGATGAAAATCTAAGAACACAAGGTTTACATCCGTTGTAAGTGATGTTGTCAAGATGTAAATTTGACATTCATAGTGAGGAAAATGCATGGAAATTGTTATTGAAATCTTGAATCTAAAGACCATTCAGCTACATATGCAACATTCTTGTTTACAAATTCTGGAAAATGCTAACAGATTGAGGAAAAGCAACTTTTTTTGTTGCCAACTGGGAGAGGGAGTCAAATATCTACAGTATGAGGCTACGGTACAGCCCTCTTGAAGCTCTGTACTCCTGCATTATGATTATGACCCAAATTTGGAGTCATGGTTTTGTCATATATCATTGTTAACTTTCAAACTGTAAGTCAAATGAAGCAACTTTCAGCTTTGTCAACAAACAATGCTTCTTGACCTGCTAGCAAGGAGGCCCATCAGTTGGTGATGTATTAAAAATACATGATTATGATGGCTTAACAAAGAGAGAGAAGATTGATGGTCATCAGACAGATAGCATAAAAAGTTTATTGGTTTTACACAATGAAACTTGATTAATTTCTTTAAATTTATAAAAAGAAACTTGATTGAAAATTTAGGCCACCTGTGATATGAAGGTCAACAAATTATTTTTGTCACAATAAAACTTTGTCCAACAGACATTTTTCAATATTGATTGCGGGGTCAGCAATGAAATGACATCGAAAAAGATAACATGAGCAAAACTTGAGGTGCATTGAAAATCTAACAAAGACAGTTAAGCTGGGTACTCACTGAGCTTTTAAGTGCGTTTAAGTGCGTTTATCTTTGTGCGTTTAAGTGTGTTTAAAATCTTGGATAAAACCCAAGATCATACTCACTGTCAATATGTAAACGCTGACATAAACGCCAAAACGTAGTTTCAAGAGCAACAGATAGGGGAAAGTCGGGGAAAAGTTCACTATTAACCAAAGATTCTTCCCTTTGGAGCACTTTATGATCAAAATCGACAATTTTCTTGTTGTTTCAACCTAGTTCCATAGATATTTTGAAAATTCAGCTTATTTAACTCAAACTATATACGTTCGTTTTCCGAAATAAGAAAGCCAAGCACATAACAGGGATGTCGGTTGTAAAATAATTTAGAGAAAGAAAGAGATTGGAGGCAAAGACATGAAACTCGAACAGGAAACATGGAAACAGCCTGCAAATTCTTTCAATTGCTCATCAACTTCACTATTTCTCATTGAAAAGTTATCCTGACTCACCAAACGGACAACGCAATATCAGTTTCAATGGCGTTAATCCGTTGCATATTTCGGCACTTTTGAACTTTAAACGCCAAGATCAAAATTTTTGATCTGCGCGTTTAACTTTTTTGAGGGTTTAAGTGCGTTTAAGTGCGTTTAAATCTCGAAAATTAAACGCCCGCAGCATACTCACTGAGGGTTTAACTTAAACACGCTTGGATAAACGCACTTAAACGCACTTAAACGCGAAGTGAGTACCAAGCTTTACAAAAACAAAACCTTGAAAAAGTGGCACAATTCACTACTAGGTAACTGAAGGTCTTCTGCACAGATCAGCTCAAAACTGAAGCAATGGAATACAATGAATAAAGCAACCAAAGTACATTTTTTGTCATGAACAAATTCTTATGACTTTTCTGAATGAAAAATTTGTGAAACTGTAAAGTATTTGATACTTACAATTCTTTTATTCTCATAAATTCACTTCAATAGAACATCAAGAATCCATAAGAATTTACAAGAATTCTGAGAAATCTGTATGAATTCTTTAGAAAGGCGTCTACAACCTATGAAAGGACTGTATTGTCCACTTATAATTTCAATGCATTTGATGCTAAAACTGCAAGCAGCAATAATTGTTTCATTACCTAAAATTCTTGCTTTTCCAAATTTTCAGCAACCATTTCAACATCCTGTAGCCATGAAGGGCATTCTTTTTTAAGAAGTTCATAATAATTTTCTTTCAACGTCTCCAGTTTATTTTCAGGAATTGAATAGGATGCATCTTTCAGGAGTTTTTCAGACTTTTCAATATCATCCAACAATTTCTTGTTTCTTTCTCTTATTTGTTGTTGCTCTCTTTTCTGGTCGTGTGTCCTGTTTAAAAAATCAATAAATCATTAATCTGAACACTTCTTAAATTTTGAGTATGGCTGTTTGGATGGGAGTGATCGTTGTTGGCATCATCAATCAGGGATTGTGCTTCCAGTTGAGGTTTTGGATGTGTCCAGGTCTGGTTTTGGTCCCTTGGGTCGGTTTCCAGAGGGTCGGGCATTTGGTTGGAGGTTGTTGGGCAGGCTGCTGGATGGTTATAATTCCCTAGAGGCCTACCTAGTTAGTTCTTATTATATTTGCTGCTTGCTTCCATTTGTTAACTTCAGCTTATGTTAATTTTGTGTAATTTGCTATGGAAACTTAGTGAACTGTTTGTTGGAGGATGTCTGCGGTTGAATTTTAAAATCGCTCGATGATAGGCCTTAATCGGTCATTTGCCGAATGATTTGGCCTTCTTTGGGAATGATAGATTAATGGCACCATGGTGGACTAAAACAACTGCATACCTCGAATGAACTTCTAATTCCTTGTGTTTCTGCATCTGTAATAATGCTTGTCTCTTTGCAATAACAATTTCATGTTCTTGTGATAGTTGCGCTAACCGTTGCAATGTTCCACTTTCTCTCCCAGCCGCCATTTTTCAATATTTGTGGTTGTCTTGTTGGACAGCTCCTCCGTAGCTACATTTTAAATACTACGCCTGAAACGAGAATCTTCGGGGCATTCAGTAGTCCGAAGGATGAGAAACACTATCTAAATTTGACCCACCAAACCTTTTCCCCACCAAATGAAAGCAAAGAAACAGACCTAAACCGAAAACACTCCTATGCTGTGCAAAAGTCAACTTTGGCCAGTCACAAAGGACTTGGTCATCAATGGGTATTTGACTTTTACATTTCGTTCATTGTGAGAGCATAATTTAAAGGTGGGGGTCATCAAGGGGGGTAGAAATCCGCCGTTCCGCGCGATTTTCAGTTAAAATCCGCCGTTCCGGTCAGTTTTAGCCAAAGTTCCGTGTCCCGCCACTTCTTTACCAATGATGACACAAATTTGTATTGTTAGACATTTTCCATCCATCCAGGTGGAAAGAGGAGGAGAGCGGCAGTTAAAATTCTTGTGCAAGGCTTGAAAAATATTCTCATAGTGCTGACCGGAAAAACTGAGATGTGACCACGACCTTTTTTGCAAGACAACAGATGAAGGATCCGCAAATCCATAAAATTTCATGAAAATTCCGCATTCCGCGTATCATTTTCGACAAAAATCCGCGTCCGGTAGGGATGGACAATTCCGTCGTTCCGCCAAGAAATTGCTAGAATTCCGTATTCCGGGACAAATTTACTTCAAATTCCGCTGTTCCGTAAACCCTGATGACCCCCACTTAAAGTTATCAATCCTGTATAAATCTATAGAATATGCTCATTTACAACATATGCTTGGGCAAAAGCTGTTAAAAGCAAGCCAGATTACTTTTCGTGGCAAATGGAGACATACAAGCAAACTAGCTAGTCTTTTGAGCAGCAAAGAATCTATTTTAGTTATACTTTGTTCACTGAGAGAATAAACTCTTCATTTTCAATCATTTCCTGTCACAAGAACCGCTTTGCTAAAGAGCTGTTGGGAACAAGTGTTCCTTTCTTTCAAGATAAGTCCAAATTAATAATGACAAGCCCTTAACTTTTGAAATAACAACAAGGACACAAATTTCAATGTGCAGATAGTAATAGATTCAAAATACTGTCAACAGAAGCTCTCGATTTACAAGAAGTTTTGTTCGAGTATATGCACGTGTTAGCACTTAATTGAAATAGTCAAGAAAAAACTAGAAGTTGCTACATTTCAAACATCTACTCTGATGCATACTTTACATACGTTACGTAACTTATCACAGCCAAGAACAACAATAATGTTTAAAAAACTTACAGTAGAAGATGCTTAAAATAATATATACTTAAGTTTTAACGTGTATGTAAAGCTCGCCAAGGGTAGATTTGTAACAAGGTATGAACTCAGACTCGCCATTATTTACAATGATGGATAGAGGACATTAGCTCTCAGGAGCCTGAAAAATAACAACAAATAAGATGAAATTAGAGTGGTAATTGGTAGGTCATGTCATGGTTAAGTGCAACTTAAAAAAGATATGGCTAAAACGACTAGTCACTAAATTTGTTCTTTGTATGATAACATTAAAAGTGATAATTTTCAATTTTCAAACTGGGAGTATTTATTATGCAAAGCTACACCATGTTTTGGAGCATAGTTGCTAAAAATGATACCCTGTTCAGCGGCACATACGCGGTATACCAACAATGTTGAAGTGCCCATTCATTATTAAGAGATTTTACAGCCCTTCATGAAATAAGAATATAAAAATACACATAGCAATATTTAGTGTGAAAAAATAACAATTGCCTCTAACGAGCCAGTGAGAAGGCATTTCTTAATTTGAGCGTAGTTTGTGACTTATTTTCATGATACGAAATTGTAAGACACAACTGATTGATTAATTGATATTGCAAATGTGAAAGGAAGTGAATTCTCTTGCAGAGAGGCTCACCTGCTCAGCACCATTCTTTTTTGTCTCAATTTCTTCAACCTTCCAAAAGAAATTATGACACAAAATTATAACTGAAACCCATTTGATATAAAAATTTACTATTTGCATGGCCTTTTGAAGTAGACCAGTTGTCTCAAAATAACGTAGTGGCATTTGCCAAACCGTACCGCTATGACTCATACACCAATTTGAATATATTTCCTATATCATTTTGAAGCAAAAGGCAAGCTTAGTTGTAGAAATTAAGTTCACTAAAATCGGTCTATCCTTCTGGAGTTTTGGAAATTTTTTCAGTAGCAAGTGCTGTCAAAGGAACTTAAACAAGTGGTGTGCATTGACATAGAAGCCGTACACAATTTTTATCAGCATTTGTGCCTTGCAGAATTATCATGCTCACTATCATTTAGAAAGTTGAATAAAATATCATATGAACATTTTAGCCTCTTTTAATCTTCAAAGATAATAACTTCAAGCAGAAGAATCTTTCACACTAGAGAGTATGACTGACTTTACAAAATAAAGGGTTATATTTCTTCCGACAAAATCTATGACCTGATCTGATGGCTAAAACTCCCATGATTTTTGTCCATGATGTGATTTATAAAATACTGCAGTAGTTACCTTTTGTTTTAACTGAGTTACTTCTTCTGTCAGCTCCTCATTCTTTTGTGTCAATTCTGCAACTTGTAGTTTCAAAGATTCAACATCTGCTGTTTCAGGTGGACCACCATGAAGATGGTAACGAAGAAAACTTTATACCGTTAAAGAAGATGACATTAACTCCAGTGATAATGCTATTTACTTGATATTGTTGAATGGAGAATCACACAACATACTGGATGCACTTAAAACAACAATGCATTTTTGACATACAGTACCAAAAGAAAATAATAAAAAATGAAGGATACTCGAGTGCATTTCCAGGCTTCTCTGGTTCTTCATAAAGTGCAACAAGAACTGAAATCAAACAAAGAAATCATTCATATTGCATGGACATCAAAATAATTTCTTCAGACTTTTGTTTACAAAACGCAAGATAATTTTCAAACATGACTAACTTTGTAAACACATAATAGCAAATTAGAGACATACTCTGGTTGATGGTTCAATAGCTATCTCTTGGTATATATGATGACATACTTTCAACCAATTTTATCTGCTACTATGAAAGAATCAAACGTTATAAACCAACCACAAGAAACGAACTCAACATACTTACCACGAGTCAATGCATCTAATACTCCTGCCCTTTCTAAATATTTGCGGAATTCTTCTCGCTTCGAATCAGCTGGCTACAAAAAATGACGGAAACCTCCATTGAAGTTACATGTCCTTTGGAGAGAAACTTTTGAATTATTTTGCGGACATAAATACGACAACGTTGTGAGATTGACTAGGGTATCGGCGGCATTTGTCGGACGGCGGCATTTGTCGGACACTTTCGGAATCACTTCCGCTAAACAGATGCAAGCACTCGCAAAATAAGCATGAATCGCACTCACCACCTTCATCATGATATACTTTGACCGTCTTGTACAAACAGAATTTAAATGACAAACTTTAGACCGGGCCAACATGCCCACGAAGGCCAGAAACCCTTCGTGCGAACCTTCAAAATGGAAACAAAAAGAAAAAAGAAAACAGGGAATTTGAAGGTTTTAAATGTTTTAACTTGAATAGGAAGACCCCAGCAGGGGGAGTATGCTTTCTCATTAAAAATGATTTGAAAGCGACGATAATAAAAGAAAATAGAGAATGCGAGACTTTATGGGTTGAAATCACGGGAAAAGCAGAAAACCTTATCATTGGGGGGACGTACAGCCCATGTGAATATGCAACTAACAAGCAAACAATAAAGGAATTCGTCGCTGAACTAGATCGAGACATGCAAGAGATGACACTCACTGGAAAGCCAGTTATGGTTGTAGGAGATCTCAATGCACACATTGGAAATGACGAAGAAGGGATACCAGGGAATAATAACAAAATGGGACCAAATGGGAAGGAGTACAGGGAATTGATCAGGAAAAATGAGTTAGTCCTGGTGAACAGCACTCAAAAATGCGTTGGAAAATGGACACGAATTCAGGGTGAAAAGAAGTCAATACTAGACTTAACAATTGCTAATCAAAAAGCGAATGACTGCATTCTGAACATGATAATAGACGAAGATATGACATATTCAGTGGAGAGCAAAGTGAACACAGTTGATCATAGAATGACTGTTATCCACTACAAACTGAATCATAAAAAGGAAGCTGCAAAATACAAGACAGTGAGGGTAATAAAACCAAATTGGGAAAGCTATAAAGAACGATTAAGGACAGGGATCAATGCTCTTAACAATGAAAAAAAGTTAACATATGATCAGATAGATAGCATAATAAACAGTGCAGGAATGAAAATAATAGAGAAACGAAAAATAAAAATAAAGAAGCAGGTACCAATGATTGGATACAATAGGGAGATTAAACAAGTAATCAGTGAATGAAGACAAGCGATGTCACGTTGGAAACGAGAAACGGAAAAAACGGAGAAAGAATTATTGAAAGAAAAGTATCTGCAATTAAAAATCAAAGCTCAGGAATTGATCCGAGAGAATCAGGCTAAGGCTATAAAAGCTATAATTAATGACAATTTCCAAGAAAACCCAAACTTCTGGAAACTCATGAAGAAACTGACACGTAAGCAAACGGTGGACGAAGGGATAAGAAATGAAGAAGGAAAAATAGTAAGGGATGTCAAAGAAATATTACAAGTGAAAAGAAATTACTTCGAAAAGCTATATTCCAAAGCAAAAGTGAGTATAGATGAAAACGCAACTGAAGAAGAGGTGAAGAGAGGCATAATAGAAATGATGGAAACATCGGTAACAGACATTGTAGGTGAGGGAGAAAGGAAAGAACATGAGAAACTGAATGCGCTGTTCAGTCAAAAAGAGGTAGAAGACGCAATAAGATTCAGCAAGAATAACAAAGCACCAGGGCCAGATAACATAATAAATGAAATGCTCAAGGCAGGAGTAAAATACATTGCACCGATTTTAACACTTCTGTTTAATGAAATGCTAGAAAAAGAGAAACTCGTACCAGAAACTTGGAGACTAGGAGACATAATATCTATCTTCAAAGGCAAGGGAGAAAAACTGGACATGAAAAATCAAAGAGGTCTAAGCATGACACCTTCTATCCTAAAATGTTTAGAAAAAATAATTGCAAATAGAATATCACCTTTGATAAAAAAATACACAACAGACTTGCAAGGTGGAGGGAAACAGAACGAATCAACTGTGGAATATCTCTTCATGCTACAAACAGCAATAGACAAAAATAAGAAACACGGGAAAGATACTAAACTTATAATAACTGATGTTAGCAAAGCCTTTGATCAAGCATGGAGAATAGGAGTTTTTGGAAACCTTGCGAAAAGAAACATAAAAGGAAGAATGTTGCGCTTAATATGGGAAATAAACAATGACCTGAAAGCGAGAATAAAGTTTGACGAAGAACAATACAGTCAAACTTTTGAAGTAGAAGACTCTATAAGGCAGGGAAGTGGTTTATCTGCTATCCTGTATGCACAACATGCTGCAAAGATAATTGAAGACCTTGAGGAGATTGATAATGGGATAAAAATTGGAGGAAGAGTCTTTCCCGCGATCGGCTGGCAAGATGACATTACCGTGATAATATCAGACAGGGAGGAAGAAGAAAGGATCACTGAAATACTGAGAAAGAGTGCAGTGAAGAACAGAATTACATTTTCAGAGGAGAAATGCAAAGTTTTGATAATTGGGAAAAAACATCAGAAAAAGGACCATGAATTTTACACTACAAAGTTAGGTGAAGTAGAGATAAAAGATACAAAGGAGGAATAGGTTCTAGGGCATTTCTTCAATGAAGAAAACAATAACATAGCCCATATAAATAAAAAAGAGACTGAGATTATAAACATGGTAGCAGCATTGGGTCTAACACTTCAAAATGGAACTTTAGCAAATGCACAGATTCAGGCCTTGATCATAATATACAAAAAAAGCATACTTCCAAAGCTTATTTTCGGGATGGCAGCCTTCGCCACTACAAAACAAGAAGATGAAAGCTTTGAGAAAATTGTAAGACAAATAATCAGAAACTTCGCAAATCTTCCAATCAGCACTCCAAAAGTTGCACTTTATAATGAGTTTGGAATATTACCAGCAGCTGATCAAATAAATAAAATGAAATTAATGATGTGGCATAAAATGAATGAAGAAAAATCGAATGAAGCAATAAAAGCTGCAGTAAAAGAGCAAGTGGAATCGCAACTACCTTGGGTTAAACAAATAATAAAAGTTGCACTTAAATATGACATAGATCTAACTATAGTAAAACAGATGTCGAAGAATAAATGGAAAAATATGGTAACCAAACGGATAAAAGAATGCCTACGAAGACAAACTGACCAACAAAGAAATGAGAGTGAAAAATATATTGCAACGGACAAGATAGTAGTAGGCCAGCCAAAACGATACATGCGATTGGAAAGAAAAGCAGCAACGGCAATAATGAGAGCGAGATCAGGACAACTAGACCCAACGCCGCGTAAACCTTATTGGAAAAAGAAATGGAGATGTGCGTTTTGTCTAGAAAAAGAACAATCCACGAGACAATATGTCTTATCTTGCAAAGGAACACAAAGATTTTTTGCAGACAATGATGACAGAAAAAAGACTTGGCAGAGATTGATAGAGCTTGAAGGAACAGAAGAAGAGATTATAACACTAGGAGGAAAAATGAAGAAAATTTATAAACACATTTGTGAACAAGCAGAATGAGAGAGAGAGAGAGAAAAAAAAAAAAAAGTTCTTCCAGCACATCACTGAAATGATAGTGCCCTCGTGTGACGTCCGAGGACTTGGAACTCAATAATAATAATGGCGACGAACACTCACATGAACAACAACGTGCCTCGAAATCGGGATCTCTCGGGAGGTCAGCTTGAGCGCGAAGACTGGACCAGTGATTGTTATGCATTGTTTAACTAGTAATAAATTACATAAACTAACGATGAACTCGATCGGAAGTGACAATCGCATTGACAGAGGGGTCTTGAAGGCAGAGGTTCCAAAAAACGTTGGCGGCATTTGTCGGACACCACTGAGATAATCCATCATCATTCTCACAGAATTAGTTACTTTTATGCATGGTAATGATGTTCACTGCCTTCTTGAATTTATTGAATGAGAATCGATGATATTTAGTTGCCAAATAAAATATGATAATTTACTTTTCATTTCCAATGGTGCATGGTTAATTTATTTAGGAGGAATTTCTGCCATGGGCCTAAGGTAAACACGTCTAGCAAAGGGGAATTTCAAGCGCAGAGAAGAATTACCTTGCAGTTAGAATAACTCAAGATAACTCAAGATAAACATTTCATTAATAATACTGGCGGCAGGAAGATTTTGTCTCCATCAAAAGGGTCAAATTCATGTTTAAGATACGTGTCCGACAAATGCCGTCACAGGGCGATAAATGACGCCACGATAATCGCGGGTAAAAACTGATGCAGATAACTAACGAGGAGAGATATTTTCAGGAAAATCAGGTAATATGCCGATGAAAGAGCAACACCACACCTGAATACCTTAACTTCTCGTTCTTCATTTTGGTTTCGGAGTCGTAAATGCGAAAACCTAAACCGTCCGACAAATGCCGCCGATACCCTACACATTCTTTGTGTCCTTCCTCCAGAAAGTAGCAAGTGATACTATGACAAAATACCTTGTTGACTGAAATTCCTGAGGTCGAAGGCATCTTGCAGATAAGATTTCTTTTTGGATTGCACTTGAGGATTATTGTCCACACTCACACTCTCTGTTGCGTCGTTTCCAAGGCCGGAGTCAGTTTATTGTGGTTTTTTGTAGCCCTTATGCCACAGCCTCTCTTCCAGTTGTTTGTGAGATATTTTTTACTCAACTTCTTCGTCTGCCAAATTGCCATATATATATGTATGTATGTATCATTTGCCATCAAGATCCGAAATAAGTTTTCAAGTCACTGTAGTTGCCCACCTTTAAACTCAGCAAAGTTTCATCATAATTTATCAAATATGCAACAAAATTGTTAAAGAGCTTGACCTCGTTTTCGTATATGTCAAATAGATCAGTGCAAATAGATACAAAGGATTATGGGATCGAAGCACAGCATTGTGGGATCAAAGATTCCTTTGATGGAACCATGTGTCAAATCTGGGTTCGCACGAACATCGTTGCAAAATTCGTAGCAGAAAATCAATTTTAAAAAGACAAAGAAGATTTTTTATGCTGGAGGAACGAGTTAGTTGCTTATGCTATGCGTCGGTCATTTTGATAGACGACCCGCAGAAGGAAGATTTACCGGGAAGAAGTTTCTTTGCAGAAGTTTGTTGGGCCTAAATGATTTGTGCCAGATTCTTGATTGACTAACATTGAGGGATAGAACAAGACGAAGATGGCGGATATGGATTTAGTGCGAATGTTCAACAGTGAGGTATGTATAAGTAAGGGATCGTTGGTTGCAGCAGTGTTTGGATGGAGCGTCCAAATCTTCTGGTAAATTTGTGAAAGAAAACGAAAGCATGACCCGGGCCCGTTCAGTCCCGTCACGATGAGCGCTAGTGGGAAGAAGTTGCTTTGGATTTCAGAAGATTTTCAGAGAGATAAAAGGGCAACTTTTCTCAAAGCAAGTTAAGAATGATAGATCATTTACAGGAAGTTTTGTCTGCCTGCTGGCCGCATTTCTTGCTGTTATTGCAGTTATTAGGAGGGTGCCCGCGCCCCGGCCACTGGCCGGGGCTGGCCGGGGCCGGCCGGGACTGTCAAAATAAATGGAAAAATTCTGATGGCTTGGGCCCAATTGTAGATGGCCGGGGCTGGCAAAATAAGCGGAAAAGTTCTGGAAATGCCCCGGCCAGTAGCCCCGGCCACTGGCCGGGGTGTGGGCACCTCCTTTTTCTTGTTTGGTAGATTTTCCAACTTTGATCACACTGGGAGGGAGCAGTTGATCCAAATCCCTTATTCTTTCTGCCTTAAAGAATACGTAAGCTTTTTACCTCTCAGAGATATGCTGAATTAAGCAACTGTGGCAAATTAGATCATAAATACACTAGAAGATGGCCGGGGCTGGCCGGGGTCGGCAAAATAAATGGAAAAGTTCTGGAAATGCCCCGGCCAGTAGCCCCGGCCTGCCCCGGCCATGCCCCGGCCACTGGCCGGGGCGCGGGCACCCTCCTCAGTTATTGCCAGAGGATATTGTGTGATGTATTACAGCTGAGAAGGGTTTCATTTTGTGAGTTGCAAATTGAGGTTTGCTGTTTTCAACCATTGTTATTCAATTGAAAGGGTAGTTGGTTAACAATTAATGAAAATAATAAGAAATAAAGCAAAAAATACTTGCCTCTGTGCGTGGTTGGAAAACATACATGATTTGGCCTATGCTGTAGTCACAGCTGTTACGCCTTAGTGTTTACATGGAAACAATTCTTCGATTCTAACAGCTCTCCGGTCCAAATTCCCAGAATTTATCAAACTTTTCAAGCCGTGTATTTCTGATAAAAAGGTCGGAAATGTAATGAGCTTTACAGGAAATAAAAGATCAAACTTTCGTCTACTTACCAGGCATGCATAAACATGGGAACATGGGAACAAAATTCCCAGGCAGCTTTTTCCAAAGCAATATTTTGCAGGCAGTTTTTCTTAAATAGTTCTTTATGAAATGCAATTGTAATAAGTTTCCAAAACAAAACTTTGCAGGTAGTTTTTTCAATTGTTCGTTATCAAATGTAATTGCAATAAGTTGATGAATAACAGCACAAAAAAATTTGACACATTGCTTTTTCCAAGATAAAATGCAGACGGGGCTTAAAGATTTCACCACTTGGCAAGACTCCTAAGGTCTTATGAAGAAAATCTTTTTTAACAAATGCATCAAAGACCAATTTCGACAGGGAAAGGTTTATGATCTTGGCTGCACGCAAAAATTTACTTCATGACAATCAGGTGGCTAAATGCGATATCACAGTCCACCAAACGCCCAACTTTTTTCTATTTCACCCAGTTTATATATTGTTTACTGCATTACTGTATATTGTTTTGATATGGTGTCTGTAAATTTTTTATTTAATCTTTCATGTCTTTGTTGCTGTGCATTTGCTATTCAACATGTTCTGTTGTTGAATATAGTAGGATTAATCGTTTCTTTGCTGCTTGTTTTCAAAACTTACTGTTTGATGCCTGCATGCTTACTGGTTCTGGTAACAGGCTTCTCTTCAATAGTTGTAAAAAATTGCTATGCAGGCAGGTTTTCAGAGAATTCTACCGTTCCCAGGCAGGTTTGAACTTTATGCACGCCTGCTACTTACATGACCAAACTGTTAGGGGCCGTCCAAAAATCCATTTCGTCATGGATAGCGGAATTTGGCCGCTAACTTCAGATACCCCCTCCCCCCCTCCACTTAACGGACATACAGAATTTAGTGTTTACCTATCTCGCTAACTGTTTCATTGCGATCGTTAGAAACCTTCAACTGTTGACAAGAAGAAGCTCTTCTTAGGCCGTTTCTGTCTCTACTTTACATTATCCAGCGATGAATCTTTGTAAAATATGATTGAAAACATTGTTAGGTTCCATTCCGTCACGCTTAACGGATTAGTAATAAACCCCCTCCCCCCGTAACGGCCAAATTCCGCTATCCGTGACAAAATGGATTTTTGGACGGCCCCTTATCAAATTGATTTCTCCAGGAATTCAAGAAAAATTTTAATTGCATGACCACTTTTCCGACGATTTTCCTTCACAAATTTACCAGAATTGGATGCTCCATCCAAACCTCTCTTTTAGAGGGCCTTTACGTGAGAAAATTTCAACCCGGGTTGAGTTCAACATGGGTTGAGTTTTGGAAGCATTGCCTATTTACCGTTGTGTTTACATGAACATCTCAACGCGGGTTGAGATCGGGTCACATGATATGAATGTGGTTGTTGTTGTTAGTCAGTTTTTACGGAATTTTTCAAACAATTTTGCAGTCAGTCAAGTAAAATTTTAGGCTGTGAATTTACATATTTTCTGTGAATATAACGCTAAGATAACCTCAACTTAGCTTGAGACTTGATTAGAGGGCAACAGGAAGGCTTCAGGCTAGGCCCGAGAAAATCTTTCAGCTGTTTGTACTAAACACCAGACCATTGGAAAAGAAAATGTCCTTTACGAAGCTACCTTTGCAGGTAAACAAACGGATAAATTCAAGTATCAAGTTGAATGATAAACAGATAAAGTTACGTCTTTCGTATGCCAAGGCACCATCCTTCTTGGCTTTCCATCTTGCAAATGGTGCCGAATGAGGGCCGCGGCATACCCCACAATGCAATATCAAACATCCTACAATGCAGCGCTTTGATTTCAACTCACCCCGAGTTGAAAAATTTCGCGTTTACATGAGAATTTGCAATAATTTCAACCCGTGTAAACACGATGAAAGCTTACACTGTTAGCCGAGTTGAAACTCAACCTGTGTTGAACTCAACCTGGGTTGAAATTTCTCATGTAAAGGCCCTCTTAACAAGTAAAAAGAAAGGGGTATTCCAATCAAGCCCCTAATACATAAAAGCATTGATTTTGTAAGTTTGAAATAAATCTTCGTCTTCATTATATATGTCTGTAATCACTTCAAATTTTTGTTCAGTTCTTCTGCTAATATGGCTGCAAGTTTCTGGTAATAGATATTGCGCTCCTTCCTCATTGCTCCATTGTTTCCAAACACCACAAACTGTGTTCAGTTTCTATAGCCCTTTGATTATAGGCCCATTACTTTTCATTTTTGTCATTTCTGAGAATAGCCTTATGAATTAATCACATTTGATGGTGCTTTGAGGTTCGTAACAAGGACATCAAAGAAAGCAGTTTGACCCTAGTCGATGAAAGGTTATGTCTTGAACAAAGAAGAATGGAGAGACCTAGAAGCTGGACTTTCAAAAAAGTTTGCAGGAATGTAGCCATAGAGCACAAGCCCTGGCCACTCAGAGGCGAGCTATTATATTATCATCATCATTATCATAAAATACAAAGGACATCCTCTGTATTTTAAGTGCCCATAAATCATGAATAGCAATCAAACAGAATTTGCCTCATTCAAGTCCATTTTTCAGTACACTAGGTACTACAAGAATTCAGGTGCACTTTGTACTGATAAATGATTATTTAAAGAAAAATCAGTGAAATGTGTGGTTTTCTTATCCAAAAACAAGTTTGTTCTGAAGAATACTTTAAGGGAAATTAGGAAGGGTTTAGATAGATATTCATATCATTATTAGCATGATCCTTAGAGACATTGCCTTTACTTTTTCAGTTGTCTGCTCTGTACGAGTCTAAACCTCCCATCTCCAAGGCAAAGATGACATCACTCACAAAATATGCTGTCAAAGCTGTCAAGGTATTTTTCATAATTGTACCTTACATATCTTATTTACTGCATGAAAAATCTTTCAGAACAGCTTAAGGGTCTATTATTAAAAAGATTTTGTAGTCATAACCAAGACCATCTTTAGAAGATAGTGGCCCTTTTAATGATACAGAGGGAGTTATTTTCCTTGTCATGGTATTTGTAAACAGCTATGAATTATGCAAAAGAGGTGCTTGTTGCTTAGGACATGCTATATTTACACTCAAAGAGAAATTCTTCCAAGAAGTGAATTTTTTATCTCCGTTCTGAGTCGAGATCTGCATCTGTGATTGGCCGTTCTGATTTTCTTTGATTGCTAGACGAAATCATCATTCATGTAAAAGTCACAAACGGAAGGAAAAAGCCTTCTTAATCCATCCTTTGTTTTGCAGAATGTCTGTCCCAAAGCAGCCAACTTCCATGGATTCATTACCTTTAAAATGTCATACATCTTCTCACCTAAGACTTCTTTCAACAATTGTGGTGTTCCATTCTCGCCAAAATTCATATCAGCCCAAGCTCTACCCCATAAAACTGACTGTCATGGCAGTGCAAAACAATGGAAAACATGACCAACTTGGAAATGGTGTAGTCCGTGAGTCATTGAGCAGAAGGACAAGTTTTTGTTGAAAAACTCTTGGTATTACTTTAAAGTAAATTAAGTTCATAAATGTTGATAGCCATGATAGGAGGTGAATTCATTTGCATTTTATTTTATCAACAGTATTACAAGCATATTGTGCACAGTGTTGAAAAGTTTGTTCTCAAGGTAAGAGCTCATTAATTGGTAATGGCTGTTTTCTGCTGATTTTAGGGCAGTTTACCAGGCCTTACTGGGAATATTTCGGTAGGGGAGTGGCAAATCGCACTCCTCATCAATTTTAGGCAGTGCAGTTGTGATGCAGTATGATGGAGTGCAGTTGCAAATCAACATTAAGATATGTCGACTGGAGCTTTACTTGACCAGTTTTACTAATGCAAAGTTTCACTATTAGCCATCCTTTTCACTATTGAAAGAAAAGTGTTTGATTGTTCAAATCATTGATTCATCTGAGTTCACAATTTCGAATAAACTGTAATCGTGGATAACGAAGATCAGAGGAACACTAAACTCTCTTATCGATTTCAAGCAGGAAAAGATGTTTCAATATTCTCTCCTTTTTCTCAACTATCACGGTTAAGAACTATCATAAGAAAACTTAAAGGTTTCAGGAATATTGGAGAAGTTGGGAGCAAAATGTACGTATCATGCTACAACTTTTTGATTAGAGCATAAGATCATCTCTTGAAAACTCAGCATTTGGAAATCTTGTTAAATATCTTCTGGATATCTCTAGCATACTGCTATTGGCGATAACTAGCCTTTTTCATTCTTAAGAGTGTCCATTGTTGAAATTAAGTGCTCTGTCAAGAGATCTGTAACAATCTTCACTTACTTTCTTGCAGGCCTTGAAATGAGCAAACGTTAGGTGCTTGGTTGATCAAGCTCCTCCATTCATTTAGGCGCTTGATCAAGCTCCTAGATTATTTTTGTCTTTGTACGAAACCAGGGAAACCCAATTGAAAGCTCTGGAAAAAAGAGCTACAGTTACTGTTTTGTCTGAAAATTTTCAGTCAAAATAACATCAATCATTGAAGAAGAATAAAAAATATACGAAGGCCAGCATTGCCATTCGAATAAGATGGAACAGCCTTGGAATGCCTCCTGCAAAGTTTGCACTAAGCTTTTATAAACTGCTGCTCTTCGTTGATAACTTTAACTTCTGGCCAATCCAACTGCCCTTTTCTAAGAGTTGAGCAACGATGATGCTGTCATATGATCAGCACTGGCCACTGGCAGACCAGTAGAGCTTGCAGCTATTTTGCTTCAACGTTTGCACTGAGGAAATCGTAGTGGTAGTCAGCATAGAAGCGAGGCAGCTTCGTAAATGGCGTAGACAATGTGCTGACCGCTACTTTGGAAGTGAGTGAAATTTTACGAGTCAATGGAGAGAAGGAAAGACAATTTATTGTAGTTTTCTGAGATAAAAAGGATGGTTTAGGCTGAATATTTTGTTTAAAATACATTCACAAATCGCAATCATGGATCATTAAAAGAAACACCTTTGATCTGCAAGGCGCTTGAACAATCGAGCCAGTAGAATTTTCAAGGCGAGTGTGGAGGCGCTCGGGCTCGATCGAGCGCCTCTCATTTCAGGGCCTGTTTTCTTGGGCATATAGGGCAAACTCAGACTCTCAGGATTTTGATATCTTTAAGAATTTTGTCCCATATCTTGAACATCTGTGAATTTTCACATCTGTCCTTCAACAGGCCAAGCTTCGTAAAATTCCCCATTAAAATTAGCCAAGAGAATACTAGTATTTTCCTGTTCCTTATGAAGAGGCAAGCCAGCAGAAAATTTGTCATGCTTTCTCATTTTGGTGAAAGTGCCTGCTGAACCTCATTTAAAGAAGACACCAGGTTATCAAATGTTTCTACCAGTATTTTCTCATAAGAAACTGTTTGCAGGAAATTTTCGGATAGCCAAAAAATTAAGAAACTCTAGTAGCAGGAAAATGTAACTTAAGAAACTATTTATAGTATTTTGATATAGTTTTATGTTATTTGCATTTGTTTTCTATATTGAATTACTCGGTAGATACTTGAGTGATGAAAAAAATCAGAATAGCTTCAAAAGACATTGTTTTGAAATGTTCACGAGGGAACAGATAGTGAACATGAAGATTGTTATGGAACCTTTAAGAAACTCCTAAGAAACTTCGAGTACCCAAAATCTGATAATTTTCAGTACTGGCCCAAATTCTTAGTTTCTTACAAAGATGTATTATTGTTGGAAAGTAAGTTGAATTACCAAGAAAGGAGCTGGCCTCTCAAGAACAAACAGTAGGTCAAAGAAATAACTCTTCAGTCTAAGTTATGTTACATCCTGCAGGATTATCTTTTGTAAACAAATTAATGATAACCATCAAATCAAAAAAATTATATCAAAAAATAAGGATTTTGGATTTAGTACTTCCTGATTGGCTTATTGTTACAGAGAAATACAAGATTTTAATCCTTGTTTGGAAAGATAAGGCGTGCCATCGATCCCACTCCTTAGAAAGAGAAGGTGTAGGCCAAGGCGTGCAAGAGCGGTCACAGGCCATTCCCAGTAAGGCCTGGTTTACTTTTAATGACTGCATCTGGTTTCATAAAATTGACATTACCACTTTGTTTCTTGTTGTACTTTCATGTTTCTGTCACCAGTGGATTGTTTATTGGTCAGCACAGAACTGTAGTCAGTTTTAAGCTGGAAGGGAATGTTCCTCTTTGGTTAATCTAGGCCTTGATGAAATAAATACAGATGACTAACCTCATGTCATATAACAATCTTTATCTGCAATGAATCTGTGTCCTAAATATTGCTGTTAAAATATTTGTTATGTTAGATAAATTTGGTGATGCTAAAATTTTAATCTGATATATATTATTGTCATGATTTGTTGCATAAAATTTGATACATAGATCAGGGAGCACAAACATGTTCGTTGCGCTTACTTTGGTTGTTTTTATTTCAGTGTCGAAGTGAATACAAAGTTCCAGGACTTTATATCATTGATTCAATTGTCAGACAGTCAAAACATCAGGTAAGCTGTATCATTTCTCAAGTGATGTTTGATTCAGAATGCCTTTGATTCATAACTACATCATGCCTTTTCATTTTGAGTCATGTTGTGTTTGAAAAACTCTTTGATCTTATATCTCCCATATTAAAAGCCTGATGGTGAGTCAAAATCATGTCTCAATTTTCTCATATGTGTTTGATCAAAGTCATTCGTTCCTTCATCTTTATACGGATGACTCAATGAATGAATCAATCAATCAATGAACAAATGGATGTCGAATGAATACATCATTTTGTAGGTGCAGTTACTTTCAGTCATTGTCATGAATTGGATTTGAGGAGAAGTTTATTGTATTCAATTGAAGCTCCCTTTGAATTTTTGAACAAATGTATTTACTGTATACAGTATATTTATGGCTTGAGCTTGATTTGTTTCCATTGGCATAATCAATTTTTCCAACTGTTTATTTGAAGTCTCTTTAAATGGTTTTGTAACTGTCAGTTGCTTTGTTTTATTTCAGTTTGGCAAAGATAAAGATCTCTATGGACCAAGATTTGCAAAGAATCTGAAAACTACATTTACACAGCTGTATAAATGCCCTGAGGATGAAAAGGTAAAATGCACCTCTGTGAATTTCTTTCTCTATGTAAATGTGAGTTGAAACAGTAGTTTTTATACTAAGGCCAGTTTAATATTCATTGTGAAGATGTGCTGAATTAACTTTTTCATTAACTCATGAAAGAGATTGAACTAGTTTTTCAGTTTTATTTGTTAAAGAATCACTAAATGCTCTTTCTTGTTGTTATTTTCAAAGAATTTTTCTTCAAATTTCGTTCCTTTCTTTCACCAGTTTTGTTGGAGTATTTTGCAGTTTAAGTTTTGATGCAATTGTTAATTTTCTAGGAAGATTTTTTATTGTTTTTGATGGGAGATTTTTGGTAGGGCTAAGCAACCATGTATTATCTGGGCTTTCTTTCCTTTTTGAAGTTTATTTAGACTTTAAATGATTTAACAATTAAATTACTTTTTAGTCAAGGATTGTGCGAGTGCTGAATTTATGGCAAAAAAATGGAGTGTACCCACCAGAAATTATTCAGCCATTGTTAGATATGGCAACACCAAATAATCAACATCAACACAATCAATGTAAGTCATTTTGAATCATTCAATTAATCAACCAATCAGTCAACGAATCAAGGATCCACTTAGTCTACAAGTCAATCTTTCAACAATTCAGACTATCAATCATTTAATCATTAGGTCAGTCATACCATCAGTAAATTGATCAGTTAATCACTCTACAAATCAGTCAGCCAATCAACAAATGAACCAAACAGCCTGTTTCTACACTGTTTTTAGTGAACATCTTTGTCATACTGTTTAACTTCCTAGTGAGAAACTGGAAGAAACTTTTTTGGCTACAGATTTTCAGACCTGTGTTCTTCAGCTGTGTAACTAATATTCTGCAGAAATGTGCAATTCATCAATCCCTTTCTTCTGTGTCGGACAAAATATACAGTATTTGAAAGCCCTACATAGCCTTTTTGTGAATTCTTGTCAAAAAGAGTGCCAATTTGTTGCTGCAAAGGTAGCTTCCATTTCGTTTTTAAAAACATCATGTCATTAATGTCTGGTTACTCAGAGTTTGGAGGAAGATTTGATTGATGCTGGTTAGAAAAAGCTGAACAAGTGATGATATATTGATATACTGTGATAACAGTTAATCTTGATTCATTTGTTTTTTCTTGTAGTTGATTTAGCAGCAACTCCTCCTGATGATAATGATGACATTGTTGCTACAAAACCTGCTGTTGGCTCAGAATATATGTCAATCCTTGAACAGCAGAGACAGCAACAAGAAAACCAAATCCAGCAATTGAAAAAAGCATTGGAACAACAGCAACAACAACAGCAGTTATTACAGCAACAACTACAACTTCAAATGCTTCAACAACAAAAACAGAATTTTCAGGTTAGCTGAATGACTTTGCTTCCACCACAATTTACGAGTTCTTTGATTGTCAGAAATAGTTATCATTTAGGTAACATGAGGTCTTAATATTTAACTGATGGATTTGCCATTGGAATAGAAATACCAAAGTGTTAGATTCTTTTCATCATCGTTTTTGCTCTCTGATTCACAGTAAAATTTTACTTTCTTCCTCACGTAGAAATAGTTACACAGAAAATAGACATCATTGTAGAACTCTGTCTTTTGCAAATGTTTATCCTGTTAAACTAAAGAGAATTATAACTTCTTGTCAATAGAAATAATCTTGATGTTTTTCAAATAGTTATGTGAAAATGTTTCCACCGTCCATCCGTTTATTTTTTTCTCCTTTGGTTCATGTATACATCTTTCTTTTCATCTTGACAGACAACTATTCTACAACAACAACAACAGCAACAACAACAACAGCAGCAGCAGCAGCAGCCAATTCAGCCTCAACAGCAACAGCAACAGCCTGTTCAAATTCTTCAAACTGGTATTGGTGTTCAGCCTCTGAACCAAACAGCCAACATTCCACAACAAAATATGCAGGCTCAGTTGCCGAATGTGACATCACAGGCAAACCAGTTTCCACCAATAATTCAACAGATGCAAATGCCACAGGGAAATGTTCCTCAACAGGGGTAATTATATCTTGTTTCTAGACGATCATTCATATTGTCTATACATAAATCATACTGTCTCCTTTGACCAGACAACTCCAAATAAGAGCTCCTCTAATGTCCCACCTTATCTGAGATCTAACCATCACTACTTGCAGAGCAGCTGTTTTATTCCTTCTTATTTCTCCACACCTCAATCTCAGGAACAATATCCGTCCTATATCCTGTCAGTTCACTTTTAATACTTGTCCAGTTATCAATGATCTCAGTCTTCTCTCCTTCCAGTAATTGCCTCTCTTCTTTCCATTATGGAAGGTCTCTGGCAATAGACCTTTCACTCATCCAAAGAAATACTAAAGTGTGAAAAATGTGTTATAATTGAAGTTTAAGTACGAAATAACAGGCCAAATCGGTAAACATTTAAGTCAAGAGATCAGCCTCTTGACAAACAGCTTTGAAACTCTCCAAGATATTTTGTGTCATGAAAACTTGTGCCATGGATGCCATGGAAGTACTACATGAAACAGGCGTTAGCATATTTTGTCTATTTAGTCTATAGTAGATGAAAGTTGTTTCGATTCTAAAAGGTAAAGAGTGGATCCTAGACATGTGCCACCCCAGCGTTATCATTATTGATGAACAGTCGTTGTTTAAGAAAAGAAGTCTTTCTTGCAAATTGATTTCAGTGCACTTGAACACATTTGAAAAGATACTTTTGATTCTGAAAAAGCCACCCAGTACATGCTTTCTTCTAGATCCCCCGTCTGTCCCAAACATAAGACTTTATACAGTATGTGCACTGCCCTGCACTTATTTACATGTATGAACAAGATGGCACTTAGATTTGCTTTGATTTCATCTCTCAGGTCACAAGTTGCGACAGAATTGAGTAAACCAGCTCAAGGTGCAGCTTTGATAATGGAAAAGTTTCAGAAAATGATGCAAGCAAATGCTACTGCACAGCAACAACAGCAGCAGCAACAGCAGCAGCAACAGCAGCAGCAACAACAGCAGCAACAACAGAGCGATGCAAATATCCCTGGTTTTGGAGATGCTACGCCAATAAAGAGTGATAAAGGAAAAAGCCCTGGGTTTAATCAGGTATCAATAATTGTTTTGTGAAAAGTGTTTCTGTTTGCTGTTTCTTGAATGAGTTAAGATAGATCTATTTATATGGTACAACAAACAGATGCAATAAGATTTGCCATTTTTACTGGTTGATAGTTAACACTTTTAATTTTATGGATAAATACTCTTGTCAGACTTTATTAAGTAAGAGCACCGATAAATATTCGAAAAGGAAAGAACAACTTGTGCAATATGAACTTATTTGAAATCAGTCTTTTGACTAAAAAGAGAATCACCCAAGTGATCTTTTGTATGAAAATATACATTTGCTTTTTCCAAATGAGTTCATTATTTATCTGTTGTTTCTTCTCTCTTCTTTATACTCAATGATATATTTGCATAAAATCAAATTGTAAGTGCAATTATCCGTCGATCGAATCCTGAATGAAATTGCAAAGTTAGGAAAGCAGCTGAAGAAGTGACGATATTGGAAGAGCAGATTGAACTTGTCATTTTCATTGAATTTTTGGGCTGTAGCATTGCATGATTGCAACATTTGCCAAATTTGTTATCAGTCCACTCCAGCTATGGTTAAACTGAACTGAACTGAAAGTAATTTGGTCTCGTGAAGACCAAGCCTCGTTTAGGCATTATGCAGCATGCCTCGTTTAGGCGTTCCTTGTCATGCCTCGTTCAGGCTAAGGAATACTACGTAATGATGGACTTGGGCTGTCTGGCAAGAATCTTGAAAACTGTAGCATAAAGGTTTAGGGTAAGTAAGGGGCGTTTTCAATTTTTAAGGAACATGGAAAGAAATATGCAAACCTGCAGCTACCATTTAAATGCGCATCAGCTGGAATTTCATGATTGCAATCTTTGTTAATTTATTTTAATTCTCTCAACTTGTTCTGTTTCCTTTATCGCCTCTTGCAAAATAAACCATACTTGTTCCAAGCTTTTAAATGACTGCGCTTTGCTATGTGAAAAAATTTCACCACTAACAAATTTTTATGAAGAAAATCTTTTGATATGATGTAATTTTGAAGCCCTAAGGAACTGAATACGAAAAGAAGATTGAACCTCTTTCAAAGTTACTGAAAATTTGATGTAAAAAAGCTTGTATTTATGGTTTATTTTGGTCCTTGAAGTCTCGTTTGCATTTGTTATTTTGCGTAACCTCGTTTTGTAACAGGCCTTATTGGACGCATTTGATTATGGTGATGACGATGATGATGAAATCCGTTTAGCTGAACAAAGAAGACATATCATGGAGGAAGAATCTCGACTGATGAAAAGGTATGATTATTATTATGATCATAAAATTTATTCATGGTGTCGTAAAATGTATTCATGTATATAATGGGTAAATTTGTTGTTAATTTGTTAATAATCATTCATCCTGAATTGGGTATCATATTGATGAAAAGGGATATATGACAGCGATTTCATTCTTGCAATCGCTGAAAATATTATTGTATTCAACGGTTGCATGGAAATATCCCAACTTTGCATCATTTACTAAGTTCTCCAAGCAAAACAATCTTGCAAATTTTTTTAGCATTATCTAGATGAAATCAATTCAAGTAGGTATAGAATGAAAACATCAGATTTAAAAAAGCAAAGAAACAAACAATAAACAAAACGAAAACATCAAAATCAGGGCATGAAACAATTTTTTACATACAACAAATTCTATATCTACTATGGCTGTTTTCTTGTCTTTTGGTTAAATTTTTCATTAGATCTGAAAATGTTTTCGTCTTTTTCGGTATAATTTGTCGAAGGGTATTCAGAGGGCTCGTTTTTTATTTCAATAAATTTTTATCAAATTTTAGTTCAGAAATACTGACTATATCATCCATTGTTACGGAACAGAATCGCTGTCATATTTGTTATCGCAATTTTTGAGTCACAAATTTATTGTTATGTTGTTGATCCTTTTTTATTTCATTAGAATTAGACTGTTTACTACTTGGAATAGATGTAAATTTTTGTTGATTAGTTTTTATCAAGTAGATTCTTATGGATAAGATTTGATCAATGTCAACATTCACCTCCTAAAGAGCTTTCTACTGACTTCTCTTTTTATTTCATATATGAATTTTCAAACACAGCTCTCAAATCTTTGAACCCTCAATCGTCACATTTCACTTAGTCCAAGAATTTAAACAGAGCTTTGAAACTACGAAATCCTGATTGAAACTGGTAAAATTTTTCATCTCATAATGATTTCAGTTACGAGTTACAATATGTTTTTTTGATCATGCAGCTTTACAGCCAGGTTCATTTGAAACGAAAATAAAGCAGAACCAGTTGTGTTTAGGTTAAGATAAGCTTTGATTAAATACTCAGATACATTCGATACTTTTCATTGGTTAGTTTTAGTATTTTTAATCTAAGTCCTGGTCATCAACATCAAAGGACTTTTTAACCATTAAAATATTTCACAACTTCTTCATAAGTTATCAGTGAAACTCGTATATACAGAAACAAGTAAACGCATAAAATGTAAAATATGATCTAATTAACCTGGCGACTCTAACCCTTAGTGTAGACTCTTACAATTCTTCGCAGATGTAAATCTTTTTGCAAGCAACAACTAATTTCAGCATGTGATAAAAAGCCCATTGCATGCCTATGATGACTTTAATTTGTTAATTTCACCAATAACCGTAATTTCACCAATAACCGTAATGTCTTTCTAATTAGTTGCTTTCTCACCCATAATCTTCTTCTGTTCTTTTCAACATGAATGCAGTTAACTGTTCTTTGTAGAATTCATTCTCTTATGAATTTATTACATGTTGCATGTTTCGTTTCTTCTTGGCTTTCTTTAGCTCTAATTCCGCCAGTTAAAGGGTCTGTTTCATCCAGCATGCCTTGCACGTGGCGTCTCTTAGTTAGCCTTTGTTGTCGTCATCATGAAACTGGCGACAAACAAAGGCCAACCAAGAGACGACACGTGCAAGGAATGCTGGATGAATCAAACCCTCAAAGTAGCCCTTATCTTCCAAATTTTTGATTAAATATGATTTTTTGGTTAGCTAGTATAAGTTAGCTTTAAGTTCAGACAAAAGTGACAGCTCAATTTTTATATATATATTTGATAGAACTTAACATTCACTTAAAATATTTCCGACAAGTTTAATGTAGGATATAGCAAGCTTTACTTTTGAAAAAATGAAACCAATCTGTTTCACGTTCCTCTAAAAAGGAGAGGAAAAGTTGATGAACTCACTAAGTGTAAATGATTTTGAATAATTGTTTTCTACGTATTTATTTTTCTTGTGTTAGTTTAAGCAAGTTTTTTTCCTCTCGCATCCCAGAAACATTATATATTTATGTGATCTATCTTTCTGTACCCCCATTTGAGCTGATGAAGAAGCATTCGTATTCTTCAGAATCTCTGAGATTTTATATGTTCTTATAAAAGATGTAAGGTTTTGCAATCATGAAATTCCAGCGCGCTTCATCGTGTGGTTGGGTGCTGCAGGCCATTGCAGAATTTCATTATATTTCTTGCGAATTGGTAAAGAAATGAAAAGTGTTTTACTAAATCCACAGTGTCAGAGAAATAAAAACATACATAAAAAGCAGATGTATTTTCAGTTCGTGCAGGTCACCGAGGTATGTGCTTTAAATGGGGCTTCTTGAATGGTCGAACTTTTACTGGTGATCTTAACAACGAACAAGCAAATAAACCTATTTTTCCCGAAGTTAATTTGCATGATTAGATGATGCCACAGAGTATGTGACAGACTATCATGTTGAAGCTGTCGTCACATAAATCTTTACCATGATGCCTTGCGATCTATGAAAAGTCCACCAATGGAATCCATTAGACGTAAATGATACCTGCTATCCGCTGATGAAGTGATGATGAGTTGCTATCTGCAATTATAGGTATAATGGTTTAATGAGAATTCAAATCTAGCCTTCCTATGAATGTGGAACTCTTTCGGAATGCCTACTACTATGTGAATCAGAAAAGATCCTTGACATTAGCAAGTTTAATAAAGTTCCAAGATGGAACCGATTCTTAAATTTTTGTCGTCATGCAGTCATTTGAATGGCGAAATCAAATTTAGAGTGAAATCAAATTTGATGGGTAGTCATGTAAGCTATCCAAATAGACCATTTCGACGATGACGTCAGTTCTTTTGAAATATTTCCAGGAACATCACTTGCCTCGATGTAATGTGGATCTAAATCGCAAAGGTGTACATTGCTGTCAGCAAGGCATGAAATAGTTTTGTACGTGCATTTGCAACATAATGATATGATTTAGATTTCTCGCTGTACAGGGAATTGCATCTTTTGCCTCGAAATGAATTTGCCTCGAAATGAATTTAATTGTGAAATAGGTCTATCAGAAAAATGGTAAGATTGAAAACATTTCAATTTTTGCCTGGTAGAAAGAATCTGCCATGACATGGCTAGATATCGAGAAAGAAGCCCCCCTGTATCATCGAAAAATTGAAAGCATTCGTTAAGGCACTTTTTGTTGATATTGCACAAAAATTACGATGTATTTTACACCGCATGATTTAAATTCAAGTTTGCGATTTCAAAATGTTTTTCCTGCAGGAGCATAACGGCTGTGATTGCTGAAAGTAATTTAGACCATGACAAAACTGAGCAAAAAGAAATTTGAAAAACAAATCTAAATTTTTTGACTTTTCAGACAATTAAATTGTTCTTGCTGATATTGTTGTATTTAAATTTTTTGACAATTCAAACAAAACAATTTAAGTGTGGGTGTTTAAAATAAATGGAAAATGAACAGAAACACAACTAAAGTCTGGATACAATACTCGGTATCACGTAAAGGCTTTGGCAGGCTCTGCTAAAAGAAGAAATATAAGTTTTTCTTGTCCGGTAGATTTTATTATTATTATTTTTGTTGTCTTTGCAAAGTTTTCTCTCAGCTTAAAGCGTTCACCCAAGCATCAAACTAAGCACTCAGTGCCACTTTCATTCAACATCTTTATCTTCATAATGTTATTTATTTTGCTTTATTTCAGCGGGAAAGAATCTCCTGAATATAAAACGGCAATTTCAAGCCTTTTGCAAAAGATGCAAGAGACAGTTAAATCACAGAAAGGACCAGAAGAACAGACAGATGTTGTTATGCGACAGCAACAACAGCAACTGCAGGGACAAATGATGGGAGGTTCATTTCCTCATCAGCAAATATTTCATCCTCAAGCTTCGCAAGGACAAGGGCCATTTCCCCCACAGCACAACCAAGGACAAGACACCTTCCCACAGCTGCAATCATCTCAAGGGCAGCCCTTCTTTCCTCAGCAACATCCCCAAAGTTCATTCTCTTCACAGCCACAACAACCGAATGCATTTTCTCATTCGGGTCAAGAGCAAGGCCCTCCTGTACCAGGTTCTTTTCAACTGCCATTTTTAGGAGGTTTGTTCTCTTCTTGATTCATATTTTTGGTGTTTTTAAGACTAACACGGGGTTTCATTTTCTCAAGTAACAGAAGCTGGGTTACATCTTCTTTAAAAATTTTCATACCAAAACCAGATAAAGCCAAAGACACGTTTACGCTAAAACTATTAGGCTTCATCTATGAGGGTTTGATGATCATTCTGCGTGTTTCAGATTACGTTGGTGAATATTTTTGGTCATATCGATCTCATCAACACAATCATCCCTTGAAACTTTTTCAAAATGTTAGGTTAAAATGTTTACTTTGCCAATAGCTTCTAGACATGTGTTCTTACTCCTTTCTTCAATCTTAGTTGTATGTTCTACTGTACATATTTATGCCAATCAAGTCACTCGTGCATTGCGGTACTGACAACTTTAAGATCTTACGTAAACAATTTCTGTCTCGGTTTGCTCTGCCATGATGCATGTGCTTTAGACGTAAGTCACATCAAATATTCTAAAGGTAATGTTTTCTGTATTTCAGATGGACAAACACAGGCGGGCAAAGGGACATTCCAACAGCCCTATTTTCAGCAACCTTCCCAGGATGCATCGATGCAACGCAATGAGCAAAGAATGCAAGAATTTCCCTCTCCTGAGCAAAGGCAACGATTTGTAAGAGAGAGCCGCTTTGACAGAGAACGTGACGATGCGATCAGAGAACAGAGAGACAATGATAGAAAGAGGGATAGACATGCTGGAGGTAGGGAGCAAAGTGATCGAAGAGAGCAGGATGATAGAAGAGAGCAAGGAGACAGAAGAGAGGTAGGGGACAGGAGAGAGCAGAAGGAACAGAGGGATAGAGAGATGAAAGATAGAGAACAGATGGATAGAGAGCTAAGAGGTAGAGAAGAGAGAGAAAGAGAGCAGAGGAGTAGAGAAGAAAGGGCTAGAGAGGAGAGAGATAGAGAACAGAGGGGTAGAGAAGAAAGGGCTAGAGAGGAGAGAGATAGAGAACAGAGGGGTAGAGAAGAAAGGGCTAGAGAGGAGAGAGATAGAGAACAGAGGGGTAGAGGTCGTGATGATGTAGAAAGAAGGGATAGAGATCAAAGAGAACGGGGAAGTAACGACAGAGCAGGACGTGACAGACGCGATGAAGGAGACAGATATCGCGATAGAGAACGAGAAAGGGAAAGAGAGAGACCACGTGGTGCTGGCAGAGAAAAAGAAGAACACAAAGAGGAGGCCAAAAAAGAAGAAGAAAATGAGGAGAAGAAAGGATTAAGTGATGAAGAAAGAAAGAAAAGGGGTTTTCCTGAAATGAAGAAAGGAAGAATAAGTTGTAAGTAAAATCAAAATTTAAATACAATTAATTTCTTTATATTCCTACTTCAGTAACTGGCTGCAACGGTTTCTTCATTATTGATCTTGTAGTGTTTTATTCTGTGATGTATTAATGAAGCATAGTTATATACCAAAACAACGATGGAACAAACAGGAAAGTGTGAAGAAAACAAACAAATGAAAATCCTTATTGTAGGCGACTCTCAATTGAGAGAGCTAAACACGGAACAAATGTCGAACGATCATCATGTTGTTGAGAAGAAATTTCAACCCGGAATGAAAATAAAGGAAGCTGTGCGGAAAACTGGAAAAACTGATAGTAATGTGATAATAGTGCATGCAGCAGCAAATCATGTCTCCAAGCAGACCACACAAGATTTAAGCAAAGATGTGTTGGACACCCTAAATGAAATCCAACAAAATAATCCTCAATCGAAAATTGCCTACTATGCTGTCTTTCGAAGAAAGGACTCGCATGAATTGAATGCAAATGTTACACAATTGAATACTCTATTAGCGGAAGAGTTACCCTTACATGGATTTGATATCATCGATAACAATAATATCTTATTCAGTAACTTGAAACAAGACGGACTGCATTTAAATTCAGGGGGAGTACGAAAATTTGCAGGTAACTTAATTAGGTTCAGTAAATATTGTTAACGGAGTCTTAGCTCTAATAGTCATACTCACAAAAGCAAGGTGCTCGGATCTAGGAAGAGAAATGGTCTTAAAATAGCTTTCCTAAATATTGTATCCCTTAGGAAATATAAAAATGAACTGGATATCATTCTGCACGACAATGACATTGACATTATAGGCCTAAGTGAGACACGTTTAGATAAAAATGTCCAAAACTGCGAGCTTGTAATTGAGGGCTACAAAATTTTTCGCAATGATCGGGATGCAAATGGGGGAGGAGTTGCAATTGATGTTAGAGATTCCATACCCAAACCCACAATTGAGCTGAAAAGTGACAAGCTAGAACTTCTCCAATTAAGGATTAAGCCAAAAAAATGCAAAATCTTTTGTTTTCGTCTGCTGGTATCGACCACCAACGTCTGTGGTGGATGATGTTGCATTCGAAAATCTGAGAGAAATTCTAGGAAAACTGGATAAGGAAGAAAAGGAAATAATCTTTGTTGGGGACACAAACTGTGATACAATGGATCACAAAAACGCTAACACCAAAAAACTTAAACTAGTCGATTCTGAATATCAATTGGAACAACTGATAAAGAGCTATGCAAGAGTTGCCGTAACAACAACTGAGCAGGGTGATAAGAGAATAAGTAAATCACTCATCGACCATTTCTCTACCTCGAACCCAAAATTCATTCTAAAGGCAGATGTCTTAGAAACAGGGATGGTGGACCATTATTTGGTGTATGGAATAAGGAAAGTTAACGCTTGGCGATTGAAAAAAGAACACGCAAAGCCAAAGTTAGTTGAATCAAGAAATATGAAACAATATGACAAGGCCCTCTTTCTTCATGACCTGCAACAAATAGATTGGAAAACCATCCTTGACCCTCTTTCCAATGATCCATCTGGTATGGCGAACACATTTCAGGAAATCTTTGAGTCAATCTTGAATGTTCACGCTCCAATAAAAAGGAGAAGAGTTCGGTCCGACTTTGCACCCTGGCTCACCCCGAGTATCAGGAAATCGATAGCAACACGGGATAGGCTGAAGAAAATAGCAACCAAGAATCCTGAAATGTGGTCTCTCTATACCAAGCAACGTAATAGAGTAACAAAAGAAATTAGAAGCGCTATACAGGATCACTATAAACATTTAATCAATGAAAGTAATGGGGACCCGAAAAAAATGTGGAAGACAATAAATCGGGTCTTGGAAAAAGATGTTAAATCCACAAGCCTCTCCACCATTGAGAGTGAAGGCAAAACTTTGACCAAAGAATGTGATATGCTTGAGGCTCTTAACCGTCACTTTGTTTCAGTTGGACCTGATCTTGCAAAACAGATTAGGTCCAACTGTGATGATGACTGCCTGAAGCATATCATCCCAGAAAAGAGTGAAATGCTTTTTCAAACGGTAGATGAGGAATATGTCTTGAATGCAATAAATCGGCTAGAGAAAGGAAAAGCATCCGGTCCCGATAAAATAACGATAACGTTGGTAAAAGACGCGGCCATTTCCATCGCTTATCCTCTCACGCTGATTTATAACGCATCACTTATGAATAGCATCTTTTCAGATATTTGGAAACTAGCGAGGGTCACCCCTATTTACAAATCGGGCCCAAAAAATGATACAAACAATTACCGGCCCATATCTGTAATTTCTGTGTTCTCGAGGATGTTAGAGCGGCTTACACACGACCAGCTGTTTGAATTTCTCAAAACAAACAAACGATTAACGAGCAACCAAGCAGCTTTTCGCAAGCATTACTCCACAGTAACCTCGCTGATAGGAAGCACTGACTATTGCACAGTGATCCAGAGCATGGAATAAATGTCAAAACACAAAACCTTTCAAATGCGAAAACCGTTAAACTCTTCATAAAGAGGACACTCTGAGCTATTCAGAACAAAAATCCGTATTTAAATCGGACCAACGAGTGCAGAGAAATTGCAGTTTCAAGTTGACCAAAATTGTTAGGACATGTTTTTGTTTACATTTCCGGTCTATCACTTTTGAAATGGGCCTAAACCAAATTTTTCAAATTTTCATTTCTCAAGTTGTATTCATCCGATTTCGATAAACCTTTTTTTTAGATTAAACCTCAATGTCTGCACTATTAAGCAACGTATGAGTTTAATGAATTTACGTCGATTTATGTCGTTATTTGGCGCACATTTTTCAAGGAGTGTTTTTAGTAGTAAAACAGCACGAGACCCGTGAAATTCTTCTTTCCTAGTGCAAACAAAAAAAGTGAGGAGAAAAGAGTCTTAGCAACTCATTTCCCTCTAAACTTTAGGTATCGATGAAGATTTCTGCCAAAGGGTTCGTTCAGATTCGTCAGGTAAAAATTTTATAGCAGATATAAAAAATCGTGTCATTCAAGCCAATTTGTGGTATTTTATGTGATTTTCCATTAACGCCTGTGGCTCCTGCAATGTGAGCCAGCTCACTTGAAAAGAGGAGGCATGAATAATGAGGCATTGGGTGGCAGAAACTGGGTCGTATCGGCTAATTTTATTCTATTACAAGCAAATGAGGAATCACAATTCCTTTTGATTAAATTTGTATGCTACAATTAAGTTCATTGTTCTTGAAGAATGCTTGACTTGAATTAATGGTATTTGCAGAGTCATGTTTGGTAATCACAGTTTGGACTCTGGACTTTGAGGTGAAATGGTTGACTAGATTGAAGTTCATTGTTTTCACAGATTGAATTGTTACAACAAATCTGCCACCATTCTTGTATGGTGGCCTGACCGCTTCTTCATTTGCTTGGTAATTGACTGCACTTTTTTAAAGATTTACGTGTCAACACTTGCTTTTGCTCCTGAAAGTGTGTTCCTCAGATAGACATATACCATTAAATTTGCGCTTGACGTATACTTCTTCATCCTTGCAAAATTGCTCTTTTCTTTTAAGTTTGTTGTACCTGGGTTGCGACTTCCACTTAATGATGTCTTCATTGATTTTGACGGGCTTCTTTGTTTTTGCGCATACGCTTTTTGGGGATTTCCCCTTTTTATTAAATACGCAACGCTTTTGGGGACTTCCCCTTTCAATTAACGATTTCTACAAGTATTTCCAAGGAATTCCTTGGTTACGCATACGCTCTTTGGGGATTGCCCCCTTTTAACTAATTAAGCATACGCTTTTGGGGATTTCCCCTTAATAATTTCTACATTGGTCTTGAAGGACTTCCTGCCTTCTTTACGCACACGCTCTTTGTGGATTCTTCCGTTTTGTTTTCTTTTCAATACGCATTTGGGGACTTCCCCTTTTTGTTAACAATTACATCAATACATTTTCAAGGACTTCCTTGTTTGTGTATACTTTTTGGGACTTCCCATTTTTATCAAACTTTCAACAACTAGATTTCCAAGGACTTCCTTGTTTTTTTTTTACATTGGGGACATCCCCTTTCATTTTCAAGGACTTCCTTGTTTTTTATATACTTTTGGGGACTTCCCCTTTCATTTTCAAGGACTTCCTTGTTTGTGTACACTTTTTGGGACTTCCCATTCATATCATACTTTTGACAACTTCATTTTCAAGGACTTCCTTGTTATTTATATACTTTGGGGACTTCCCCTTTCATTTTCAAGGACTTCCTTGTTTGTGTACACTTTTTGGGACTTCCCATTTTTATCAAACTTTCAACAACTTCATTTTCAAGGACTTCCTTGTTTGTATATGCTTTGGGGACTTCCCCTTTACAATTAACAACTTCTACATTTCATTTTCAAGGACTTCCTTGATTTTTATATACTTTGGGGGCTTTCCCTTTCATTTTCAAGGACTTCCTTGTTGTTTACATACTTTGGGGACTTCCCCTTTCATTTTCAAGGACTTCCTTGTTTGTGTACACTTGTTGGGACTTCCCACTTCAATCAAACTTTCAACAACTTCATTTTCAAGGACTTCCTTGTTTGTATATACTTTGGGGACTTCCCTTTTTTTTACTCAAATTACAACAATTTCATTTGCAAGGACGTCCTTGTTTTGTATATACTTTGGGGACTTCCCATTTACAATTAACAACTTCTACGTTGCATTTTCAAGGACTTCCTTGTTTTGGGACTCCCCTTTTTAATCAAATTGTTGTGAGAACTATTACTATCATTATCTTTGCTTTTCTTTGTAGGGGACAATTATCTACATAGATGAACAGAAAAGTTGCATTTGCACAAATTAACTACGATACGACCATGTTTGGGGCAGCAGGGAATCTTGCAGGCTTGCTAACAAGAGTACCTGCTGCCCGATGGCTTATTAGTACCTAAAAGGGAGGGAGGGAAAGGGGGGTTTGATAATGTCAAGCAGTAATATGACTTTTATTTGGAAGGCAATGAAAAGCTGATTTCTAGATCCTCAGCAAACATGCAAAGCACACCTTAGAATTGCTGAAGGACTGGGAACTAACAGGAAGTATCATTGCATCGCCTTGTCGTTAAAGCACATTTACGCTGGCGTAAATGTTTCATTAACGCCTGTGGCTCCTGCAATGTGAGCCAGCTCACTTGAAAAGAGGAGGCATGAATAATGAGGCATTGGGTGGCAGAAACTGGGTCGTATCGGCTAATTTTATTCTATTACAAGCAAATGAGGAATCACAATTCCTTTTGATTAAATTTGTATGCTACAATTAAGTTCATTGTTCTTGAAGAATGCTTGACTTGAATTAATGGTATTTGCAGAGTCATGTTTGGTAATCACAGTTTGGACTCTGGACTTTGAGGTGAAATGGTTGACTAGATTGAAGTTCATTGTTTTCACAGATTGAATTGTTACAACAAATCTGCCACCATTCTTGTATGGTGGCCTGACCGCCAAGATACGCCCAAAACTACCACCCAGCCTCGTTCAGACCATAGGAAGGGGTCAATCACATTAGAACCCAGCCCCTTGCTACAAGGCACCATTTTGTGGAGAGCTCTGATTTGTTTTACTATATTTCGTTGCTGAGAGCACTAAGCTTAACATATTTTAGATTGTTCTGGATACACCAGCAGACTGTTTGGTTTCTGAAGGATATCATTGACAAAGGCTAAGTTGATACAGGGATTTTCCTGGGTCCTTGAGTGAAATTTAAAATTACATTGTGGACCAACTGGGACCAAGCCTGTTGACAGAAGTAATCAGGCCTTAACAAAGTGTTACGTGAATGAAATGATTTTAATTGTTACTAGATAAGGGACTCAGCATCATTTGATCTAAACTGAGTCCAATTTAGAAGAGTGCAGCCTCTGTTTCATTTTTTTTTCTTTTCATTACCATTTTTCAAGGTTGCCATAGAAAGGTCTACATATGGCATGTAATTATTTTGCTTAACTTAACTTAATAATTTTGCAATTTTTTATTTAAATGATGTTTGTGATTGAACCTTTTGAAAAATTTTTTGATCTAATTGATATTTGTGACTGAACGTGGATACTTGTGTAAAGTTTGAAACCAAGCTGTTTGTATGCCTGCAATAAATAGTGAACCCTGAAATAGAAATGGTTATACCTGAAAAGCAAAAGTACCCTGCAAGTGAAAATGATGTTTTGTTTCGAGGATGGACTCAGTGGTACTTGATATAAACTGAATCCAATTTGGGAGTTTGAAGCCTTCAACTTTTTGTTTTTGTTTGATTTTCAGTGACAATATCTTATCCAAGTATTGTTGACGTATGACTACATCTATCACATACATTCTACTTGCGCATGACTTTGGTTTGAAAAAAAAATTGGCCAGAAATCTGTATTTGACATTTACCTGATAACTCCTGATTTGAGTTGTATAGTGTGGGCACCGGGATTAATGAGCCTTTATGTGGAGGGGGGGGGGGGGTAAATGCTTTTGTGTTTGGAAAAACTTCTCTCTTTTTCTTTAAACACAAGGATATTTACTGCATTGTATTTGCTTTATGGCTGACCTGAATTTGCAGGGATTGAGAAGAAGAAAGGTTAATATAAACTGCCCTAAGCAAGCTTTAACTGCGCAGACCAAACAGTAAACAGGGAATTGCCTTAGCAGCAAAGCAGTGTGTATGGGTAGGGGGTTTGTTTTTGTTTGTTTTTTGTTTTGTTTTTTGTTTGTATGTATAACATAACTAAAGTTAAGACTTGAACATTGGCCAAGTGACCCCACATTTTGAAAATGGTTATGCTACAACCACTGCAACTGTGGCTAATTGGGTTGGGCTTGTAGCTCCCGGTTGAACTTTTTATTGCTTCTTACTGCAAATTCATCAATAACTCGACAACTTTTCATTGCTCCTTTGCCAGGGAACAAACTGAGGTTACAAGTGTTCCATTTCTGCGTATATTTCTCTTCCATCACATTGCGCGGGTAGCAGGATTTTACCTCTGTTCCACCTCCGGTTATGCAGTTGACTGAGAACTCTTTCATTGCTTGACCCTTGTGGACAGCTAAAACGCTGATAATTCTGGTTGCACTGCGTGATTGACAACTCTGGTTTGTAATTGCCTCCCCTGTTGTTCTATTTGTTATGAAATTGGTCACAAAACAGTGCATACTGAAAACTGTGCTTCCGCATTGCATTCCATGAAATGACGACAGGAAGATTTCCATTCCACTTCGTTATAAATTCAAGACAACGTTCGGAAAATATTTCACAGCGCATGCAGTTCCTCTTCTCCGCAACTCGCTTCTGCTGTCAGTTAAAGTGTTTATCGGTAAGATATTCACTGGATACATAACTTTTGTCAGCCACAAAACGTCCGTAACACAAGCCTTGGACACAAGATCCACTCCACTGATGTCGGCCTAATTTTGGCCTTTCCCGTGAAAGATTTCAGTACAACCAACAATAGTAGATGCTCTAACCATAGCCATAATTTATCGCCATAACATGACTTGTCACTTGTCAGGATCATGAGCTGGTTTGATAATGTCAAGCAGTAATATGACTTTTATTTGGAAGGCAATGAAAAGCTGATTTCTAGATCCTCAGCAAACATGCAAAGCACACCTTAGAATTGCTGAAGGACTGGGAACTAACAGGAAGTATCATTGCATCGCCTTGTCGTTAAAGCACATTTACGCTGGCGTAAATGTTTCATTATGGAATGTACATTTTGTTTCTAGGTGCTTCTACTGCATAATTTTTGGTTTTCATTGCACGGTTGTAATAGCAAAGGTTTAAATCGTAAAAAAAGGAATTATTTCATTATTCAACAAGCACATTAAGATTTCAGTGACTTGAATCGTACATGGGTTTAATTTGGGTTTGGAAAACCAAGCTTACCTGCATTTGACGTCTATGACTTTTGGGATACAAAGCTCCAGCTGGAGGTACACCTTCTGATCGTGGAAACAGCACCTTCAGGTTATAGTAGGTGTGGTGAGTGGCAGAAGGATTTCTGTTATGACTAAGTCCCACAATTTGTCAAAGATTTTGACACCCAATCCTTAAGTACAAATTATGTTTCCAGTAACATTTTTCATCGCAAAACCCCTGAAGTATTTTTGTTTAACATAAAACAAAGCATTGCTAAGACTCATTGCCTAACATCAAAGTCACCTAAGAAGAACAGTATCAGAATTATAGTAGAACAGCAGCTCAATAGATAATGACCCGTAGTGCCAGAAAATTCACAATAAAATTATAATAGTTTACCCCATTCCCTGAATGTTCTGACAAAAACTACCATGAATGCCAATATGACCAGATATTGGAGCACCCCTTCCCCTGGGCTGTTGATCTATCAACTAAATTTCTGTTTCAAAAGTCAGCAAAAAGGGGCAGTCTTAGTTTGATTTGTAAGAGATTTCGGAAGCCTCAAATTTTTGCTTCATCACATGAGAGTGTGCTAAATTGCGTGGGTTGCGTGGGTCGCGTGGTTTGGAAAAGCTGCGTGGGTCGTGGGTCGTGGGTCGTGGGACGTGGGTAACTTTGCGTGGGTTGTGGGTAAATTCACGTGGGTCGTGGGTCCTTTTTACCGATAATTTTGCGTGAGTAATCTTGCGTGGGTCAAATTTCTTGCGTGGGTACGTGAGTGGCACATTTTGTGTGGGTTGCCCTTTTTGCGTGAATCTTATAGCAGCATAACAGCTTTCATTATCCATTCAAAGCTCGCTACTTTGTGCATTACTTCTAGATATTAAGGCTTCTGAACTCATTGCAGTGCCATGTCCTCAAGCAGTTTCTTAAAATAAAGTGTTATCATGGGTATGGAGGGGCACTGAAATCTTTAACAGTGCAGAACTTAAAGCAGTGAGACATTCCGATGACATGGCAGGGTTAAACGACAACAAAATCAAATTTCTGTCCGCTTCAAGCAAAGTTCAGCGAGCAAAGCACGAATAAGACGGTGATAAGGCAGCCATTGAATAACCTATATAGTCGATACCATAAACTATGAGCTAAAGTATTTGCACAATATTTGCAGGTACAATAATTATAAAGCTGAATTTATGGCACAGATTTAACAAGCTCGAAATTGCTTTTTAAGTGATACAAAATTGAGAAATTGTTCCGAGAAGAACGTTCTTACTTTTTCATGACAAAGCATTCTCAAACAACCAAAAATACACTTTTGGTAAGGCTTGTCCTAAGGACAGTTAGATGTCACTGACTGCTTCTTCTACTGAAGAGATTTATGATGAAATATTTTAATCTGAGGACACAATTTTTTAACATAAAGGCTCACCATCATGCTTTTGAGACGAATGATTAGGTTGACTCTTCTAGGTCTTCAGATAAAATGGTTTCTAGATTTCTTATCATAGAAAGAGTGAGAACGATATCAAGAAGGCCAAAATGAGACTGATGGTGCGCAATTTGTGATCTTTACAAGCCTAGTAGTCCTTGCACAATGTGATTTGCTCAGTTGTGATACGCTCCCAATGCATTTCCATGCAAGTGCTTTTCAAGTGCCAAGACCATTTTAGTGGAAGACATCATGCAACTCAGACCCTATTCTGATCTCTTCTAGCAAACGAACAAGCAACATAACAAAAAAACTAAACTTTATAACTGTAAAAAGGCCAAACTTTACTTTTAAAAATATAATGACAACTACTGTAGCTCAAAGAATCAATACGATGTGGAACTGCACAGAAGAATTATCAATAAAACATTAATCAATCACAACAGCTATCAGTAATACAAAATCTCATTCAGGAGAGATTGGAACCAACAATTCGTATATCATTGGCTCTTTTACGCAAAAGCATGTTCGGAGAGTGAGTCCCAGCCCAAATGATTCTTCGAAACAACTTGAACAACTCCTCAACGTATATATTTCATCACCAACTAAGCCATGAATCGAATTTTTAACCTACGATCATTTTAATAGCAAAAAGCAAATAGACCCAAATTGCACTATAGGCCCTAATTATCCCTCCTTACCCTAAATGCTTTACACAGCTCATGTAACTTTGAGGACACTGTCTTTCCACAAGATAGAAGAACTCGTGGATTTCAAATGAATGTCTTCTTACTTTATAGCTTATAGCTTTGTACCTTCAGCTTTCTTTCTCATTCATGAACACAAGCTAAGTAATTAGAATTACTATAAGGTTTTTAGATTCATAAACAAGCGCAGAAGCATCAACGACAAGAAGCCATACACAAAGTAGCGAGCTTTGAATGGATGATGAAAGCTGTTATGCTGCTATAAGACTCACGCAAAAAGGGCAACCCACGCAAAATGTGCCACTCACGTACCCACGCAAGAAATTTGACCCACGCAAGATTACTCACGCAAAATTATCGGTAAAAAGGACCCACGACCCACGTAAATATACCCACGACCCACGCAAAGTTACCCACGTCCCACGACCCACGACCCACGACCCACGCAGCTTTTCCAACCCACGCGACCCACGCAACCCACGCAATTTAGCACACTCATCACATGATGGGGACAGTCACGAAAACTATATGGTTATCCTCAATCGTTTGAATTTATAGTGACTACATAGGCTCTATGTTTATCACATCAATTTTTCTTTAGTTCGTACCTTCTGCTAAATATAAAGTCCCAAGAAAATTCACATTTATTTTCGGTTAACGTTGAAACTGATTACAGGGTCGCACATGCTGAAAAAATCGTCTGAAAACTATCTGCAACTGACAGGATTAAAACTGCGACTTAAAAAGCAAACCTTTTTGATAAAAATCAAACTTAGAGTTTGTGGAACAAGTTCATAGGAAACTTTGGAAAAAGTAATCGTCACAGCCGCAACAAAAATTGTTGTCATCAAATGTCAATGGCATCTTTGTTTGGATATTCATCAAATTTGTACCAGCCGTAGTTGAATCTAGACTTAATGCATTGTGAAGTGTCAAGTTCAGGGTTGTAAGAATCAGGCTATCTATGTACCAAACCAAGAAGAAGCTCTTGTTCCAAACATAAGCAAATGAACTACAATTAATAGATCAAATGGTGAGTTTGGACTAAGGCCTAGTGTACCCAAAGTCATAGATATAAAATGCTAGTCGGCTTGATTTTCATAAACCACGTTGGACCCACCTAAATCTTAATGTGCTTGTTAAATAATGAAATAACTCCTCTTTTTATTTACAATCTAAACCTCTGCTATTACAACCGTGCAATGAAAACCAAAAATTATGCAGTAGAAGCACCTAGAAACAAAATATACATTCCATAATGGAAAATCACAGAAAATACCACAAATTGGCCTGAATGACACGATTTTTTATATCTGCTATAAAATTTTTACCTGAACGAATCTGAACGAACCCTTTGGCAGAAATCTTCATCGATACCTAAAGTTTAGAGGGAAATGAGTTGCTAAGACTCTTTTTTCCTCACTTTTTTTGTTTGCACTAGGAAAGAAGATTTTCACGGGTCTCGTGCTGCTTTACTACTAAAAACACTCCTTGAAAAATGTGTGCCAAATAACGACATAAATCGACGTAAATTCATTAAACTCATACGTTGCTTAATAGTGCAGACATTGAGGTTTAATCTAAAAAAAAGTTTATCGAAATCGGATGAATACAACTTGAGAAATGAAAATTTGAAATATTTGGTTTAGGTCCATTTCAAAAGTGATAGACCGGAAATGTAAACAAAAACATGTCCTAACAATTTTGGTCAACTTCAAACTGCAATTTCTCTGCACTCGTTGGTCCGATTTAAATACGGATTTTTGTTCTGAATAGCTCAAGAGTGTCCTCTTTAAGATGAGTCTAACGGTTTTTGCATTTGAAAGGCTTTGTGTTTTGACATTTATTCCATGATTTCGAAAGAGCTGGATCACAGTGTATTGGTATGAGAGCATAGATCACAGCAAAGTCAACCTTACAATATTTCTTGACCTAAAGAAAGCTTTCGACACGGTCGACCATAGCGTATTAATGAAAAAATTACGCGCGTATGGGGTGAGAGGCAAATCTGGGGATTGGTTTGAATCCTACCTAACAAACAGAAAACAATTTTGCTCTCTAAATGGTTTGCATTCAAAAGCTAAAAAGGTTACCTGTGGCATACCACAAGGGTCATGCCTAGGCCCTCTTCTTTTCATCATTTATTTGAATGACCTTGAAGAGTGCTTGCAATCCTCACGAGCTAGCATCTATGCTGATGACACTAGTTTGACAATTGCTTCTAGTAATTCAGTAAAATTGGTCGACGATGCACACCGGGAGCTTCTCAATATCTCAGAGTGGATAAGAGTGAATAAACTAAGTCCTAATCCCAAAAAAACTGAATTCATGATAATAGGACATCCACTCAAGACTAAGAGTCTTGACCTTCCAGAAATTCTAACTCTGGATGGTTCGGATATAAAAAAGTTAGTCAAGCGAAGTCCCTAGGCATTATTATTGACGAAAACCTAACCTGGGATGAGCATTTCAGGCGTGTAAAGAGCAAAATGAGTGCTGGCCTTTCAGCCCTAAAACGACTGAAAAATATTTTACCGCAATCCCAGCTTTGCAGTGTGTATTATGCTCTTGTCGAGAGTCACCTGCGTTATGGAGACGTTATTTGGGGTAGCTTGTGTACAACAAAATTAGCTGCTCTTCAACGTCTTCAATCCCGAGCATGGTCAATAATAGAGAATGCAAAACTTAAAGATCTTTGGTCTAGTTCCTGGCTAAATGTAGAAAATATTATCCGTTATGACAGGAACGTGATGACCTACAAGATCATAAACAGATTATGTTCTCAAAACCTGTTTGATAAATTCTTGCCTAGATCATGTTTTTCTTCGTACAATACGAGAAATTACAAAGATCTTCAAATCCCCAGATGCAAGACAGAGTTTTTCAAAAAGAGTTTTCACTATACATCTCTGAAAGTCTGGAATGATACACCTTCGACGATTCGTGAGCTACCGACTTTAAATCGTTTTAAACAACGGCTAAAAACGCATTTAAAGGGCTAGACTCATTTTAAAACACGACTCCCTGGAACAACGGCAGATTAGGAATTTAGGATTTTAGGCTTTTTAGGAATTTGAAATTTTTTAGATTTAAGATTGTTAGTAAGTTTTCTCCTTATGTTAATTGCTGAAGGGTTTTTTTTCGTGTATAAATAATGTTAAATGAAAATAAATGAAAATGAAATATACAGACTGTGTCATTAAAATATATCCAATGTCTGAAGAATCATGCAGGAAAGCAATATGATCAGTTTGTAAAATTTTTAATCCATCATATTATTATTGTGGCTTCAATTTAATTTCCAAGATATTTCTCATCATTTTGGGCGCATTATTTCTTTCTGAAATTAGGAATTAGCCAAAACTTCTTGTTTTCGATGTGTTCCAAAAACGGTAAAATGGCCTGTTAACTATTATGCAGATTTTAAATTTTTGATGCCAAGCATTAACATGGAAGCATAATTACATATCAAGTGTTTCCGTATCATTAGAAAGTAAAGCTTTATTTGGCCAAGAAAATTATTATTTAGCCGCTGTAAACGTTCGCAAAAGTTTCAATTGCTGCTTTCTATTGTAATGCAAATAATTCAAAGTTTTTGGCTATGCCCACGGCTGCCAGTCTCGGATATTCTCGATTTGAGTTAAGAATAATGCATCATGCATTGTGAATATTTTCTCAAAATTAAACGAATGAGTTACTCCGACTCACCAGGTGCGTGCCTTGTGTTCATTTTATGGTCGTGTGACAGAGCAATAAACTCCTTAAACTCACAGCAACATTGCTCAAAAAAGACACTCACTTTGAGATTTATTCTTTAGACCGTAATCACCGTAATTTATTGTTTTTAACAATACGATATCTGAAAACTTTTGATGACGGCGTTTTACCTTTTTCGCCTTTTTTTGCACAGTCAATATCCCACTTGTTTAGTCTCATGTTAAGTGGCTTCTTGTTTTTTTGCAGTGTGTAGCTTGACGATTTGGGTTGGGCATCTTCCCCCAAGAACAAAGTCAGAAGACCTTAAGGAGTTATTCGGAGGCAATGGAGCAGTTGAATCAATTGATGTGAGTTGCCACCTACTCTTACTATCGTATTTTGTTTTCTGTATTTTATATCTGGTGTACTAAGGCTCATCTTAATTTTTCCAATCTTTAGTTATGTCGAAAACCCTAGTTAGATTTTAAAATAAAATTAATTGACCTTGTTGTTCCAGCAACGTTATGATTGCGGTGTTGAATTGTCAATAACAATTTCGAGCATTGGTTCTTTCTTGAATGGAGAAATTTGAAGCATATCACATTCCTTATTCTTGCGAAAATGTTTGCCAACGTCTATAGATCGTTGCTGGGAATCTCAGAAAGTTTGTTGTTGCTAAGAAGGGTAGGTGGTGGTTGTGAATGTGTTTCGAAGTACTGCATCACTATATTTTATTGAATTCTGAAAAGACAAACAATTTCGTAACTTATTCTTGCAATGATCGAAAAGTACTTTATGATTTGTGACGTATTTTGTTTCTTGATGTTGTTGTTGTTGTTGTTATATCGATCACTAACTTTAATTCCTTCTGCTTCATCAAAATCCTTTTTCTATCTCGTTTGTTGCTCGTTATTAAAGACATATTGACACCCATGATCCTTTGTACACCAACTGAAAAGCAAGACAAGACATGGAGAACAAACACGACTTTAAGGTCGTACGAAATTCGACTTTTTTAACTTCCAATAAAGTCACATTGCATATTGCCCCTTACACTACTTGAAATAAACATTGTAATGCTGCAAGGATGATTCAAAAGGGAGCAGATTGCTATGACTACCCCCAAAAAGATTTTGTTGCCCTAAAGGATTATGGATTGTAATGGTTTTTTAAACTATTCATAATGTTTTCAGTTGGTACAAGCTCGTGGCTGCGCATTTGTTGTGATGAAAGAAAGGAAAAGTGCTGATTCTGCTCTGAAAACTTTGAAAAGCCAACGATTTTTTGGACATGCAATCAGAGTAAGTTTTAAATTTTCTCTCATTATTTTGATTAATTTTTTTATGTTTATTTTGTTATATTTATTTGAATAAAGATGAAGATGTTTTTCATTCAATCATAAGCCCCCTTTGATCAACAATAGAAAGCAAATAAAGATTGGCAAAACATATGAAATATAGATTTTCAAAAATGTAGATTTCTGATAGAGCAAAACCAAAAGGTCAAAGCAAATGCTCTGTGTTTGAAAATACCTGTATTTGTTTGATATTCACATTTATTATTGTATAATTTTATGGCCATGTGCGTGTATAGGACGTGAACATGCTCGAATATTCCATAAATTTTATGTACTGTTGCAAGTCTTTCTTAGATTGACAGTTTGATGAATATGAATAACTCTCATACTCATGGAATTCATCAATTTTTATTGCCTTGTGTATTCGTAAAATTATCACAAATTGGTTGCTTTAGAGACTGTGATTAGGTTAGATGGGAAACTAAGGTCCGCACTGTTGACAGCTTTATTCTTGAAGTGCACATTGATCCTTTCCTGCAAGGAATGATCCCTTAATTTCTTGTAAAAAAGGATTCTCTCATTTCAGATGGCATGGGCACCAGGCAAAGCAATTAAAGGATCGGAATTCAAACAATTCTGGGATGAAGATAAAGGTGTCACTTTTATCCCATGGGATCGAATTAAAGGCAAAAGTCTGAAAGAATTATCCGATGGAAGTGCAATTGATCCTGATAGTTTACCCCCTGGCATGCAACTTCAAGGTAAAACATGTTAATTTCATGTTAAACTCCAATGAAAGAAATCATATTTTTGCGGTAAGAATTGCACAAGGCATGATGGGTACTTTATTGGTGTAGATAGGTTAGCTCCTGGCATGCAACTTCACCGAAGTATAATACATCTTGTTTACGCGTTGAGGTGCAACATGTTTATGTTGATAATAATGAATGGGAAATCAGCTGGCGCTGATGCTATAAATAATGAAATGATAAAACATTCTACACCAGAACTACAACAACTCATATGCAAAATTTTTAATGTTTTCATATCAAATGGAAGGCTACCAAAGAACTGGTGCCAAGGACTAATAACCCCTATCCACAAAAAGGGTAGCAAATCTGACCCGAATAATTACCGTGGCATATGCGTAGGTAATGCATTGCTAAAACTGCTCTGTATTCTACTTAACAATCGCCTGAAGACATTTGTTCACAACAATAACCTCATTAATAAAAGTCAAATTGGATTTCAAGAAAAATGTCGCACATCAGACCACATTCTGACACTCAAAACGCTGATTAACAAACATGTCACGGATAAATCCAAGCAAAAAGTGCATACAGCTTTCATAGACTTTGCAAAAGCTTTTGATACAATTTGGCATAATGGCCTATTCCACAAACTCCGAATGAAAGGAATTTCAGGGAATTTCTTACATCTCATCCAGGACATGTATGAAAACACAGAATGCGCAGTAAAACTTAACTCCTCCCGCACAAACTACTTCAAATGTAGCAAAGGGGTTCGTCAAGGCTGTCCCCTTAGCCCAACACTCTTTAATCTTTACTTGAATGACCTTATTGATAATCTTAATAATTCAAATACTTCTCCTCTCACTCTCGGTGGCGAGCCAGTCACCTGCTTGATGTATGCTGATGACATCATAATTCTTAGCTGCTCTCACTCTGGTCTCCAAAACTGCCTGAACACACTTTCAGAATATTGTAACCAATGGAAGCTTTCTATCAATATATAGCCCTCGAGTACACACATAGGTATAGCTACCTCATGCAAGCAGGTTCGATGATCAACATAACTATATTTTTCTCATTTCAAACTCATCATGTGAACTCAACTCGAAGACTCGAAGACTAACTAAATAAACTATCAAAACCCAATACATATACAACTTTGACACCATACAAACATTAAGATCTATTCCCTTTACGACTTTCACAACAACACATTAACTCAACACATATTCTCATAAAACGATCAAAATACTCTCTGTTGTGACAACAGAATGTTTGTTATGTTCATATTGTTCACAACAGTGGGTTTTCTGTCATAGCAACAGAGCCCTACACACTTCCCCTCTAAAGAAAATGTCGTCCCTGACATCTCTTGAAGACTTTGAAAAGGAGCTGCAAACTTCGATCTTTTAATGTTGTGACATTTTCTGTGTCGTATGTTCTTTGTTCTTAAAGTTCTTCCGTATTCATCTGATGGGAGCGTTGATTCAAGTCTATGTATTTATGTATTCAAAAGTTATCTTCTTTCTTTCTGTCTTTGGAGTTCAGAAACTCAATTCGACAAAGTTCTCTAATGAAAAGTCTCAAAAGAACAAATGTTCGTATTTCCCCAATCTTCAACAGGATGTTTGTATCGCTGAAAAGTAATATAAGGAAACAAAACAAACAAAAGAGAGTCATTGTTCAAAGCTCCAACTTTGAATCATCATTGTATCTCTTACGAAAGCGTTCTTGGGTAACAATATGCATCTTGCTAACCTGCGAAACGTAACAATGAAACGGCAAATCACGAATCTGATAAGTCGGGCGATAAATAGGCGAGGCTATTTCGAAATGTACGGCTGTACGGACGTTGTCTATGTATAGGTAATGATGTAAAAATGGTAAATACGATGCGAAATATATGTACACGATATTGGAAAGTCTTGAACAACATCAGTGGTCTATTCGAGAACGACGTTAACGAGTCAATGCTCATACCGTATAAACAACGACTGGGTACGGTTGCGGGCGATAAGGCGGTATATAACGACGTATTGATGAAACGATGTTTGAAAACATTGGAATATGTGGCACTCTATTTACATTATTTACATTTGAAATCGACGACACTTGTCCTGGTGCAAAATACGATAATCGGTTTGGTGGCTGTCGACTACGAACGGGACGATGATGTTCTGGCATTTCTGGCGGGAATTGTTCAATTCTATGTTGTGTCACGACAGGATCTTGTATCTCAGGTTGTTGCACAGGCTGTTCTTCTTCTTGGCTTTCTACTTCCTCGTTCTCGTGTCCTTGTGATGAATCCGATGATGGTACGTTGTCCTCTCTTGGTACATCCGCTGACTCTGTTGGTACATCTGATACTTGTTGACGATGTGAAACAATAAGAATTTCATCTTCGGAGTCACTATCAGACGTCGAAAGGTCAGTTGTATGACGGTTAGATAGTTGAGGTGACGAACGCTTGCCACGAATGTTACGGTTACGACGTTTTGCAATAGGTTGTTGCGGAGGAGCATCTGAATCGAGTGGAAGCTCATTACATTGAAATAAGAGATTCCTATGCAAGACTCTAAAAGGACCTGTTCCATCTTCTCGTTGTACTTCGTAGACCGGAGACATGTTATCCTTTCGTCGAATGACTCGGTGAATATCCTTTTCCCAATGTGATCTTAATTTACCAGGTCCTCCCCTCTCCGACAAATTTCGAACGAGCACTCTGTCGTTTGGTTGAAGATCGATAGATCGAGCTGTCATATCGTAACGAGCTTTATTCCTTTCTCCAGCAGCAGAAGAACGTTTACTGGCAAGAGCATAAGCTTCTTCCATAGCCTGTTTCCATTTCTTTACGTACTCACTGTGGTTACCTACTGGCGAATGTTGACCAGTGTCAAAAATCAAATCAATAGGCAAACGAGGGTGTCTACCAAACAGCAAATAGAAAGGTGAAAAACCAGTGGAGTCATTACGTGTACAATTATAAGCGTGAGTTACTTTATTCAGATGCTCATGCCAACTACTTTTGTATGATTCTGGCAAAGTGCGAAGCATCGACAACAATGTACGATTGAAACGTTCTACCTGTCCGTTACCTTGGGGATGATAAGGAGTTGTTCGCGAATGTTTGATATTACACAGTTTTTGAAGATGATCGAAAAGCTTATTCTCAAATTCTGCACCTTGATCATGGTGAATCTTGGAAGGAAATCCAAAACGTAAGATAAAATCTTCATACAATTTTGAAGCAGCAGATTTGGCTGATTTGTTTCGTGTGGCGTACGCTTGGGCAAAGCGTGTAAAATGGTCTACAATAACCAGAATATATTCATGTCCACCCTTACTACGTTCCAAATGTAGAAAGTCGATTGACACCATTTCAAACGGGGATGTCGTAACAATTGGTTGCAAAGGTGCTCTGGCTTGAAACGTTGGACGTTTTTGTTTTATACAGCTGCACACATTTTGGATAAAATATTCTATGTCTGCCTGCATCCGAGACCAAAAGAATCGTTGTCTGGCTAGATCTAAAACACGTTCTGTTCCTAAATGACCCATTTCTTCATGAAGCTCTTTGATAACAAGACGGTGATACTTGTTGGGCAAAACAATTTGTGAAATGGTACCTCTATTACGCTTTAAAAGACCATTAGAGATTGCAAGTTTAGGCCAATCACGCAGCAATCGTTTGACATCATGGGATTCGTTGGAAAGGTCTTTAGATAATGGCTTTTTGCCTGTCTCAAGAAAGTGAATAACACGACTTGTTACGGGATCGTTAAGCTGAGCTTCGATTAAATCATTTACGTTAATGGAGAAATCTTTTCGCGACGGTGTCCTGTCTATGGCAAACACATTTGAATCGAATGTAAGTGGTGAAACCCAAGTTGATTTACCTTTAGCTATCAGATTTACGGCACACGTTATGGCAGTTCTTGTTTGAGGCAACGTTTCTTCAGTGCATGTGTTCATGTACGACTCAAAATCAGGAATTCTCGAAAGGGTATCGGCATCGTTATTAGCTTTACCTGGTCTATACTTGATTGTAAAGTTAAAGTCGGCTAACTCGTTGACCCATCGTAAACCAGTAGCATTCAATTTCGCAGATGTTAGTACGTAGGTTAATGGATTATTATCGGTATATACAGTGAAAGATGGTGCATAGTATAAATAGTCACGGAACTGATCACAGATCGCCCATTTCAGCGCTAGAAATTCGAGTTTTCCAGAGTGGAGATAATAATTTCTTTCTGCTGGTGATAAAGTACGAGAACCATAAGCAATAACTCTTAAAGATCCGTTCTGACGTTGATACAAAACTGCGCCGAGTCCTACTTCAGATGCATCGGTATGGAGTATAAAAGGATCGGAATAATTAGGATATGCCATGATCGGAGGATTTATCAATTGCTCGATTAGCGAGTCTAAAATACGTTGATGTGCTTCTTTCCAAGTAACTGGATTTTTCGAGTTTAACTGGTTGTTCGATTTTGTGGATCGATTTGACTTTGAATTTGCCTTCTCAGAATTTGACAAAAGATCATATAATGGCTTTGCTATTGACGAAAAGTTCTTAATATATCTCCTATAATACCCAAGAAGACCAAGCAAACGTCTGACATCACCTACAGTTTTGGGTATTGATTTCTGTAAATGCAAGATTGGTTTGATGCTTGCTGGATCTAACTTGTAACCCTCTGGAGAAACGATCCTTCCTAAGAAATTGACTTCTCGTCGAAACATGTTGCACTTACGCGGTTTTAATTTCACTCCATGTTCTCGTAAGCGTTTTAATACTTTCCGAAGGTTTTCGAGGTGACCATCAAAAGTTTTGCTAAACACGATGACATCATCCAAATATGGGATACAAATTTCGTCTCTCAAATCCCCTAAACAATTTTCCATAAATCGTTGAAATGCCCCAGGGGCATTGCGTAATCCAAAGGGAATTCTAGTCCATTCATATAGTCCCCAGGGAGTTATAAAAGCTGTCAAAGGTTGACTCTCTTCGCTCATGAAACCCTGGTGATATGCCTTACCCTGGTCCAAAACTGAGAACCATGCGTTACCACCTAAATTGTCTATTGTTTCTTGAATTCGCGGAATAGGATGACGATCAGGAATTGTCTTTTGATTTAAAACTCGAAAATCGACACATAGTCTCAATGACTGATCCTTTTTCCGAACACACACTACTGGAGAGCTATAAGGTGAATTTGATTTGCGAATAAAATTTCTGTTTAACAAATCTTCAATATAAGCTTTTACTTCAGGGTACAGTGGTCGAGGTACTGCAACGTAATTTTTCTGAACAGGAATGTTATCTGTTAAATTGAGATGCAATTTAAGATTTGGAACATTACCGATGTCATCATCATTTTTAGAGAAAGAATCTCGTTCCTCGCATAATAGTTTCAAAGCAGATTGTTTTTGAATATCAGTAAGATCATCTAAATTGATTTGTTTGATGTAGTCTGGAACATCTTCGTTTGAAACTGTTTCATTCTTAACACGATCGTTTCTATCTACTTCGGGATATGAAACATCTTGTTTTAACTTCACATCCAAAGGGGTTACCGACTGAACTAACTGAATTCGACCAAGAAATGTCCGCTTTGGTAAAACTATAGCATGTTTTGACACGTTTTTGACTTCAAACTTTGCAACACTCGATTTTCCTGGCTTCAACGAAAGTAAGGATTCCGAAACAACTAGGCCATAAGGAAGTTCTTCATTTTCTTCAGGTTCGAAAAGTACCGGAATCTCAGAATCGATTGGTCCATGATTAACTCTACACGAAATCTGGGAACATTGTCCACTCTTTATCAAACAATCTTTCTTGTTTGTTCGAACAGCACAGAGATCAGTATCAACGTTATCTTCGATGATATCACGCAAATTGTTTACATCGTTAAAGCTTGCACGCGGAAAAACACAGGCTAATTCGGGGTTAGTCATTCCAGATTTAATGCATAATTCAATAACATTATATCCGACAAGTGGCAGCGAAATGTCATCACTTGTTACCAGAAATGGAACTAAAATCGGGTCTTGTTCGTCTTTCAATCTAAACTCTAATTCAACGAAGCCTTTGTAGGGTATACGCGTACCATTAGCAGCAGTTAAGTCTAATTTGCAATCGATAAGTTCTGAAATATTTCTCAGTTTTGTGCCTGGAAAACGACGGCTTAGAAACTGTTCCGAAAGAATAGAAACCTGGGAACCAGTGTCCCATAATGCTTCAACTGAAAGAGCATTTAATTTGCACTTAATCGTACATCGATTACCAACGAGTTTTGCAAGTTTAGACGATTGTTTTGGAGTTAAATGCGTAACAAAACTTGTAGGCCTAGAGTTCTTCTCGGAAACGTTTGATAAGACTTGAGCGGCATGACAAATAGCTTTATGTTGTTGCCAATGTTTCTTTTGACACACTTTATTACAATATTTTACAAGATTGCATCCACTACATTTCCAAATAATTGAACCACTCTGTTTATTCCCGTAATAATTACAAAGTTGAGGCTTAACATCTTCACCGGTTATTCCGTGCCCCCCTGAAATAACCGAGGCAGGTTTCCCTGGCTAACATAATGAGGACATTGTGAACGAACGTGTCCTTGTCCACCGCATTGAAAACAATGTCGACACTGTTCTCCCATGCCTTTGGCTTGACAGTTACGGCAACCCATGGGACGACCATAACGACCGGGCTGATTGTAACGGCTCCGCCCACGACCGCGTGCTCTGTTTTGAAATCTAGGTGGCAAATTGCTCCCTGTAGGCGTGTCGACTTGGCTTTTGATAGCAGCTAACTCTGCTTTTAAATTCTGAATTTCTGCCGAAAGTTTTTCAGTTTGATTTTCAAAATTACTGCTACCTTTTTTCTGGATTTTCGGGGTCTGACTGCCGTTCTCCTTTTCTACGTTAACTACTTGCGCCTTCGCTGCTTTATAGCGCTCCGTCGCAGTACCGATCTTCGCTTTCCTCTCCGCTTGTTTCGTTGCCAGTTCATTCACGCTTCTCATCAGCTCCTCGTCTGTAATTTGACTTTTCCTCAAAAAGGGTCGAAGATTTGTGACCAAATTCTCGTCACGCAGGCCAGACTCAAAAGCTTTCAAAAAGGATTTTTCAACCAGTTGTGAACTGTATTCCGATTCAGCATGTTCTTCTCTGGTAGCGAAAAACACTTTGTTTCGTGCATCCAAAAGTCGTAGCAAAAACTGTTGTGCTGTTTCCTTCGGCTCTTGTACGGTCGTGACCATGGCTTGAAAAAGATCTGAGGCTGTTTTCTCTTGGAAAAAGACGCGCAAAATAGATCGAAGCTTTCCAAGCGTACGTTGCGGCAAGGTTAAGATATAATTTCTTAAACTACTGTGCGGTGAAATTGATTTTATGATCGCATCAGACACTTCTTTTTCAGAGTACCCGTTTTCGATGGCAGAATCGATTTGATGGATTAACGAAACATAGGTTAGTTTGTCATGTTGCCCTGGCTCGCCAATTTGACCAGAAATTTTGAATTCTCTACGAAAAACAGTGGATTCTGACGAAGCTTGATTTGATTTTGAACGATTTTGCGAAACCGGAACTTTGCTAGAATTATCGACACGTTCATTGTGAGTTATTTCCGAAATTTTCTCTTTAGCTTCTCGCAACTGTTCCAAAATATTTTCTCGTGCATTCTCTGATTCTTCTTGAAGTAACTGTAAATCACGTAGTTGCCCTTCAAGGTCAGAAACCCTACTTTGAGCTTTAATTTCTTCTGGCGATTTTTCCAGTGGAGGGGGCGTTCCGGTAAGTTTTGAAATTGCATCACGAAGGAAAATATCTACATCAACATCTTTTGGATCCAACAAAACATTATCGACAACATTTCTGATTATCTTCACTAGTTGTGACCTACTTTTCCCATCTACTAATTCCTCTACCTTTAGATAAACACAAATCTCAGACAACTTTTCAACACTTTGTTGACAAAGTAGTGAGTCAAACTCTAACTGTAAATCTTCGATTTCAGACATACTTCTTTTAGTAATTTAGGCCATAAACAAACGAAAAGTTTCAGAAAGTCTCAACTGCCTCTCCACCCCTCAAAACAAAATGGCAACACCAAAATCAACAACAAAAGATCTCCGCTCAACAACAAGAAGCAAGAAAAACAACAGGAAACTTCCACTTAGCTGTGAGGGGTACGGCTGGCACACCCTCGATCTTGGTACTTGGCTGCGGCAAAACGGGTCGGCAAAAGGGCAAGGCATCTGCAGCAATGCTGTACATTGCTGTACAACTGTGAACTTTCTTTTGACTTTCGGTGGCAAACTTCACAGCATGCTTGAACAGTAAATTTCACTGGGCGCCAAATATAGCCCTCGAGTACACACATAGGTATAGCTACCTCATGCAAGCAGGTTCGATGATCAACATAACTATATTTTTCTCATTTCAAACTCATCATGTGAACTCAACTCGAAGACTCGAAGACTAACTAAATAAACTATCAAAACCCAATACATATACAACTTTGACACCATACAAACATTAAGATCTATTCCCTTTACGACTTTCACAACAACACATTAACTCAACACATATTCTCATAAAACGATCAAAATACTCTCTGTTGTGACAACAGAATGTTTGTTATGTTCATATTGTTCACAACAGTGGGTTTTCTGTCATAGCAACAGAGCCCTACAAATACATCAAAATCAAAATGTATGACCTTTTACAAGAGAAATAACAAATATAAAAATGAATTCTTCATCAGAGGTATCCCATTAGAAAATTGTTACTGAATTTACATACCTAGGAATTACGATCGATGCTGCGTGCTCCTTCAAAGAAACTCTCCGTGTACTAAGTAGTAAAGCTAAAAGAGCATTATTTGCACTAAATAGCCGTTTCAAGCTAAAAAACCTACCCATTAAAGCTGCCCTCAAGTTATTCGACAGTACAATTGCACCAATTCTACTCTATGGCTCAGAAGTCTGGGGTGCCTTTGAGAAAGCATGCATTAACCAATGGGACAAAACCGATATCGAAAAAGTACATACCCAGTTTCTTAAAAGAATTACCGGTGTAAATAGATCGACAACTAACGACCTTGTACGCGGTGAACTAGGACGTTTTCCATTAAGAATCATCGTTGAATCAAGGCTCTGTAACTTTCTCAAACACATCGACAAAGAATGTAAACCAAATTCGCTTGTCTCCAAAGCAAAGCAATATGAAAGTCATATCACTAATCGTCCAACCATCACATCAGATATTACACAAAGCATTATCAACTCCGCTCCAAAAAACCCTGCAAACGATACTTTTGCCTCCCTTTCAAAGTACACCATAAACAAACTCCTTAGAGCAAAATTTGAAAAAATCTGGAATGATAGGATTAGTACATGCTCGAAAGCAATTACCTACAAAACCCTACAAAACTCATAAAACGAACGTAGCATGCGAGAAATACCTCTCCCTGGTTAAAAATAGAACACATAGACGAACACTGACAAAACTACGGCTTAGTGACCACTGCTTGGCCATCGAAAAAGGAAGACATAGCAAACCTCCAGTCACAAGAGAAGAAAGATTCTGTAAATTCTGCCCAAACTTAATTGAAGACGAAACCCATTTCATACTCTCGTGTAACAAATACAACACAGAAAGAGCAATCTTCATGGGCCAAATCAACACAATTTACCCAAACTTTATCAAAATCCCAACAGGAAAACAAAAAATGATTTTTCTATTTACAAATGACGATGAACAATACCTGCAAATATTTGCCGAATACCTAGATAGAATTTACAAAATACGCTTAGATAGAACATGAACTCTTCTCCTTTGTTAGAACTTATCAACGTACCATTTGTATTACTTCGTTAATTCACTGATCAATTTTGCTGTATTAGGCTATCTTTTGTTCTTAGTCGTAGTTAGATTAGACCATGTATCTATTGATATTGTGTCGAATTATAAAAAAAAAAAAATGATAATGATGATGATGATGATGATGATAATAATAATAATAATAATAATAATAATAATAATAATAATAATAATAATAATAATAATGATAATAATAATAATAATATTTGTTTACAGTTGGTGGCAGCAATAGTTTTAAAGAAAGCTAATAAATACCACCTATTTACAATACAAACTTCAAACCTAAATATAAACGTAAAATATATACATGAATCGAAATACACATCATCTGCAGATGTTGCAACTGCAAGTGTCTCCTTTCCAGTTCTTAATCATATATTTGAATTGGCTTGTGTTTTGAGCGGCTTCTATTGTGTCAGGTAACGTGTTCCACAAAATGCTTCCTCTAAATGATAAAGAATTGTTCCCATAAACTAACGTATTGGTTTTAGGGAGCTGCAGGAGGTTATTTGTTCGTAGGTCATATTGAATATCCTTTGGTGTCAAGAACTCAGACATGAAGGAGGGGCAAGCCGCATTTATGCATTTATATATTTCAAGCATTGAGGGTTTATTAAGCATGGATGCTTTACTGGGTCCCAATGGAAAAATTTTGATTTACAAGAGAAGTTACTTTCCATAAGTTTAGGGAATTAGGAAACTTTGTGCAAAGTATAGCTGGCTACAGATGATTGTAGATTTCAGCGTTTGTTGAGAGCAGATTAGGAAGTTGAAAATCAAGTATGAGGAAATCATAAATGAAAGAATGAGAAGATAGGCAATCATAGCAAAAAAGAACAGGAAAGGTAAACAAGGAGTAGGTTAGAATAATGTCATTATTTGAGGTAAGTACATGAGCAATTCCTTGATCATTTAATCTTTCATAAATACTTTTCATTTCAGAGGAAGCACCGAAAACAGAAGGCAGTTTGCAACAGAATCAGATGCCACCACATACAATACTTGGGCCACCTCCCGTTGCAGGGATGCATCTACCACCCCCTGGATTGATGCCATTTCCCCCTGGATTTGGGCCAATGCCAGGGATGCCACCTCCTGGTATGATACCACCGTTTGGAATGGGTATGCCGCCGCCTGGAATGCCTCCTGGATTTGCACCAAGGATGCCAGAAGGAATGCCCCGGCCACCCAACATTGAGCAAGGTATGCGTCAAGAAGGGCCTGGCTATTTTGAAGGGCCACCAGACCGACCAGGAAAAGGAAATCAAGAGGATGACTTTGTAAAAGAGGAAGGAGGTGATCCTCTGTGGGCTGATGGTGAAAATGGTTTCCATCGGCCAAGAAATCAACGACCCAGATTCGATGGGCCACTGCATGGGTTTGATGGACCAAGGCCAGGTTTTGATGGTTCAAGACCAAGGTTTGATGGGCCAAGACATGGATTTGGTGGGCCAGGGCCAGATTTTGATGGGCCAGGGCCAGGTTTTGATGGACCAAGGCATGGGTTTGATGGACAGAGGCATAGGTTTGATGGACCAAGACATGGTTTTGATGGACCGAGACCAGGTTTTGATGGACCGAGGCACGGGTTTGATGGACAAAGGCATAGGTTTGATGGACCAAGACCAGGTTTTGATGGACCGAGACATGGCTTTGATGGACCAAGACATCGGTTTGATGGGCCAAGACATGGCTTTGAAGGACCCCCACCATGGATGCAACATGGTCAAAGGTTTCATGGTGGGCGTGAAGGTTTCCATCCAGAGCCATCATTTGATGGGCCACAACCCGATTTTGAAGGACCCCCAAAAGAATTGGATGTTCCCCCTAAAGATGTGGAAGGGAGTAAGAAACCGGATTCAGGGTTGGAAGAATCAGATGTTACACCTGCTAATTTGTCATGGAGAAATAACAAATCATTGAGTGATAAAGAGAAAACATCAAGAGAGGAATCATCAGGTAAAGAAGGAAAAGGGAGCTTTGAGGGGGGAAAAGAGGGGGCAAGAGATGGAAATGAGGACAAAGAATTGAGGAAAGAAGACAAGGATCGAGATGGAGACAGAGAGAGAAACTTGGAACGGGATAGAGAAAGAGAACGGGGTGGTCGCGGAGATCGAGGAGGCAGAGGTAATAATTTGATGTTTTCATCTTTTGATCCTTTCGTCATCTAACTTTGTTATATTTTTCTCTCCTTCGGATGAAAAACATATCATTTGATCCACAAGTTTTGAAGGAATAAAATGGAATTGAATGATATAAAGTAAATTCACGAATCTTTTGATTTGACAATGGTAACTGGAAAATCATTGGTTGCTGAGTGATTTTTCTGATTGTTTAGTGATTCGAAGGGGTTCAAGATCAACGTCTTGTTTCATCTTTGTTGATCATATTCCTTTTTTATGAACCGGTAGTTAAGCCAGTTTTTTTATGTTTTGTTGATATCATCATTACAATTGTCTTCGAATCATCTTCGTGTGACCAGTGTCACAAAATTGCAGGCGTTATTTATTCTTCCATTTGAGGCCCCGAAAGATAATTTTTCATTTGAAGAGGACCAACCTTAGGCGACAAAACATTTTGAAGCGGAAGAGAGGTGGAATTTAACGAATGAAAATGAGAGGAGATAAAAACACGTAAGAAAGATTAGTTACAGTACCAAAACCAATTGACGAAGAGATTCAATAAAGGAATGCAGCTTGTATTGGCCTTTAATGAGTGCGATTTTTGTCATGTGAATCGCATGACTACAAGAGCTTTTGGTCAAAGGAGAAAGAAGCCTCCTGCAATTGTGCTACATGACTCAGCTCAAATTGATAGGAAGAATTGATAGGAAAAATGGTCGTTTCTTAAAATAGCAACTTTGAATATACTGGCAAAGAATAAGGGAAGAGGTAACACCAAAGTTGTGGGATGAACACACAGCAATTCCCAATGTCTATTGCATTCATACGTGCCCGCGGGTCATATCTCTTACAGCTTGCCGAAAGGTAATATTTCTTCGGTTTTCTTCTGTGTTCGAGTGTCCATCACAGTTTTAAATCATAATTAGCAAAACGTTTTGGTGCAGACCATTTATAGTTCAATGGTGCAGACTCATCTGAAAAACTATCTTTGCTATCAAACGTGTCAACAGTTGACTGCATGCAATATGTGAACCAAATGATAACGGACTCTTATGATTCTTTTTATTTCAGGTGAAAGAGGACGCGACAGAGATCGAGATGGGGATCGTGGCCATTTTTCATCACGTGATTGTGAGTTTGCAAGAGGAAGAGACCGCGATGCACGTGACCGCTGGAGGGACCGGGATGATGACAGAGACCGGAGATTTAGTGACCGAAGTCGTGACAGAGGGAGAGATCAACGCGGAAGGAGTCGAGATAGGGAAAATAGTCGAGACCGGGAAAGAATTAGAGATAGAGGTCGGGATTCAGATAGAGATAGAGATTCTGATAAAGGAAGAGCATCACGGGACATGGATAGAGGATCAAGGGATAGGGACAGAGAATACAGGTCACGTGACAAAGATCAAGAGGACAAAAGGTCCCGGTCAAGTGACAAAGATCGGGAGAACAAAAGATCAAAGTCACCCCGTCATACAAGTGTTAAAGATGAAGAGAAGCCTGGCACAAAGGACGAAGCGTTTACCGAGCCCGATGTAAAACGGAAGAAAATTGATACTGAAGATTCTAAGAAATTGATCGAAAAGAATTCTGAGAAATATGCTGAGAAAGACTCGAAAGAAAATGAGAAGAAATCATTGAATGCAGATGCTGAGACTGAGCAGAAAGAAATTGAACAGAAAGAAACTGAACAGAAAGGCGGCTGGAAAACACTTGGGGATGATGCAAAAAAGAAGGAAACGAGCATTGAAACAAAAGAAGTTAAATCACCAAAGAAAATACCAATAGGGGCAGGATTCGGATTTGGAGGGCCACCAAGAAGATATGGCATGATAAAAACAAGTGCACTTGCTGCAAAACCTTCACTATTTGCAGAGGAGAGTAAACCAGAGAAGAAGTTGGATATGTTTTCAATCGATTCAGAAGATGATCTCAAGAACAAAGATAAATCAGTTGCGAAAGAACAACAGTCAAAGGTGTGTGTTTATTTCTTCCTCTCTCAGCTTTCTCCTCCCGTCTCAGTTTGGTAGCTATTCCTCAAAAATACCCAAAGGCTGCGTTCACATTGCACAGTCTTTTGTAAGCGCTTAGACGCTTGTGCAGAAATCCGCCATACTAACCACTTGGAGTGTTCGGACTGCAAAATATTCGAATGTGGAAAGAAGCTTGCTCACGCGAAAAAGCTTGTTGGTTTATGCAGCGTTGTTTGTGTCTTTAGTACAATTGATCTTTTTTTGTATCGTGTTTGTCCATTTAAGGTCAAACTAATTAATCTTATGTGGTCTTTTGACTTTAATTTGGCCTTCTCATTTCGTATGGCATTTTCAAATTTCGTATGGTAATTAAAACTCTTTATGATGTTTTGAATTGCATATGGCATAACGGAAAAACCAGACCCAGGACCAGTAGGACTAGACCCTAACGGACTGGATCCCTGAGGAATAAATATTCCTTTCCATCGTGAGTTTGTGACGCCAGCGCAGAAATCTTAGTCCAAAAGAAGACAAGGCCAATACAATCATCGCTGAAAATGACAATAACCTGAGGATACCTCATTAAATGCAAGAATGCACCATAAAATTATCTAATAGACAGACAGAAGCAGTTGAAGGAGTAAAGACTCACGCGTGGCCTTTAGTCTGGCAAGGCCGTGTAAGTTACTTTAGTATCGCTGTTTTACTTCAATTGCAACGAATTATATCAACAGCAAGTTTCTTGCTGGCCTGAAAACTTTTACATATCTCCTGTTCTCATTTAAAGTCGCAATGCATCATACCATGCCGCAGTGCATCATACCATACCAAATGATAAAGACCATATGAAATTCAAAACGTCATAAAGAATTTTAATTACCATACGAAATTTGAAAACGCCATACGAAATGGAAGGGGCTATCTTTAAAGCACGGAATACGGAATATGGAATACGGAATATGGAATACGGAATACGGAACATGGAATACGGAATATGGAAATGAGAAGGTCACATTAAAGTCAAAGACCACTTAAGATTAATTAGTTTGACCTTAAAATGTACAAACACCATATAAACAGATCAATTGTAACAAAGACGCAAGCAACGCTCCATATTGGTTAGCAAGCAGATTACTTACACACGCGTGCAAGCAAAATCTAGCGTAAAAAGTACAAGTAACAGGGACCTGCTATATGGGATCCATGGGACATATCAATCTGAACAGGAAAATGCAAACAAAAGCGCGTTTATGCAAGCAAAAGCATGCACGCAAAAACATGCACGCAAAAACAAGCATGCACGCAAAAACAAGCATGCACGCAAAAACAAGCACGCACGCAAAAACAAGCGTTTAATGTGAACGCTGCCTAAGTGTTTCTTCATTTTTGAAGGATTTTTCATTTTATTTTCATTATACAGGGTTTAGTTACAGCTGAAATTAAACTGAATTCCAAACTGCCCTGTTAAAATAAATACAATCAACTTAATATTTCTAATCATAACAGTTTTACAAGCAAGAAAAAGGTAGAAAAGGAAAAAAACTATGTATTAATGAGTTAAACGAGAAGATTAATTGCTGTTTTTATGAGCAGATTTGAATCGACTCAAGGTGGGAGCTTTCTTGACTTCAGCGCTAAGGTTGTTCCATAATTGTGCCCCTCTGTAAGCAAAGCACCGTTGACCACTGCAAGTTTTAAGGCGAGGTAGCTTGAGATCTGTATTAGTATTACGAAGCCCTCTAACACTAATATCTGACAACGTATCGAACAGAGCTGTAAGGTAATTGGGAGCTTCCTCGTTTATCGACCTGTACACCATCCTAGCAGTTTCCGTTTCAATAAGTTCTTCAACTGTTGGCCATCCTAGTTCCTTCAGGAGTGGTTGCGAAGACCCATTGTAAGGGCTGCTAGTAGCAATCCTTGCGTCACGGTTTTGTAGTTTCTGTAGTCTATTTAACGCGGTGGTAATATTCAAAGTTTCTCAAACATCCGACCTTAGAATAAAAGCAAAGAAGCTAAAGTTTCTTACAAGCCATTCAGGTGAAATAGATCATGGAATTACTGGATTCAATTTCTAGGTTTGTGATGACGTCAAAAACAGAACAGTACCCACAAAAGAGAACACGAATGTGAATATCCTGCCTGCATCAACATCATCATCACCTCAGAATGCTGAAACATCCAAGGCTGAAAAAGTTAAAGCAGAGCCTGCCTTTCAGAAGCAAAACGAAGGAGTTGATTCCAATGAGAGACAACAAAACGTGAAGGAAGAAAAATCCAAGGTAAAAATTGATATATTTGCTGATGACGACGTGGTTAATGAAAAGAAGGAGAGTAATGATCAACAAGCTGACTTATCAGATAATAAGGCAAATGAACCAAACTCAGTCCAGGTAGAAAGCACGTAAAAAGTTTCTTTAATTAAAAGCAATTTAGATCAAATGTACATTGCTATAGTGTGGGTTTAAAGGGAATAGACATGGGTATATCTCATAATGGCTATGAATAGGCCAGAGAAACGCCCACAAATCCATTGTTTCTTTAGCTACACAATGAAACCGGATGCGTCTAAGCCGTCGAGTACAATAGATTATATTTTGACCTGGCCCGGGCCAGCTTTTAACCATGTCGATTCCCTTTAATGATCATAAATAAAGCAAAACAGCTCAGGAAGCTTACGTAGACACTTAAGTGGACAGGAGCAAAATGGTCAAAACTCGATGATTCTTGAAAGTACGTAGAAAGTTCCATAGAATTCAGTTTAGTTGCGAAAGGACATTGCTGTAGGATGGGTTTATTAAACATAGAACAAAACAGTGCAGGAAAGATGCATTGCCTCATTTTGTAAGAACTTTCTTTAGCTAGCCTCCCCCGTAACCTGGTAATTTTACTGATGCACTCCTTAGTCAAAAAAGATCTTGCTGTGATTTGACTGCATCTTACTTCCCATGTTACTTCCAACCTGATTAACTTTTAAATGAAGTCTCAAAACTTACAGTAAATATAAGAACGTACGTTTTTGAGAGCCATGCTGAAATTTATTCTTATTTCAAAGCCACTAAGGCTAATTTCAAGGTATGGAGGTTTTATTCAAGGGATGCCTCGTGTAGGCCCTTTCAGCGTCTTACAAAAGATGTTCAGCCCTATTATTTGTTATGGACCTAATAACTAATTCAGGAGGAGAATCAAACTTAACAGTCAAGTGGGACCAAAATGAGCTTAACAACGACAATCAAAAATTAACTTTCCTACCCCTGCAATAAGAACCTAAATAGTATCAAACTGAAACAGGTTCTTAATCAGAAGGTGCATAATTTAGGAAAAACAGCCTCTCGGTTCTTATTTTGGTAGGTTCTTATATGCACTGATTTACCCTATTGCCATTACTTTACAATTTCAACTCAGTTGAATACATCTATAAGTTAGTTGATGATAAGTCATTGTTGGTTGCAAATTGCTTTTCGCCTGCAGAAACAGAGAAGTTTCAGAAATTACGGCTGTCAAATATTGCGGTTTTCTCTAAATGATCATATTATTCACTGTCTATTGTACGAAGGGAAAACAAAAGCATTGTTCAAGTCATAGGCTACAGGTCATAGGCTACAGGTCATAGGCAACAGGTCATAGGCTATAGGTCAGTATCCTAGCATATATGTATGCTTTTGATTTATCATATTCTTTCTTTTTAGAAAGACGTTTCTAGTTGATTGGTTTTATGAAGGTATTATCAATGACAAACTTGTAGTTTTAAAAAATACACGTGATCTTTATGTGATACACTACCGATATCTAACAGGAAGCGTCACCTTACTTTTTGCTGAAAAATCATCATTTCTGAAATGGGCCTAATTTTGAAAAAAAACAAAGGGGTTAACCTTACTTTTTGCCGAAAAATCAGTATTTCTGAAATGGGCCTATTTTTGGAAAAGAGCAAAGGGGTTAGCCTTACTTTTTCCCGAAAAATCAATATTTCTGAAATGGGCCTATTTTTGGAAAAAAGCAAAGAGGTTAACCTTACTTTTTGCCGAAAAATCAGTATTTCTGAAATGGGCCTATTTTTGGAAAAGAGCAAAGGGGTTAGCCTTACTTTTTCCCGAAAAATCAATATTTCTGAAATGGGCCTAATTTTGGAAAAAAGCAAAGGGGTTAACCGTACTTTTTGCCGAAAAATCAGTGTTTCTGAAATGGGCCTATTTTTGAAAAAAAGCAAAGGGGATAACCTTGCTTTTTGCCGAAAAATCAGCATTTCTCAAACGGGCCTATTTTTGGAAAAAAGCAAAGGGGTTAACCTTACTTTTTGCCGAAAAATCAGTATTTCTGAAATGGGCCTATTTTTGGAAAAAAGCAAAGGGGTTAACCTTACTTTTTGCCGAAAAATCAGTATTTCTGAAATGGGCCTATTTTTGGAAAAAAGCAAAGGGGTTAACCTTACTTTTTGCCGAAAAATCAGTATTTCTGAAATGGGCCTATTTTTGGAAAAAAGCAAAGGGGTTAACCTTACTTTTTGCCGAAAAATCGGTATTTCTGAAATGGGCCTATTTTTGGAAAAGAGCAAAGGGGTTAGCCTTACTTTTTCCCGAAAAATCAATATTTCTGAAATGGGCCTAATTTTGGAAAAAAGCAAAGGGGTTAACCTTACTCTTTGCCGAAAAATCAGTGTTTCTGAAATGGGCCTATTTTTGAAAAAAAGCAAAGGGGTTAACCTTGCTTTTTGCCGAAAAATCAGTATTTCTCAAACGGGCCTATTTTTGGAAAAAAGCAAAGGGGTTAACCTTACTTTTTGCCGAAAAATCAGTATTTCTGAAATGGGCCTATTTTTGGAAAGAAGCAAAGGGGTTAACGTTACTTTTTGCCGAAAAATCAGTATTTCTGAAATGGGCCTATTTTTGGAAAAAAGCAAAGGGGTTAACCTTACTTTTTGCCGAAAATTCAGTATTTCTGAAATGGGCCTATTTTTGGAAAAAAGCAAAGGGGTTAACCTTACTTTTTGCCGAAAAATCAGTATTTGTCAAATGGGCCTATTTTTGGAAAAAAGCAAAGGGGTTAACCTTACTGTTCGCTGAAAAAATCAGTACAGCTGAAATGAGCCTATTTTTCGAAAAAAGCAAAGGGATTAACCTTACTGTTCGCTGAAAAAATCAGTACAGCTGAAATGAGCCTATTTTTGGAAAAAAGCAAAGAGGTTAACCTTACTTTTTTCCGAAAAATCAGTATTTCTGAAATGGGCCTATTTTTGGAAAAAAGCAAAGGGGTTAACCTTACTTTTTGCCGAAAAATCAGTATTTCTGAAATGGGCCTATTTTTGGAAAAAAGCAAAGGGGTCAACCTTACTTTTTGCCGAAAAATCAGTATTTCTGAAATGGGCCTATTTTTGGAAAAAAGCAAAGAGGTTAACCTTACTTTTTGCGGAAAAATCAGTATTTCTGAAATGGGCCTATTTTTGGAAAAAAGCAAAGGGGTTAACCTTACTTTTTGCCGAAAAATCAGTATTTCTGAAATGGGCCTATTTTTGGAAAAAAGCAAAGGGGTTAACCTTACTTTTTGCCGAAAAATCAGTATTTCTGAAATGGGCCTATTTTTGGAAAAAAGCAAAGGGGTTAACCTTACTTTTTGCCGAAAAATCAGTATTTCTGAAATGGGCCTATTTTTGGAAAAGAGCAAAGGGGTTAGCCTTACTTTTTCCCGAAAAATCAATATTTCTGAAATGGGCCTAATTTTGGAAAAAAGCAAAGGGGTTAACCTTACTCTTTGCCGAAAAATCAGTGTTTCTGAAATGGGCCTATTTTTGAAAAAAAGCAAAGGGGTTAACCTTGCTTTTTGCCGAAAAATCAGTATTTCTCAAACGGGCCTATTTTTGGAAAAAAGCAAAGGGGTTAACCTTGCTTTTTGCCGAAAAATCAGTATTTCTCAAACGGGCCTATTTTTGGAAAAAAGCAAAGGGGTTAACCTTACTTTTTGCCGAAAAATCAGTATTTCTGAAATGGGCCTATTTTTGGAAAAAGGAAAGGGGTTAGCCTTACGTTTTCCCGAAAAATCAATATTTCTGAAATGGGCCTAATTTTGGAAAAAAGCAAAGGGGTTAACCTTACTTTTTGCCGAAAAATCAGTATTTCTGAAATGGGCCTATTTTTGGAAAAAAGCAAAGGGGTTAACCTTACTTTTTGCCGAAAAATCAGTTTTTCTGAAATGGGCCTAATTTTGGAAAAAAGCAAAGGGGTTAACCTTACTTTTTGCCGAAAAATCAGTATTTCTGAAATGGGCCTATTTTTGGAAAAAAGCAAAGTGGTTAACCTTACCTTTTGCCGAAAAATCAGTATTTCTGAAATGGGCCTATTTTTGGAAAGAGGCAAAGGGGTTAACCTGACTTTTTGCCGAAAAATCAGTATTTCTGAAATGGGCCTATTTTTGGAAAAAAGCAAAGGGGTTAACCTTACTTTTTGCCGAAAAATCAGTATTTCTGAAATGGGCCTATTTTTGGAAAAAAAGCAAAGGGGTTAACCTTACTTTTTGCCGAAAAATCAGTATTTCTGAAATGGGCCTAATTTTGGAAAAAGGAAAGGGGTTAGCCTTACTTTTTCCCGAAAAATCAATATTTCTGAAATGGGCCTAATTTTGGAAAAAAGCAAAGGGGTTAACCTTACTTTTTGCCGAAAAATCAGTATTTCTCAAATGGGCCTATTTTTTGGCCTATTTATGGGCCTAACCTTACTGTTCGCTGAAAAATCAGTATTTCTGAAATGGGCCTATTTTTTGGAAAAAGGAAAGGGGATAACCTTACTTTTTGCCGAAAAATCAATATTTCTGAAATGGGCCTAATTTTGGAAAAAAAGCAAAGGGGTTAACCTTACTGTTCGCTGAAAAATTAGTATTTCTGAAATGGGCCTATTTTTTGAAAAAAGGAAAGGGGATAACCTTACTTTTTGCCGAAAAATCAATATTTCTGAAATGGGCCTAATTTTGGAAAAGAGCAAAGGGTTAGCCTTACTTTTTGCCGAAAAATCAATATTTCTGAAATGGGCCTAATTTTGGAAAAGAGCAAAGGGTTAGCCTTACTTTTTGCCGAAAAATCAATATTTCTGAAATGGGCCTAATTTTGGAAAAAAGCAAAGGGGTTAACCTTACTTTTTGCCCCAAAATCGGTATTTCTGCAGCAGGCCACTGTATGCACCAAAGCAAACTGGTTTAGCTGATATTATGGACTGGTACGTTTCAAACATTCTTAGGCTTATCCTCGGAAAGTAGGTTGTGTGGAATTATGATTAAATTGATAAAATCTTGGCAGTGGTAATTGGAAATAGTTCAAAATAGTACAAAAGTCAGGATTCTGATAAACATATGATTTTGTGAAAAAGCAAAGCAAGTCAATAATCGGACTATTCTCCAGATTTCCACTTATTTCATGATCTGAAACTAAAATCATTAAGGGTTGTCGTTGAAGATACTGTTATTGTATCTTGATACTACCAATACACCTACAAAGTTAAATGTCCCCCATCTTTCTTAAGATATCCAATAAAGTAAGTTCATAGCTAAATAGCAGGGTTCTTCACGCCATCTCCAACCAAAGCGTCCATTTTTGCTTTCGAGTGCTCAAATTGATCATCAAGGGTATCAGCTGTTTTGCAGTTCTTTGTTTCTGGCAACAATAGCAGCAACATCCCAGCAATAAATGATGAACCTCCCATCAATGAAAACGGTAGGGCAACATGGAATACCTGCAGCCATTTTGCGACCCACGGCGCAAGAGCAGAACCAATGCGAGAAGTCACTTGCAAATATCCCATACCAGCAGACCTTAATGACAATAATAATAATCAGCTTGGCTTTATTGAAAGAAGATTGTTACACTATAGTAACAATGGTTATACGTCATGGAATAGACATTTGATAACACTGTTATAATAAAAATGCATCAAAATGTTACATACAATAAAGAAAAAACTTTAAGACTAAAAATCGAGAGAGCGTATACATTATTAAAACATGAAACAGAATATGAATTGCTGATCATCTGAAGAAATGAACACAGATTTTTTCAAATACCGATGCAACATTCTCAGACGAATGGCACTTGTATGAGTCATATGCCAATGTAACAAAACTCACCTCGTCCCCAGGGCCTTTTGTCATATAGAGGTGGAGACGAAAAGGGCCTGGGGACCAGGTTGAAGGAAATTCGAATTCTTTTTAATTGGCTTTAGGTTGTGATATGTTCAGTCAGATTCAGTAATTTATCTGGCTTTGATTGGTCATTCCTTTCCGTTGATGATGAAACACACAACGATTAAAATTTCCTTCGTTTGCATCCTAACAACAATGTCAGTTACATGAATTAGCATATATGTCTCTCTCAGGAGTATGAAATCCCCCGTATAAGTTTTTGATACTAGGGAGAGAGGAAACCATGTATTAAAGAGTCTTTCAGTCAATGTTGTAAGCATTGGTTAGAATATTAGGAAAATATGGTCATTGATGAAATCATCATACCTAGTGACAGTTGGATAAATTTCAGATGACCAAAGATAAATAATATCAAATGCAACTGTGATTCCTAACTTTCCAATCAATCCAATGATGACACGAATTGTTGTCAAATCTGAAAAATAAATACAAGTAATCAGCTAACAAAATGCAAATAATAAAAAATACAATAACTGGAACTTAACGAAGAAACCCGAACACCTTCCATTAGCCGGACCATCAAAATCGTATGGTTCAAATCATTTCCATAAATATTTATGGTCATTGATGTCTAGAAATCTAATAGAGATGTATTTAAAAATGAATTCAGGTTACTAAGCTTTTAGGATTGAAAGAGAACAAATCATTTTGATTTGACTCTCTTCTTGAGGGAGGAACTTTCTTGCCTGAGAGACAGGGCCTTTTGTTTTGACGTAATTAAATGAGACGAGACATTTCTTTGATGAAGGGATTTTATGATTTTCTTCAGTAGGAATGATTACTGACTCCAATTTCAGTGGAAGTGAATGATTTATGAAAATGATGATTGTTCAATGAAGAATGAAAGGTCTCCACTCAAATACTAGATTTGACATAAAATTAGGTAATATGACGATTTGCCTGGATTCCTAGCTAGATTCTAGAAAACGTTACGATTCTTTTTGCGAATCACAAAAAAATTAATTTCCTCATGTCAATTTATTCGGAAGACTGAAACAATAACTAAATATGATGTCTTCTGTAACTTAGAAATTGAAGTGAATTAATTCAACTCACTCGATCTTCGATTATCCGGTCCAGATCGTGCCGGTATTAAAGCCACAATGATGCATGCAACTCCTGCTACCATCGCCGGAATGATGACCGATTTCTTTCGACCGAATCTAAAAGAGAAACCGGAATCAATGCCATGTTGAAAGTCATTTGTAAAGTATCTTAAGATCACGGAAAGTGCGTCTCTCATTCTTTGATTAAAACAGGCAGCATTCTCTTAATTTCTTACTACTTTTTTGGGCATTAATCATAGTGATTTTATTTAAATATATTTGATATTAATATAATATATGAAATAATAAAATATAATAAAATAATATCAATATATTATTTAAATATATTTGATATTGATATTATTTAAATATATTAGATATTGATATTATTTAAATATCGGTTTCTCGATATTGATTTGACTCAACACAACAATTGATTTGACATTTGCTTCAACACAGCAAGGTTGAAGAAATGCTAATAACGACAATAGTAATGATAAAAACATCTTACTTGTTTGGAAGGTAGAATGCAATAAAGGCGGAAGGAAAACTGCATGAAACTGACAGAAGGAAATCTCTGTACTTTGATCCGCCAAGATCACCAGCTGCAAAAGCAACACCATAATAGACCAATCCAAAGACAATCCTAAAATCAAGGAAATATCACAAATTACTCAATCCATTCCTTCCAGAAAATCGTATCGTTGTATACATCGGATCAATTTCTTCCAAATAGGCGTCAGGTTTGTAGAAACCTTCTTGTATCAACTGACATGGACCTGACATCAGTTTCATTGATAGCAAATAAAATATGACTGCGCTGAAATATTTAATGAATATCCAAACGATAAAAATGCTCTTCGATTTGGGTTGCACAAACGTTAGTACGGGTACGGCAAGTCTTTACCCAGCTCAGCCAACATTTTGTACCAAGAAATTCCTTTTCGTGGCGATAAATTTTGTACGGGAACATTTGCTTCAAGACAAGATGAAATCCTGTCAGTCTAACTGCATTTCCCATTTCAATATGGAATTTGCATTGGGTAAAAGATCACACAAAATGTGCGTAGAGCGAACGCCCGGAGGGGGGGTACTTGGTCTACGAACATACGGGGAGGTGCCGCTGGAAAATCTGAAAAGCTACCCTGTCCCCGAGTCAAATTCGAAAATGATACCCTGTCCCGTAGTAAAATTTTCTTAAACAATACCCTGTCCTTTAGTTTCTTCAGACAAAATTGTGTCGACATCGACATCTGTAGTAATGTTAATGCTTAGAACCAGTTCATCTTCAGCAACTGCAAAAATTATACAAACATTCTAACGCCCACCAGCTGTGGGGGGGGGGTACCCATGTATTTCTCTATCCGGGGACATGCTGCTGAACAGGGTATCATTTTCAGGATTCTGACTCCGGGACAGGGTATTATTTTTGTGAAAATCCGCTTCACGAAAGGGTCCAGAAGGTTACTTTTTACTCCGAAACGTCGTCGTAGGCCATTTGGATTCTGTGAATATGATTTAAATCGCTTGGATGGCAACATTTCCACATTTTCTAATAGATTTCTTATAAATTTTCAGGGCAGGGCAAAATTTTGTCTGAAGAAACTCAAGGACAGATTATTGTTCAAGAACGTTTTGCTCCAAGACAGAGGATCATTTTCAGCAATCTGACTCCGGGACAAGCTGGCTTCTCAGATTTTCCGGCGGCACTTCCCCGTATGTTCACAGACCAAGTACCCCTCCTCCCGTGGCCCCATCATTATACATACCAAGTATAACCTTGTATTAAACTTCTGACAGCAACTTTCATTGGTCGAAATACATCGAGGTAATGACGTAATCCGATCGATGAATCGTGTTTTAGTGGAACCAATTCAATTCGAGGAAGTTTCTTATTGTTCAATTTGGCAACTCGATCTAGCAATTTCATCACGTCATCCGTTTTACCATTTAAATGTAGCCAACGTATTGATTCCGTCACAAATCTAAAAGACAAAATTTTTGGTTATTTTTCTATTTTGAAGGACATGCGGAGGAAAAATGGGACTTTAGGATTACTTGAAATCGTTCAATAAAATAAGGGCTGGATATACTTGGATCGAGATATTTCAACTAAGACTTGAATACCAAAAAGCAGTTAATTAAAATACTGGGAATGATACTATTGACCTAATTTTTGATCATCGACTGTATATCTAGGAAATGAGATTTCTATCAAAGTATCAACATGGAAATGGGATGAAGGGCCAGCAATTTGCAATCTCAATGATATTTTTGACTTTAATGATTATTTTTAATGATTATTAAAGGCATTGAGTCAAGTTAAAAAGTCTGCGTATACCCGGGCATAAAGAATCTGCTGACTCATTGTTTTCGATAGAGCGTCTGATTGGCTAAAGTTCATATGAAATAAAACTCTGATCAGATGAAAAGCATCCTGTTTCAGGTGATCTTGTTTGTTTGTTTGTTTGTTTGTTAGTTTGTTCGGAGTTGTACTTCAACTTTATCATATGAGTCGCATGTTTGACACGACACCACAGCAAGTTTCTTCATCATGACTCAATGCCTTTAGCAACAGAATTTTACTTATCCAATTCAGAATTTAATAATTAAATATTGCATACAAAAAATATTGAAAATGCTGATGCTTATAGCTCGACTTCTGAATTAAAACCGCTATTCCATACATTGCCGTTCCTGATTTACTACTATGAGCAAATATAAAGAGAATCGGCATATGTTGTTAAACCTGGCCTAGATCAGGCGGTAAAAATGCTTTCTACATATGTTCTTCCCCTTGCCTAAAAATTATGGTTGTATGGATAATTTCGTTGGAAATCTGTATAAATTGTGGCAAAACCACAGATAACAATTTGTTAATAAGTTTTTAGTGCCAAGCGCTGGGATCGCAGAAATAGAGCAGACCTAATCGACTCTGCGATCCTTTGTCATGGCGCTCAAATGGTGGGGTCCTATAGGGATTCGAATCCACTCCATCTGACTGATCTTGCTTCAAAGTCAGAGGATTACACCACTGCGCTACAACACCTTCAACACATTAAACAGACAACATCAATATATCATCGAAAAATATAAGTTTTGTAAATATCTAAAGACTAACGAAGAATACTTACAAGTAGGAGAATATGCATAGAGCAAATGGTCCAAACACAACCATTGTAAGAGTCTTCCAAGATCTTACAAAAAAAGCGATGACACCCAAAACAAAAGTAGCTAATGCCCAACCGACATGAAGCGAGGCAGCAGCAAAAGGTCGATGTTTCGGCGCCACGACTTCTTGAAAAATAACAAAAATCTGAATTTGTGAACCGGGGATGAAAAATCCAACCAGAAAACGAGAAATTATGTAAAAAGTGAAGTTGGGTGAAAAAGCACTGATAAATCCAAATAAACAAACTGCAATGATTGATGGTAAACCAATTCTTCTTCGTCCAAATCTGAAAAATATTAACAACAAGTTTTTATGTTAAAAGAAAAGAATAACATCAATAAAGATGGCTTCATGGAATTTTTGCCATGATCTTTTGCATCTGAAAGAATTCAGAGAAGTTCGATTAACTATCTTGGTCAATTTATCATCTAATACTACGTATTAGATCATTGTAAAAAATTCATTAGCGTGATTTTTAGCATCAACGTCTATCAAGAAGGACGTTTCAATGCTTGCAGTTTTCGAATATATGCAACCCTTGATAAACACAACACAATGCTCTCAAGTTTGAGACTATTCCAAAGAAACCAAATTCCATTACCCTGGCTCTATTCATTTCTTTCCCTTTCCTTTATTGTCATTTTTGTCAAATTTTCAAGTTTTCTTATATTTTCAAAAGGCCTCTGAACAGGCTAACATGTCATGTGCAATATTTCCTTTTTTATTGATAGGAAAGCCTTTTTAACAATATCAGTATTTCATACATTGTATAAAAATAATCGAATATCTCTTAATCTTCTGTCAAAATATGCAAATCTCTATAACTTAGGGCCTGCTTACATGCTCTAAGAAAAACAGTCAGTTAGCGTGGTGCTTTGAGCATTGAAAACAAACCATTCTGAACCAACATATGGAACAAAAGACAGGATATTCGATGTCTGGCTTGCAACCGCTCATTCTTGCAGTTAGTTCTGTTGACATTAAAAGGTCAATGCACATCTCTCCCTGTCTCAAGACTCACGCAGCTACTACTTATTGTTCATTTGGATGATAAGAAAACTTTGATCACCAATGAGAAGTGTTTTGTGATGACAACTGAAATCAGACATATACAGGGTGTCTCAAAAAAATTGTTCGACGTTTGATTAATTATTGAAAAATAAAGACGACATGAACAGGTTCGTGGAAAGACAACCCTATGCCTAAGATTATGAAATAATTTTAGAGACCAGAATCAAGCAAATCGGTTGAAAATTCACTGAGTTACGAGCTCTCGAAGATCGAAAATATGCGATAGCTGAAACCAGAGACCCCCCAGATTACTTGTCTTGCAAAAAGCTCGAAGACGGAGGTAAGAGAAGCTTATCCAATGTCATACCTCTCGTTGATATCAAAGCAAACCAAATACGACTTCTAAAGTAAATTATTTCTTGCGATCATTCTCAAAATTCCTTAATATTGCAAAGGTCCAAAAACAGTGGTTCAAAACAAAATCGGCGAGAGACTGAATCTGTTTCCTCAAAGCATCCATATGCTTGACAGTTTGGTTATCGAATACCTGTTTGAATCCCACTTGGTTTGCCCTGAAACAATTGAGAAATAACAGAAACGATGGCCTATGGGACTTTTACCAAAAATGCCATTTCGAGGCCTCTGGTTTCAGCTTTCGCACAAACTTGAACTTCAAAAGCTTTTAACCCCATGAATTTTTATCGTATTTGCAAGATTCTTGTACCAAAAATTAATTCAAAATCTCAGGAAAAGAGTGACTTGACTAAAGGTCCATTCAGCGTATCGTTATTTTTTAGGATTTAATCAAACGTCGACAAATTTTTTTGAGACACCCTGTACATTCCACAAAACAACAAACCAATTAAAAGGCGTTGTTACCACTTCCTTTGACGTTGTGTTATCACAATAAATTGTTTTCGAAAACGTCTCGTTTCACTTACGGAGTAGCCTTGCGGCGTTAAAAGGAGATCTTTGTGAACCACAGGATCGAAGTTACAACTCGGATAATTCTGCGGCTAGCATCGGAATAATAAGAAGGAATTCTTGTGTTTTACATAATTAAATTCGAGATTTTTCTTTTCCATATTAACAGAAGACATAAACCACAACTGTAAGATGGGCATTTCTCTCGTTTGAATTACTATTATAACTTTATTATTTGTTGGCAACCTACATAGCTACATAGCTATTGTCTTAAGCTAATTCAAGCCAAAAAATTACATATACAAATAAAATAAGCGAATGAAAATGCAAAGTTCATATAACATATGAATTAAAACCCTTAACAATTTCTTCTCTAGTGAATTCTTTACAGTACAAGTGCCAGTTTTTATGCTGACCTCTTGATCAGTGTTAACACAAAATACCATAAAATGGCATTTGTCTTTGTTAAGTTTCATGTAATTATCGAATGAAAACTGATAGAAGTTTACTAATTTTTACCTGTCAGCCATCCATCCCAAAAGAGGTGCACCAATTCCCCATGACACAAATACCATAGAAATGGCCAGGTAATTGTATGCTTCAGTTTCACAGTAAAGATCAAACTGTCAAAAAAAGAAATGCTTTAATATGTTAATACATCAGTGACGCATCTCCCCATGGGCCTAAGGGCTTAAACTGTGCTGGTACATTTTTGATCTGCTACAAAGTTGTCACAGTTCGAGATAATTTACATTCTGCTGGACAAAGTTTGTCAGTAGAAAGAAGGAAGAAAAGTGTTAAAATTAGCAAGAATAATGAAAACGGGAGACGGATCCGATACAATTTGGTTTTGTTACAGATTCAAATTTGTAACAGTACAGTTTAAATTGAGCTTAAATTAAAGAAATCAGCAATTTGATAACGTGCCTGGGAAAACAACAACAACAACTTTGCCTTTGTCTTATCATAGATTATTTCGTGCAGCACAAACTGTAAGAACTTTTTAGGGCGATCTTTTACTTCAGACCGCAGCAAGGCTATGGGGCTTTCGTTCATTTTGTTTGACATGATAAAATGATGTCAAAGGCATTGTGCTGCACAAGACATTTGCAGCTCTAAATTCGACGGAGTTTGTTATTGGTTTCCCCATAATCTGTAGCCTGCCTGCAGACTCTTCGACAAGACTTATCTGACAAGAATCTGGACTCAGGCAACACAATCTGGGGAAGATGACTCTTTGCTTGCTTGTTTGTCACCTTATTTCATTCAATTATACATATTTACATATATACGACAAATCTAAATCGAATACATAAATGAAAAACAATGAAATGAAGAAATAAATAGATAAATTAAATATTGAAGACATATATGGACAAGATTAAAGTTAGAGTATACAAAATTCTGGACTAAGATTTCCCTCTCGGCAAAACCGATGAATGACTTTGAGGACATTTAGTTGCAACGAACAAGGAATCGGACACGGTCACACAGCCCCTTTGCCTTTGCAGGCTATCTCATCTCATAAATTGATCATAAGTAAGTATAGATCAATAATGAATGGACAAACATACAAATAAATCGATAAACAAGTCATTGCATTGGGAGCAAAGAAAAGAAAACCTGAGTGACGATTGAGAAATCTTTCGGTTGAGTAAATTTCCATTCAGTTCTGGGCATGTCACATCTTGCCTTGTAAGTTTTACTGTCCATTGGATGAGTGCCATTAAGATTGCAAATTGTGCTGTTAGAAACACATGTCCATGCAGGCGTATCTTGTGTAAAATATGGGATCAATATTGCCATAGCTGTAGGAAACATCATCAGTCCAGCGAGAACCATCATTATAACCTGAAAGCTCCCGATTCCCCCAAGAAGGTGTAGCACTTCATCAATTTCCAGTCTTTTCTTGTTCGGTTCCATCACCAGTTCCTCTTTTTCTCCCAACTTTTCCTCCATTTTGCAAATGAGATTTCAAATTTCAAGATGATTTCTTCTGTTCCGATTAATTTGCACGTAATTCAAAATAACACTGACCAGTTCCTTGCTTGGATTGCAGCACAGAAGTCTGATCGCAGTTGCATTCAACTTTCTTACCACAAAACCATTTCATCTTCAGTAAATCTATCAAGTGTGTAGCCTAACTGATAAATGATTCCCACCTAGCTAAATTGAATTGGCTGTATGTGAAGGAGCAGCTTGTGTTTAACCAACTGAAGTTAATTTTCAAGCTAAGACATTTAGACAAGAGGGATCAGAAGCTACAATTGTTTTCCTTGTTATTAAAAACAACCATCAAATGATTGCAAGAGGAAAAAGTAGAGCAGATTTTCAAGTTGAAAGAGTGACAACAGAAGAGCGAAAAACATTTCAGCAATCAGCTATAAAAACATGGAGCATTCTGCCTGCTAGCATAAAAGAAATAAACACCATGACACAATTCAAGAAAACTTGAAAATATTTTTTAACTAAGGAAAGAAATAACCCATTTTGTCTCTCAAGTAAGGACAATACTTGTAGTATTTTTAGTAAATTGTATAAACAGTATCTATAAATATATCTAGTATTTTATCATAGCTTGTAATATTTAGTTATCTATTTATTCATTTTATTTATTCATTTTATTTATTCATTTTAAAAGGTAGACTACTATTTACATCAATTTTTCAATTGTGCAGTCTTATCCAGCTCTAAAAAAAGTTCAATTAAATGGTGTAGGAGCTTTTATCACTATTTGTGCAGAGAGAAATTCCAGACAAGTGGGAATTCGGAAGGTTCAAAAAAGGGCAAAACTCAGGATTCTCATAAACGACTGGTTTTATTGAAAAGTAAAGCTAGTCAACGGTCGGACGTCACTCCGGATTTTCATTAGTCTCATGATCTCTAACGAAAGCGACTATTTTCTCTTGTTATAGCTCAAATTGATCATCAAGGGTATCAGTCTGATATACTACCAATGTACGTACCAAGATAATATCCCCAATCTATTAAATGTATCGAATAAAATAAGTTCAAGGTTAAATCGCAGAGTTCTTCTCATTTATTGCTACCAACTCAAATCGATCATCAAATGTATCAGTATAACTATACCAATATAACTTTCAACCTATTGTTCCCTAAGTTTCTCAAGGCATCGAATAGAGAAAATTAATAGTTAAATTGCAGTGTTCTTTTCAGTATCTCCAATTAAAGCGTCCATGTTTGCTTGCGATTGCTCATATTGATCATCAAGAGTATCTGCTGTTCTGCAGTTCTTTGTTTCTGGCAACAATAGCAACAAAATTCCAGCAATAAATGCCAAACCTCCCATCAATGAAAAAGGTATGGCAACATGGAAGATCTGAAGCCATTTTGCGACCCAAGGTGCAAGAGCTGAGCCAATACGAGCAGTCACTTGTAAATATCCCAAGCCAGCAGACCTTCATGAAAATGACAGTGATCAGTATGGGTTTCTTGAAAAGAGAATTAAACGTCGAAGAATGGGGGAAAAAGAGAAGGAGAGAGGTTGTGCGTCACGTATAAAAAACAAAGCATTACAGGATATTTCAGGGCAATTCTCAGATCTAATACAACACTACCCTTTTTCTACCGGGCAAGTAAAAGACAAAAACGCATGGCATTTGAAAAGATAACGCTAGCCGAATGTCAACGCAATAACATTTAATTGCCAGTATATGTTCAATTCTATTCAATAATTGATCCAACGTTAATCGGTTATTCCTTACCGTAGATATGGGACACTTTCTACAGAAAGTCCCTTTAAAAGACACGCGAAGTGATTGAACACCACGACGCTCAAAACTTTCTTCCTTTTGCTTCCCAACAAAAAAGACAGTTACGTATGCATAAAGACAGTATATAGGGAGAATGAAATGCCATTGAACAATAACTTTTTCACACTGGGGTGGGGAGGGGGAGGGGAGATTTTGCAGCCTCCCAAGAGAACAGAACCTGCTGGAACGTGTTGTAAGGTAACAATGGAGGGAAATTTGGCCCTGATTCTATAGCGTTTTCAAAGGTTCCTTGAAGGAAGTTTCTCGAGAAAATCAAATTTAAAATCTGATAAGCAAAGTGACCATTAGATTTATTGGCTACTCAATCAAACATTATAAAATATCATAGCATTGATAATTAGAGAGCAGTAGCATTGCAAACGTCGAGAATTTTTCTGACTCAAACGGTATTTACAGTATTCAAGAATGGATATATACGATGAATGGGCGATAACAATAGACCATTTTCACATTTAGAAAAAGGGTCTGGGAGAGCAATATTTTCCTTGTAAATGGTTTCTGCACAACTTTCATTAACGATTTTGCGTTTCACAGTGGTGAAAAAAGTTAGAAATCAATTGCTCAAAATGTACCTAAAAAGCTGTCATAAGCCCCTAATAAGCACCTAATAAGCCTCGTCACAAAAGGAAAACTCTTCAACCAAGACCTCGACTCCAAAAGCTCTTTGTGTTTGGAGGGGAAAGTATTCGTCATACTTTCTGTTTGCGAGAAAGAAGCAAGCTGAAAAGCTGCAACAGATAAACCTTCCATCCTTCCTCCTGATTTCATAGCCGATTTGCGTTTGGATAACGAAATCATGGAGATAATCATTTCATTTTGAGTTGGGAATTCTGGAAAGACACAAATTCACTAGTATTACGAGAAATGCCTTGAACCTGTGTTATTAGTATTACATGCATCTGTTCGAGCAACGGCTTTTTTTACCAAGTTTCTTTGCCTTGAACATTGATCTGACTTAGAAAGAAATTTACAGGTCATTTGCTGATCCTACCTAGCCTAATGGAAGAAACAGTAAGGGCAGGTAAGTCAGATTTTCTTTGTTGAATTCTGCCTTCAGTCATATTTGATTTATCAATAAAAATCCAAGACTGTTTAGATTGTTCTGTTTGACAGGAAAATTCATTGCTCAACAGCCAGCTATGAAAGTGCGGCCATCGTCGATGGCTGCTCTTCTGCCTGTTTATTGGAAAATATTGTGGCAAGCGGTTTATGCAAAAGGGGAACTCTAAATTTCAGCTCACTTGCAAATAAAAGTTCCTGTTCTTATGTTGCGATATATTTTCAAAAATCCTTCCTCCTGATTTCATAGCCGATTCGCGTTTGGAAGATATATTTTGAAACTGAAGTCTTCAAACACAACAACAAACGCTTATCAAATATTGTCAGTCAAGCAAGATTCCACACAAAACTGAATTAACATCTTTAGTCTCACATCTCAACGAAACACAACTATTATTTCAAGATTTGTTGCAAGCCATCATCTTGCACTGCCTGGTAGCAGCAACAAAAGACTTGCTATGTTTGTTCTGGTATCGAAATGATGACGAATACTTTCCTGCCAAGCGCAAAAAGTCGCTGAATTCGATGTCTGGGATGGAGAGAGAGTCTCCCTTCTGTTACGAGGCTTAGGGATCATAGGACAACTTTCAGATACATTTTTGGCAATTTACTTACTTCTGTTCATCGTGAATTTGAAGCCAGCAGATTCGTTGAGCTCAATTTATCCATGTGGCAGCCATTTACCAGAAAATATTGCTCTCCCCAGACCCTTTTCTAAATGTCAAAGTGGTCTATTGGTAGCCCATTGAAAAGTATGGATGAATTAATCATAATAACTACCTTGTGACAGTTGGATAAATTTCAGATGACCAAAGATAAATAATATCAAATGCAATAGTGATTCCTAACTTTCCAATCAATCCAATGATGACACGAATTGTTGTCAAATCTGAAAAAGAAATACAAGTAATCAGCTGATAATCATTGAAATGAAAGTTAACGAAGAAACCTAAAGATTTCCCTTTAGACTTAAATCAAAATCGATGATTTAAATCACATTTATAAATGTTTATGGCCATTAATGCCGGAAAATCTGAAATGAAATGTTTTAAACGAATTGAGGTTTCTCAGCTTTAGAGTTATTTTTGTTTGACTTCCCCCTGAAGGTAAAAACTTTCTTGCCTGAGTGACAAGGCTTTTGGTTTAGATTTAAATGAGACCTTTCTTTGATGAAGGGATCTTGTTGCGTAGAAATGGCTACCGATTCTCATTTTAATGAAAGTGAAAAATGAATTTTGAAAATGATGATTTTTCACCGAAGAGTGAAAGGCTTCAATTTAAATATCACATTTGGATGGACATAAAATTACGAAGTATGACGATTTTGTGAGGGTCTGAAGGTTATTTCAGCAGTTCTCATGGACTGACGGGGCTACCGTGCCTAAACAAATAAAAATAAAATGAAATGAAACATTTGTTGGAATTCCTGTCAAGTATTATGATAATGTTGCAATTTCTTTCGGCAGATCGCAAACAAATTAATTCCCTCATGTCAGTTTGCAGGAAGAATTAGAAATAACTGCTTGTGTTATCTTCTGTAATTTCAAAATTGAAGTGAATTAATTCAACTCACTCGATCTTCGATTATCCGGTCCAGATCGTGCCGGTATTAAAGCCACAATGATGCATGCAACTCCTGCTATCATCGCCGGAATGATGACTGATTTTTTTCGACCGAATCTAAAAGAGAAACCGGAATCAAAATGTTAAAAGTCAGTCACAAAATGGGTCTGTCATTTATTGATGAAAACAGGCAGTATTCGTATAGTACAAAGCCTTGTATAATTCGTATAATACAAAACGTATAATCACAAAGTTGGTCGTCTGTCTCAAATTATATCCCAACATATTTTAGTGTTTCATATAAAAATATTTTCAAATGTCTCAAAACAGCAAGGTTGGAGAAATTATAATAATAACAACAATAATAATAACAACAATAACAACAACAACAATAATTATGATAATAGTATCTTACTTGTTTGGAAGGTAGACTGCAATGAAAGCAGCAGGAAGACTGCATGAAACTGAGAGAAGAAAATCTCGGTACTTTGATCCGCCAAGATCACCAGCTGCAAAAGCAACACCATAATAGACCAATCCAAAGACAATCCTAAAATCAAGGAAATATTACAAATTATTCAATTACATCTTCACTTAAAACAGGAGGATAAATGTTTCATGTGATTTAATTTATCAATACTTGAAAAATACATCTACGAACACAACACAATATATAACACCTGATCAATATTTCTTCTAGAAAATCGCATAGTCGATCAGTTTGTTGGCAAAAGACGCAAGATTTGTAGAAACCTTCTTGTATCAACTGAAATCGGTCTGACATCAGTTTCAGTAATATAAAAAAAAATTGACTGCATTAAAATATGTCATGAAATGATAAAACTGTTCTTCGAGCTGGATTAAACAAACATCAGCATCGTAAGTCATTTTCCAGCTCAGCCAACATTTTTACCAAAATAATTCCTTTTCATGGTGGTAAATTTTGTGAGGGAACATTTGTATCCAGATGAGATGAAGTATTCTCAGCTTAACTTTTACTGCATTTTCCATTTCAATATGGAACATGCATTTGGTAAAAGATCACACAAAATGTATGCAAGACAAACGCCTTAGTGCAGCAATAATGAATCTTCAGCAACTGCAAACATTGTACAAACATGCGAACGCTCATGATCATACCTACCATGTATAACCTTGTATTAAGCTTCTGACTGCAACTTTCGTTGGTCGAAATATGTTGAGAAAATGACGTAACCCATTCGATGAATCGTGTTTTAGTGGAACCAATTCAATTTCAGGCAGTTTCTTATTGTTCTGTTTGGCAACTCGATCTAGCAATTTCATCACGTCATCCGTTTTACCATTTAAATGTAGCCAACGCATTGATTCCATCACAAATCTAGAAGATCAGAAAATTCTGGTTTGGCCTTCTATTTTGACGGATATAGGGAGGGGAAAATGAGAACTTTAGGATTACTTAAATTCGTGCAATGAAATTTGACTTCAATACGCTGGAATTGAGATACTTCAAATGAGGCAGGAATACCAAAAAGGATCAAATCAAAATACTGGGAATGAGATTTCTAAATTTTTTATCATCGAGCATTCTGTTACAGCTGGTCTTGTTTGTTTGTTTGTGGCGAGTTTTACTCGAACCTTATAAAATGAGTTGCATGATTGACACGAGAGGACAGCAAGTCAATTCGTTATGAGCTTTCAGTATTTATCCAATGCAAAAGCTCAGCAAAAAAATTACATACAAAAATACCGAAGATGTTAATGCCCATCGCCCGCCCCCGAATCACCCGCCCCCCCCCCCGTACATCGCCTTTGCTGATACAGTTTTGACCAAATATATAAGGCCAACGACTTTCTGCTTCATAAAGGAAATCAACAAAAAACTGGCCCAGGTCTGACAATAAGATAGCCTTTTGCATTTCATACTTTCCAAACATGTTCTTTCATTCTGTAGATGAAGAAACAATGGGTGTACAGACGATCAATCTATTTCGATTCCTTTTAATTGCAATCTGTATCACTTGTGGCGAAAGCACAGGTAATGAATTAGTTCAATTCATGATATGATAACATTAAACAAATAACATCAATGTACCGTCGAAACAATACAAGTTTTGTACATATCTAAAAACTGATGAAGAAAACTTACAAGTAGGAGGCTATGCATAGAGCAAATGGTCCGAACACAACCATTGTAAGAGTCTTCCAAGATCTCACAAAAATAGCGAGGACACCCAAAAGAATTGTAGCTAATGCCCAACCGACATTAATCAAGGCAGCAGCAAAAGGTCGATGTTTAGGTGCCACGACTTCTTGAAAAATAACAAAAATTTGAACTGCAGAGCCAGGGATGAAAAATCCAACCAGAAAACGAGAAATTATGTAAAAAGTGAAGCTGGGTGAAAAAGCACCGATAAATCCAAATAAACAAACTGCAATGATTGATGGTAAAGCAATTCTTCTTCGTCCAAATCTGAAAAATATTAACGAAAAAGTCTGATGCTAAAATGGAATAAAATCAACTCAAAATGAAAAGTTTTAACAATGGGGGCAACATTAATAGTAACAATGAGGGCAGTAAAACGTTTAAATGCTTGAGGTTTGCGAATGAATGCAACCTTTGACAAATACAACACAATGCTGTCCGGTTTGAGACTGCTCCTAAGTCCAATCAACTTGAGTTCCTTGGGGAACCGCTGCGACCAGCCAGAAGGTACGAAACAATGAACTATGCATGCTCAAATGCGGTAATCGTTTCCGATCGCTGCAATTCACTTCAATGGTGATTGGTCTTTACATTCATCGGCGATGCTAAGGTCTTTCTTGACAATTTCAGTATTTCAGACATTACATTACAATCAACGATGTTCTCCAAACATTCTGTCAAAATATGCAAATCTCTAACTTAGGGCCTGATTACACAAGCCCTAAGACCTGATTACACAAGCCCTAAGAAGTTAGTAAGTGCAGCGTTTTGAGCATTGAAAACAAACCATTCTGAACCAACATATGGAACAAAAGACAGGATATTCGATGTCTGGCTTGCAACCGCTCATTCTTGCAGTTAGTTCTGTTGACATTAAAAGGTCAATGCACATCTCTCCCTGTCTCAAGACTCACGCAACTACTACTTATTGTTCATTTGGATGATAAGAAAATTTTAATCACCAATGAGAAGTGTTTTGTGATGACAACTAAAATCAGACATATACATTCCACAAAACAACAAACTAATTAAAAGGCGTTGTTACCACTTCCTTTGACGTTCCATGATTGTGTGATCACGATGAATTGTTTACGAAAAAGTCTCGTTTCACTTACGGAGTAGCCTTGCGGCGTTGAAAGGAGGTCTTTGTGAACCACAGAATTGAGGTTGGTTTGTTGATCCAGATATTTGGGCCCCTCAGTTACTTTCGTGGCTAACGTCGCAATCATTACAGGAAATTCTTTTGTCTTACATAATCAGATTCTAGATATTTTCTAAACATCGTCCAGAAGCCATAAACCACAATTATAAGTCTGGAATGAAAAACTGACATCATTCAACTTTACTGTTATGATTCAACTATAATTTTTACCTGTCAGCCATCCATCCCAAAAGAGGTGCACCAATTCCCCATGACACAAATACCATAGAAATGGCCAAGTAATTGTATGCTTCAGTTTCACAGTAAAGATCAAACTGTCAAAAAAAGAAATGTTTTGATATGTTAATACATCAGTGACGCATCTCCCCATGGACCCAAGACCTCCAAGTAAGACCCAGTGCTGGTACCTTGTTTATCCCCTAAAAAGTTGCTACAGTTCCAGATAATTCCAGATCGCTTACATCACGCCACAACAAATTTTCAATAAAAAAGGAAGGACACTGATGCAAATTAGCAAGAACAATGTAAACGGGAGGCTGATCTGTTACAATTTTATTACACATGCAAAGTTATACCAGTCCGGTGTAAACGTAAGCATGCGTACAGACTCAAAGAACCTGCATTCTTTTCAGGAAACCGGTAGAGTCTGAACGCAGGCTAGTGTAAAATATGTCTATCGTGTAAACGGGGTCTAAATTTTGAAAATCAGGAATTTGATAACGTGCGTTGATGTGTCTAAGAAAACAATAGATTTCTTGTGTCATTTTTATAGATTATTCTAAATTCTTTCCAACACTCAGTGCAACACAAAACTGTAAAAGATTTTGAAGGAGATCTTCCAGATCATACAGCAAAAAGGCTTAGGGGCTTTCGTTCGTTTTTGTCTGAATTTAAGGCTTGACGTCAAAGGCTGTGTGTTTCACAGCACACACAGCAATCTGTGGAGAGAATATCAACATCCAAGGTAAAATTATCAAGTCTGAACAAACTGTCAAATTGTTATGTATTCAACAAGATTATAAGCTAAATTTTGAACAACATATCTCCGAATTTTGTCGAAAAGCTGCGTCACAACATAATGTTCTAAAAAGACTCAAACAATTCACTGGCTTTAATGAAAGGAAAATTCTTGTACAAAGTTTTGTGTATTCCAATTTTAATTATTGCCCGCTAGTATGGTACTTTTCCTCGGCTAAGTCTTTGCAAAAAAATTGAAGAGATTCAACAACAAGATATTCATCATGAAATCCATATAATTTGCAGTATCATAAGCCAAATCAAGTAGCCTTCGGTCATTCGGACTTCAAATCTGGAATGCATTGCCAAACGAAATAAAATCCACCAACAACTAACAATGGGATGAGCCCAACTGCAAATGCAATGCTTGTCAGCATTTGACAGAGACTGACGCTAATCTCTCTTCAGACCATGTATACATGCATATTTGTTCATTACTTATTTATCTATTAATCTATCGATTTAGATTAGTTTGCTATCCATATATATTGTATATATGTAGAAAGCTAGATTAAAATGATCCAGAATAAATAAGAAGACAAACACACTTATAGTCCAAAAATTGATGGAGTTCGCTATTGATTTCCCAATAATCTGTACCCTGCGTGCAGGATCATCGACAGGACTTTTCCCACAAGATTCTCCACGCAGGCAACATATTCTGGGGAAGCTGCTGAACAAGGAATCGGATACATCCACAAACCCGCTTGCTTTTTCATGCTATCTCATCTCGTAAATTGATCATTAACTACGTACTAGAAGTAACAAATCGTTAGTAAGTGCACGTGCCCCGTTCTTAAGAGACCTGCTTCAATGGTTCGGAAAATTGACCAAAAATGAGATACACGTTTTTTTACAAGAAACTGGTTTGTAAGAAACTAGTACTAAGATGGCCAAAATTTTAAGAAACTCAAGTACTATGTCTGAGAAGTACTAAGAAACTTTTCAAAGTTAAAAGCATGAATTTCATAGCAAAAAGATCGTTGAATCTTTATTATTGGGCAATATTATCAAACCATTTGTATTTTCAACGTAACAGAATACTGTTTATTCCTATATATGATGTTTTGAATATCAAGAAACATATCTGCAGCAGTGTTAGCGACCACATTGACAATTCATGAATTCAAAAAATAAGAAACCAATTAAGAAACTTTTAGTATTAAATGGACAAAATTTCATGTTAAATTAAGAAACTTTTAGTACTATGGCCTGATCCAAGATTCTTATAAAAAGTGTATGCAGAAACTGACGTGGTTCTTCTTCCTGACGAGAAATCCTTTATTGGGGAGAAACAAGAATCATGTTTTAAAATAGTGGACTGAGATTACACAATTTTGGGACTTTTTGTAAGAAACCGCTCATAAGAAACTCAGACTGTCATATCGCCAAAAAATTAAGAAACTCTGGCATGTTTTACTTTAGAAAACAAAATTTTACAAAGTTGTTACTTTAGTCTCACTTGCTCCTGTATCATATTACTCGGCAAAATGTCAAATTCATAGTTTCTAATAAAAACATCCGTGTATCGGCTTGTTGCCCCCCCCCCCCTTCTTGTGACTTACAGTAATTTCTGTCATACTCCGTGAAATCTTTAACTTTGCCTAATTATCGACTCCAGCGATGTGCCCCTCGAAGCCCTTGGGTGCTCCCAACCAAATGGTGTCTTGCCAGAGAAAATTTCGTATTTTGTTGACGAAGATGCCTTTCTCTTCAAGAAAAATCCGCAAAAAGTGCGTAAAAATCCTAAATCCTTCCAGTTTCAAAAAGCTTGTGCACGCTGTTTTGAATGAGTGACAGACCCTTGCTGACCATTTCATTAGGCCTAACTCAAGAACCCACGTAAACAACCTTTTATTTCAGTTCGTTTCCAGACACTGATTAAAATCAAACAACAAACCAAGTTGATTAAATCATAAAAGGACGACCTATTTGAAGTTGAAAGCAATTGTATGTCAACGAAATACCTCAAATTCCGCTGATGGCTGTATTTCATTTCCTTTCAAACAAGGAACAACTAAAAACAATTAAAGTACTTAAAGCCAGGAGTAATGACGCAATAAACAGTTCACTGAAATGATGTGAGCACAATGTGATTTCTTTTGTTAGATTATGCAAATTATTGATGCAGACCTATTGACCAGCGGAAAATAACAATGCATAACAATAGAATATGCGTGGACCAGGAACGAAACTCGGCTGCTTCCTAATAGTAAGCCCTCGCTTCGCTCGTGCAATAAATCAATTATGAATGGATAAATGTAAATATAAATGAGTAAACAAATTATTGCATTTGATTGAGGCAAAGCAAAGAAAACCTGAGTGACGATTGAGAAATCTTTCGGTTGAGTAAATTTCCATTCAGTTCTGGGCATGTCACATCTTGCCTTGTAAGTTTTACTGTCCATTGGATGAGTGCCATTAAGATTGCAAATTGTGCTGTTGGAAACACATGTCCATGCTGGCGTATCTTGTGTAAAATATGGGATCAATATTGCCATAGTTGTAGGAAACAATATCAGTCCAGTGAGAACCACCATTATAACCTGAAAGCGACCGATTCCCCCAAGAAGGTGCAACACCTCATCAAGTTCCAGTCTCTTCTTATTCGGTTCCATCACCAGTTCCTCTTTTTCTTCTAACTTTTCCTCCATTTTGCAAATGAGATTTCAAATTACAGGATGACTTTTTTCTGTTCCTTGTTTCGAACACAGCGCATGAGTCTGATCACAGTTGGATTCATGTTTCTTACCACAACACCATTTCAACGCCCAGTAAGTAAACCTATGAAGTGTGACAAGCGAAAATACGACCATTGTTTTGACGTCAGTCTTTTTTCAGAAAATAACAATGGTTATTAAGTGCGGCTTACTTGGAATTAGAAACAATGTCAACAAATAGATCCAAAGAAAAGACCGAACTGAAAAGTTGTTCACTGACCATAAACTTTGATCAGGCAAATATGTACATTCCATGAAAAAACAACATAACACAAAGCCTGTGACTATGACGTTTCATGATTTCATGATTGTTCGATCACGGCAGGTTGCTTTTCAAGGACTATTCCGGTGAATGGTTGCAAAGTTGAATAAATCTCTTGTTTCTTTTTTGAAACGTCAAGGCCGCTTTATTCAAGTGTAAACTGAGCTTAAAAAGATTGCGCCGACGCATAACTGAATAATAACCTAAAGGCTCAGTTTTCACTAGCTTGACTTGGCGACTTCATATAACACAAGAAAAATTGCAAAGATTGTTTCTTGCGTTGCTTGCTAGGAAAACACATGACTCGACCACACATTCAAAAATGATGATGATGATGATGATTCAAAAATTTATCATACTATAAATTTCTCAAAGAATTAGTAACTTTTTGTGTTTGCTAAAGCAGTAAATCATTGCAATTCTAGCCGTTTCTGAAATCGTCCATCTAGGCAGTATATGCTGTTGCGGGATCTTCATGCTGTGCTGTCAATAACAAACTTCTAAATTTGTCAATGAGTGTAACCAATTCGGAGCGACGTATGTTTTCATAATACATGATTTCTTCAAGATGGTGTTGTCCTCTGAAATAAGGACAAATTCTTAAAAAGAATTCAATATCTTCTACATCAACAAACCGCCTCATCTCAATGATCCCCAATTTCTCGTCATTAGTGAGAGCTTGCCAAATCTCTTTGGATGCAATCTCAATGCCAGCCATTTCATCAATATCAAGGTCATGCTCATCAAAATTATCATCATTTCCAAAATGAGGCATGAAATATACATATGTATGTAACTGCTTCAAAAGTTGTTGTTTTAAAAGCCATGTCACTATCTTCAGATGTTCTCTCTGTTGATGCATTGAATCCAGGGGGTTTCTGTATTCTCCAAGGGTTGTTGGGAATGAAAATCGTGCAAGGGTAGATACCAAGTCAAGCTCTGTCTTTCCCTGAAATTCTCTCTCAAACTTTTGTGCAACCTTTGAATCTATGTTAGTGGGAGTACCCTCTGCAATGACATAAACATTATTTTCTGCAAGGGGGTATATTACCATTGCCTTACCCCAATAAACCAAGTGTGAGACAACGTTGAATATTTGAGACATTGAGATATCTGCATCTTGAGAAAGGGTTTGAAAACTTTTGATCAAACTACACATTTTGATGACTCTTTTCAAAGTAGGGGCACAATCAATGGGCAAGTCATTCAGCAATTTTTTCTCTTCTTCTAAAAGAAGGATTGTATGATATGGTCTTATTCTACTGGCATAATTATTCAGCAATTCTGGCTCAATTCTTAATCTTCCTTCTTCATTTGTGTGCACTTTGTGAGGTGAGCAGAAACTCATATTTATCCATTTATTGATACAAATATTTACAATGCCACTGTGACACAAGTCATCAAATACAAGTCTCAAATCTTGTGCCAGTCTACTTTTGCTAAGAATGATTTCAAATGGTGATTGATGGCAATCTTCAGGCATTCCACTAATCTCATCTTGTACTGCAACAATTAATTCTCTTTCTTTGCTCAAATATCTGCATCTGCATGGAAAAGTCCAATTACAGTTCACAACTAACATTAAAGGAACTGAGTTCATGTTAAATACTTGAGCGTTAACACTGTCTTGAACTTTTGCTGACAAAACACTGATGGCTCTTTGTTATCGCACAATAGTGCTAAAGTCATTAGCAGTGGAGACCAAAGACTTTGTAATCCTTGCATTATCCTCAGGAATTTCTTTTGTTTAATTTCTTTGGGGATTAAATTACAACGTTTGTTTTAAGACTGAAAGGAAGTTTATATTGATCACGAGAATGGTATTTATATGGACTCAATGCCTTTAAGTATCAAACTTAACTGAAAAATGCCCAGTGAAAGCTAAGACTAGCCTAAGGCTACGCTAAGTAAGCTTTCCTTCATGCTCAAACAGTTCTTGAAAAGCAAAATAGTTTATCTATATAGATTCAAAGTTCAAAGCAATTTGGTTTCATCCACGGAAGGCTTTTTATCACAGTGGGGGGTGGGGGGTCATAGTGTGGGAGCACAAAGGCTTTCAACTTCATTTCATTTCATCAGTGACTAACTGGACTCCCAGTATTTCTCCCATGAAAGTGATATCAGATATTTTGCAAGTTTGAATAACTTGTGGGTAATTCAATTTTTGATTTAAAACAGACTTTTGCAGTACATGCACTGCACAAAATAATATGGTTTCCTTCTTAAGGATATCAAGTTTCTTAAGAATGCAAGAATGAAACATATTTAGTCTTTTGTATGACTTGGGAACTCATGTAATGATGTAAAGAATTCTAAGGCCTGCACTGTACCTTCCTGGTGATGGTTTTAATGGTTGAATACCATGGGGTAATCTCATTTGGGTCATCTGACAAAAGTTTAGTCAGTGCTGCTTTCAGGCTATTGTCTTTGGATGGCACCATTTTGTTTTAAATGTTAAACTTAGTATTGAGTGGGTTATGTGTAAATCTAAGACTACATTCACATAATGCCAGTACATGTTGAAAACGTGTTCCATTTTTGTATGAATGGTAAGCCTATCCATCACATTTCTCACTGTTTTCAAAATGTGCTGGCAACGTGTGAATGCAGCCTAAATTTGTCTTGATTCCTCAGATGATTCGAAAACAATTTCCTTCACTAAATATGAAAAGTATTAATTTCACAGAATGCTTTTAGTACTGGTAAGGGCACAGGGCTACAATCACGTTTTCAATAGCTATGAGACACATGTTTGACAGGGTCTACTGGGAGTGGAATGGAGAAGTTTCAGGGGTAAAGTGGGAAAGGCAAAAATATGGATACATTTTGTTAACATCTTTATTCACAGTAACAGTCTTACCCTAGCTACAACTGCTACAACCACCTTCTATGACACAGTGAATGGTATTCACCAGTTCAGGGTCCATCGTTTTCTAGCAATCAACATTACCCATTTTACCCCAGCCTACCCAATCTGCTACTGCATACCAATTTTGCTTTGCATGCCCAGCATGGGTTCCAAAACTTTAAAATATTGGGGTCTAAAATTCAATGACCTGTTTCTAAACTTTAGCTATTTTGCAATTAATTCTGCCATTGGACTTTTCTGAAATCTCCAATATATAGAGCAATATCGCCCTTATCAGACCACTTTTCAGAAACTAAGATTTTCGGAGAGGTCAAAGAAGTTCTGGAAGAGAACTCACCTTGAATAGGCTTCTCAACTCTTGCTACAAACCTCAAAGTGAGAGTTGTTCCATCTGTTTCCTTGTTGTCATGCTGGAACCACACAAATACGGACAGGTCTGAAACGCATAAATTAGGCTGTATCGCCCTTATCAGACCATCGTAGAAGAACAATGAATTTAGCATATCAAAATCTTTTCAAGGCCGTTGACAGTTCAACAAAGTATGTTTTACTTCCCCAGAAAGCCAGAAAGTTACATGACCAATTCTAATTTGATTGAAAATGATTTCAAAATATTGTTAATTTCACTCCCGCTTTTAACTCTCTAAGCCTTGACCTCAGTCAACTCTAACCACACAATGTGTCAAAAGTCTACAAAGCTAAAGGGTTTCACGCGGTGGACGCACCTGGGCGTCATAATGTCAGTTGCAGTGCTCTTCCAAAAGGAGCCTTAGGTCTCGCAATTTGTGTGCGATTCTGGAAATTTCTTTGGATATGAAACGAGCAGAGTTGGAGGAAACATTCATGAAGACTATTCTATGTTAACTGAAAGAGATATCGAGAAACGACACAAAATAGACAAGGTGTGTGGAAACATCAAAGGAAATGTGAATTGTACTTACACCTTCATGGCAGGTAGGTCAACTTCAAAACTTTATTGCAAGTCTTCTGAGCAAAACAAACCAGCGAAAATGAAGAAATATCAAAGAGATGACATCAGGAAACAACTTTCGCACGCTTTTTGGATTTGGATTTGGCCTAGAAACTTTAACATTTTATTCAAGGCCGTTGCACAACACGGAATCGATGGTGGTCTGATAGGGGCGATATTACTCTACTTTCAGAATTAGAGTGTTTTTCTTCTTCTTCGAGAATTCCAGAAAAAAATTCAAAAAACTTAAAACTATCGTAATTCCTAAACTGTGTAATGCAATATGAAGTAATTAAAAAAAACCATAGATTATGGATGTCTATGACATGGTATCAAGCAAAAGTCAGTCACTTTTGTGGAATATGAATTAGAAATTTGATGATGTCACCTCCTCAAATGAGCTGAGATATAAAATGTCCTGTAATTTCAAAAATGGTCAAAAGTTCTGAAAAGTCCAATGGTAGAATTATGGATAGGTAGCTAAAGTTTCTTTTAAGCCATTCACTTTCAGTTAGAAGAATTAGGTCATAGGATTTTACAACCAACTTTTTACACTGATCTAAAGATTTGGAACCTATGTTTGCATGCCCCACTCTGACAATGGAGCATTTGGCTGTGCACCTTAAAGGCTCTGTTTCATCCAGCATTCATTTTGCACATGTCATCTCTTGGTTGGCCTTTGTTTGTCACCATTTTCTGGCCCATGAAAATGGCGACAACAAAGGCAATCCAAGAGATGACACATGCAAGGCATGCTGGATGAAACAGAGCCTTTAATTTCTGAACATGCTTGCTCTTCATAAGTTTGCAGCTTGAGTACTGAAGAACATTTTGCTGTGTAACAGTCTGCAGAATGTGGCAACTGCATGCACAGGATTTCTTACAAAACTTGTATGTACATTCTCTGATTTTGAACAAGATCTCTTGTTTACTACTTTGAAAACAAAAGAATCAAAGCCCTTGCACAGGAGGGAGCACACTACTGCACTGCTGATCTGCACATTTGAGATCTTGTCAATAACTGCCATACTTTGGAGACTGGGTTGCGTATAGGGTAAACCGGGGTAATTTGGGACAAGGGAAATTTGGGACACCCCTGGGGTAATTTGGGACATTGCTTAAAATTGCATAATTATATCACTCATTGCAATCATTTTTTCTTTTAAGCAAATTTTTCAACATTTGCATTGATATTGAGTACTTTTTTGATATTTTGAAGCATTGATTTGATTATGACTACTTTACCGTACATTTATGAAAGCGGCAATTTTTGATGAAATTGGAGTGAACTGTGGCAGATACACTATTTTCTTATCCGAATTTGCCATTAGGTTTGAATATGTATCATTTACAGGTGGAACTCAGTGCTGTCCCAAATTACCCCATATAGGGGTAATTTGGGACAGCATCATTTACACGCTAATATATCAGCAACAACATGAATTAAGAGAATCTTTTACTCAATTTCAATTATTCACCACTCAAATGTCTATAAAAAGCTGAATTGGTCTTGTTTAAATATGCAACGAAGCAGTCATACCTCAAAAATGACAAAATTGTCCCAAATTACCCCGGTCCCTATATGATTACCTTTTCTCTTCATGTCGGATTGCATTTGCTAACATTTTGCACAACATCTGATAACTGTTTATGATTGAATGGTTGCATCCTGAATTTACCACAAGAACGATATTGAATATTTTCAGAGACACATCATCTTTTAACTCTGCTTTTGTTTCCTTCTTCACACTAAAAACGTCATCACTTCTTTCGACAAGAACTGGATGGCCAATGAAAACGGCCTCATCAATTTTCAGTTCAAAATTCACTTCGCAAAGATTTGATGTTGGTGCTAAAATATTGGCAAGGATGTCATCCGGATATCCAAATAGTTTTCCATTATCGAGAATTGAACTTGAGTGGCTTTCTTCTTTTCTGAAATTTCTGTCAACCCCAAAAGGATTTCTGCTTGTAGTGACGACTGCCCCATCATCATTTTGCAGGTTTGAGGTCGTGTCTTTAAACGGGTATCTAAACAGGAGACGGTAACCACGACTGCCTGCAATCACAAGAACGATGTTTAAAGGATCACTTGATGGTTCCAACATCTTTTCATGGCTACATTCCACACACCAACATCAAGCCGCCATTCCAACATCCCAGCACAACTTCTTCCCATTTCTTTTGGGCCACTGCATCTAGCCTCGTACTGGCTTTTCCTTCCATGTGGCTACGAGGTTGCTGCAATTGCGCACAGGGAGACCAGAATTTTTCTCATAATCTACCGTTTCCACTCCCCTCTCTCCCACTTTCCAATAATTTCGTTTGAAATCAACTTTCACTTTTCTCAAAAAAACTCCATTTACATGTTTTCAGAAAATGAAAGATTTTACACCTCGCAAATAGGTTTGAATTTTAAAGAAAAAATGCAGTACGTGTCACAGTCACCATATCAATACATTTACCTTACATGTTGAGTGTTTGTTCTACTAGTCAGTTTTAATTTGCGATATTTGTTTCAAGATTTCTTTACTTCGGATATCTCCATCCAGATTGATGACAAACTCTCGATAATAAAAACATTGGCATACCTTTTACTTCCACGAAACAGAAAACAGAATCTTTATTCTTACATTGTACCATCTAGGGCATTTTGTAATAGATCCAAGTCTGCTAAAAACAAAGTTCAAAGGTCCAGTTGAGACGAACAATGAACCTTTAAAGTTCAATATCTTCGCGATAGTCGAATCCAGTTCCGCTAATTTGTGAAACAGTCTGGTCTGTTGTGAAATAATCATCTCCCTGAAAATAAATGAATGGATGAATGAATGAATGAACATGTAAATAAGCAGGCAATGAGATGAAACATAAAGTCTCGTTTATTCGTCTAAAATGCCCCTCCAAATTGTGAGACAATAGTTCAGTTCTATCTTGATCAAAGTTGCATGATGGTGCTCAGCGGAGTGGTTTTAAATACGCTACACAGACACGGGCTTAATTAAATCTCTTTATCAAAACACGACACAATCTTCAAATTCAATAATATAAAAAAGCAGAAGCTTCCACTCTCTTTATCCGTTTCCTTTGTTACAAAAGCAACAAGAACAACTTTTTTCTATACCTTGCTTCCTGCAAAACTTCCAATGGAGATATCCTCTTCAATTTCTTCAGTTATACTCAATCCTTCCTCACTTTTTCGTGAACTGAATTAAAAAAAATGAAAGAAGTCATAAAAAATCGTTAACTCTGTAACAAAAACAAACTTACATGACGCAAACCTATGGATGATTACATGTTTTAATATCATTAGCTACCAGCATCGGTATATGCTTTATTTTATCATACAAGCACCAGTAACGGGATTGATTCAGAATACAAGGAAAGGTGAAGCGGTAGGCGATAAATCTTTAAAAAGATTGCACGGATAGCTAAGGCATCTTCCTTTTGATTTGATGGCTTAAAGGTTATTCATTAGGAATTGTTGATGTCTTCATTACTTTCCGAATTGCACCATTTCTCGTTTTATTCGAAAAGTTCATAGTGAGTTAGGAAAAATTTTAAAATGATCATGAATGATAAATTAATGATCAAAAGAAAAACGGCATTGATTTAAAGAAAACCATGTTTTATGAAGGTCTACACCATATGGTAACCATAAATCTGTTACTTTTCTTGTTTACGATTTAGCAGTTTGATGACACCACAACCTCAAAATTGGTTGAAGCACAAAAACACTGAAATACGGAAATGATCAACCAATCAAAACTTGTCAATGAATATCAATGGCAAAGTATCTTCAAATCTTTTCCAGCCGTGAAATGAAAACGAAGATGTAATAACCATCATATCATGTAATATGTATTGATAATTAACAGGCTAAGAAACCAACGAGACGACAACGACACATGACATCACAAACCTTGAAGGTACAAAATCATCCTCGTATCCATAATCATCATCTTTTGGTAAATCTGTAACATCAAAAGATTCATTTAGGTGACTCATGGAATCAATAAAAATAATGACTTCAGGCTACATCAAGGACTTTTACCTCTCATTTTAGACAGCAGATCATGACGATTAACATTCACCTTTCCGAATATATCCACAAAGAATTAATTGCTTAAGAACTCGTAGAGGATGGTGATAAACCATAAAAAGAATCACTTACAAAATGGCTTTGATCTTAACAAAGATCACCAAAAGGGGCTTAAAAGGAACACCTAAAGGGTGGTTTGTTTGATCATTACCAAAGGTAAATAGGTGCAATCAATGTCAATAAAGCTATTTCTAAAAATTAACAAAAACTTTCAAATGCCACACCAAAACAAATTTACCTCACCAGAAGATCTTAATGCAATTATCATAAAGGACTGCTTAAAAAGCATACCAAATCCTAATTTGTTTATTTTCTCTTCGATTGCTGCCAAATCTTTCCAATCCCCTGATGAATTCATATCTGTACGGAAAATTACATTCTCAAAAATCAAAATAGCACCAACAGATTCAGTAAAAGATGACAATTTTTGTCGCAAGAGTTAAAACTGATTCTTGTATGACTAAGATCACATTTTTTGGGAAAATCTCAATCTTAAGTAGCCATTATCTGACCTTCTTCATTATCAATCAATTTTCAATAAAACTCTTGTGCACAAATCACAAATTATGTTAATACCATCATATTCTTTTTCATTATCAATCAAGAAAAACATATGCCTTCAAAAAAAAGATACTAAATTTGGGAAAATACCTAAATGTGCATCTTCTTTTTTACTACTGATTCCAGGCAGCGGAGGAGCATCTTTCAAGCTACCTAGGCCTAAGTGTCCATTATTCTCATTTTCACTGGTCTTCTTTTTCCCTTCTGACTTCGTCCAGCCATTTCTGTTTTGAAAAATGAAAAGATCAAGGATCACAAATAAAATAGATTCGTATCTCGTATCACTTTGTGTTTACTGCTAAAGCCTGGTTTCCATTAAATCGTAGAGCGATCGTAAGGAGATCGGCGACGGTCTGCGATCGTCTGCGATCGTCTGCGTTGTGTTCCCGATTTAATGGAAACACTGTCTTACGATCCTTACGACCGTCGGGCATCGTGGATCGTAAGCGTCGGGAAAGTTGAACTGAGTTCAACTTTCCCGATCGTTACGACTGTCCCGATCTGGAAAAACTTTTATGGAAACACGCATCGCAGACGATCGGCGATCATCGCAGACGAGCTTTTGTTAAAATATGATCACGTTGATCTGATTAACAAATTAGATTATAGTGCTTGTTGTTGCAACGATTTCGCGGGTTTGAAAAGGATCATGGTATAGGTGCATCGCAGACCGTCGCAGACTGCAGCCGATTAATGGAAACACATTGCTGAGATCGCAGATGGAAGATGGAAGATGGGGATCGGCGATGATCGCAGACTGTGCCGATCCCCTTACGATTTAATGGAAACCAGGCTTAATGTCTCACATGCAAATTTAGGAATTAGTTAAACATTGAAAAATTAGCCTGTGTTAAATTTACTTACGACTTTGATGGTTTTTTGTTACTTTCTTTCAAGAGACCAAGTTCAGCTAGAAGTTCACTATCATCATCTCCAAATGTTGATCTCATTTTCGGTTTTTGATTTAATCTGCAACAGAAATCCAAATTTTGAATCAAACGAGATATATGGAGTTACTATACATGGGCAGTACAATTTCTTTCAAAATCAAAATAGTTATACTGTACGTCATCTCCAACTAAAAGAAAGAAGGGAGAAACGCAAAGACTTGAGTGCAACAGTTATACTTCAATCGTACTTATGTCCATAAATTTTAAGAAAAACAAACCTTGCCATACAGTACGTGCCTTCTGAAATTAGCTTCTATGCAAAATAGTTTAAGAACAGTAAATGGAAAGAGTTTTGCAAAATTTGATGAACAAAGAAAGCTATCCTCAACTTTGCTTCGTGTTTTAGTAAATCTGACTCACGAGTTACTTACTCGATTTTGTTAATGATATCAACTTCTTTTCCAAGATTTTGATCAAGCGATCGATCACCTAAATCACTTCCACTTGATATCCTCAACTTTGCTTCGTGTTTTAGTAAATTTGACTCACGAGTTACTTACTCGATTTTGTTAATGATATCAACTTCTTTTCCAAGACTTTGATCAAGCGATCGATCACCTAAATCACTTCCACTTGATATCCTCAACTTTGCTTCGTGTTTTAGTAAATTTGACTCACGAGTTACTTACTCGGTTTTGTTAATGATATCAACTTCTTTTCAAGACTTTGATCAAGCGATCGGTCACCTAAATCACTTCCACTTGATAGCCTCAACTTTGCTTCGTGTTTTAGTAAATTTGACTCACGAGTTACTTACTCGATATTGTTAATGATATCAACTTCTTTTCCAAGACTTTGATCAAGCGATCGATCACCTAAATCACTTCCACTTGATATCCTCAACTTTGCTTCGTGTTTTAGTAAATTTGACTCACGAGTTACTTACTCGATTTTGTTAATGATATCAACTTCTTTTCCAAGACTTTGATCAAGCGATCTATCACCTAAATCACTTCCACTTGATATCCTCAACTTTGCTTCGTGTTTTAGTAAATTTGACTCACGAGTTACTTACTCGATATTGTTAATGATATCAACTTCTTTTCCAAGACTTTGATCAAGCGATCGATCACCTAAATCACTTCCACTTGATATCCTCAACTTTGCTTCGTGTTTTAGTAAATTTGACTCACGAGTTACTTACTCGGTTTTGTTAATGATATCAACTTCTTTTCCAAGACTTTGATCAAGCGATCGATCACCTAAATCACTTCCACTTGATATCCTCAACTTTGCTTCGTGTTTTAGTAAATTTGACTCACGAGTTACTTACTCGATTTTGTTAATGATATCAACTTCTTTTCCAAGACTTTGATCAAGCGATCGATCACCTAAATCACTTCCACTTGATATCCTCAACTTTGCTTCGTGTTTTAGTAAATTTGACTCACGAGTTACTTACTCGATTTTGTTAATGATATCAACTTCTTTTCCAAGACTTTGATCAAGCGATCGATCACCTAAATCACTTCCACTTGATATCCTCAACTTTGCTTCGTGTTTTAGTAAATTTGACTCACGAGTTACTTACTCGATTTTGTTAATGATATCAACTTCTTTTCCAAGACTTTGATCAAGCGATCTATCACCTAAATCACTTCCACTTGATATCCTCAACTTTGCTTCGTGTTTTAGTAAATTTGACTCACGAGTTACTTACTCGATTTTGTTAATGATATCAACTTCTTTTCCAAGACTTTGATCAAGCGATCGATCACCTAAATCACTTCCACTTGATATCCTCAACTTTGCTTCGTGTTTTAGTAAATTTGACTCACGAGTTACTTACTCGATTTTGTTAATGATATCAACTTCTTTTCCAAGACTTTGATCAAGCGATCGATCACCTAAATCACTTCCACTTGATATCCTCAACTTTGCTTCGTGTTTTAGTAAATTTGACTCACGAGTTACTTACTCGATTTTGTTAATGATATCAACTTCTTTTCCAAGACTTTGATCAAGCGATCTATCACCTAAATCACTTCCACTTGATATCCTCAACTTTGCTTCGTGTTTTAGTAAATTTGACTTACGAGTTACTTACTCGGTTTTGTTAATGATATCAACTTCTTTTCCAAGACTTTGATCAAGCGATCGATCACCTAAATCACTTCCACTTGATATGTCTGATTTTGACTTCAAATCTTGCCCGATTCGTTGCGGTATTTTACTTGGAGACTACAAAGAAAAAGAGCATTTTTAATAATGATGAAAAAGCTTCAAAGTAAACGAACGGTGATATAGCGACATAATCTAAACATAGCACAAAAGGACGGCAGGTGCCACTTATCTTCCTTTAAAATCCACTAAAAATCCCTAAAATGCTTGCGAATCCATTACAAATCCTGAAAAACTCGCAAATTTCTAAGCAAATGAAACATTACGCGATCATTTCATCAAAAAAGATCCTATTATCCCGGCATGTTTTACTAACATGAACATGAAGAAAGGCAGTTTTTCTTATCATTTGTTCAATCTAGAAATGTCTTACCCTTGGTGAAATTTGTGAATTGTCATCAACTTTACTCTTTGTGTTCGACTTTGCTTGCCCCTAAAATTTAATCATGAATAAAGTTATTTTTAAGATATGGTCATCAGCTTGCTTAAAATCAGGGATCATAAAAAATCAAATTTCTTTCATTTTTTGCGAGAAATCCTGTCAGGAAATTCACAGAGAAAATATCAGCGAGCAAAAGGGAAACATAGTCCAGTGCTGGAGGAAAGGTTTCTCCGTGAATTTCAAGATATATAGTCCCAAATAGAAATCATAAATTCTGATGAGAAGTTTGAAACTCTGCAGTTGAAACACTTAAATCAAAAATTTCATCCAATCAAGTCATAAATAAGCATTCATTTAAAAAGTATCTTACTTCTTTTCCATTTCAAAAAATTGCTTGGTTGTCATTGGTATATCAATCCAATTGGTAAATAAACAAATTTCTTTGTGTGATGGATACGAGGACAGCAAAATAGTGCCTAAATGATTAGAAAAGTCATTTCTGTCAATACTTCTGAAACATGGCCAATTTTCACCATTGATGATTTGATGTTCAGTATTAATCCTGAAATATTTCAAGGCTGGTTTTGTCATCTTAAAATTTTCAAGAAGTTCTGATTGTTTGTTAAATAATCCACGAAACAATAAACAAAGTCTCCAAGCACAATTTTGGACATTGGCTGCAAGTTTGAGACTATGTCTCCATGATACCAGCATAACTCAAAATCGGTAGAAAATTTGATGGTGCTATACTTTTGGCTAGCTTTCACATGAAACGGGCACAACTTGAAAACAATAGAAAATCTGACAGCACCGTAATTCAAGCTAGTGATAACTTGATGCGGGAATAACCTGAAAATGGCAGAAAATCTTATAGTGTGCCATTCTCGTTGCAAGCTCTGCAACATAGTGACTGGGTTTTGACAAAAAAAAATTCATCTGAGTTGAAAAGTTGATCAGTGTCATTTGGACAGTAGTGCTGCCAAATATTCTGTTTCATCATTTGTAAGTGTTCATGCAACACCAACTTCAAGTAGAACCAACAAGGACCAATTTCATATGCATGAAAATGAAAAATTAAGTACCTTATCAACTTGGCTCTTTTGCAGCAGTTCCATTAATAATGGCTTGTCCTTTGCTTCAGAGGTCAAACCTAATACTCGAATTAGGTCATCTCTGTTTTCAAATTTTCCACCCTTGTAAGAAGAAGATACAAAATTAGGATGATAATTTTTGGCAGAATCAACTCATTGACAGAAAAATTGACAGGTAAACTACTCAGGGCCTGCATGTATTTTATGTGGGAAATTAATCAGTAAATAATCAGTAAGTTGTTAAAAAGATGAGAAATACGTATAGTTTAAATGCCCATTTTTTTTCTTTGATTGTTTATTTTTTACGATATTTGAGGATATATTTTGCTTCTCAAAAAAGTATTTCAGTGATTAGATTCACCACTTAATCAAATCTAGAGCAAAATTCTTCATAACTTTTATGATTTTTGAATTTCTATGAAAATTTCTTACTGAAATAAAACCCCAAACATTGAACATTCCAGGCCAATCAATTCTTTCAACAGATGTAGCAAAGGCTGTAAAAATATGATAGGTACACCACAATTCTCAAAATAAAACATTTTCTCAAGAGAATCATTGGTCAAATATAGTACCAATGTATCTCAACACAATTTTGGTTGTGATAATTCTAAAACAAAGATACTATAATGCAGTCAAAACTGATTGGAAAACCTTACATGGTTTAGTTCTGGACCAAAAACTGCCATTGTAAAATCCAAATGAAAACAGTTTAGAAAATCTTGAATCAAGCTTGCAACTAGTACACCTGCAGAAAAATCAGTTCATTTTTGAAATAGTCAATGACAATGCATTTTACAAAGTACAGTATTCTGTGTTGCATTCAGCATAAATACTGTAAAGCTAATGCTTAAAAATTATCAATAACTCATAGGCATTGTTGTGCATTTCCTGAGGTTATTATTGAGGAAATTTGGCAAAATGACATACATAAAAACTATATCTTTAGCCATTTTAGCCCTCCTGTCAAAAGTTTCAGGCCCTCTGTCAGAAGATTTTTGGCTGAAATAAATACACCAATTCACAGTTCTTGGAAAACAATCTGCCAAAATTCAATCTTATCTCCTACCTGAGGCATTTTGGGAAGATTACTGATATGAGATTTTATTGCAATATGATACTCCCAAAAAATTGCATTTGCAGACAATAACTATGAACTGAAACTATGAACTAGTGCAGTACACTGAATTTTTCTTGAGAATTATTACAAATTAAGTTACAACAAATCTTCAGTGCATCAATTAGGCATACTCCATCTCCATCTGGTTCCATGAAAGATTCTTTTCAATTTCTTTTTGAGGAAGGTCATAAATTCACATTTTGTCTGTTCATGTTCTATTCATTTAGACTGATAAACTTGCAACGATAGAAATAAAATCACTTGTGATTAAACTATTTTACTGGCAAGGACTTCATGATGATAAGGAACAGAAAAATTAGCTCACAAAGGCATAAATTGGTCATTTTACCTTCTTTTGTGCTGAGAAACTTCTTTAATTTATGGTTGACCATGTTACTATTCTGTTGAAAAATAAATCAAAACTTTAAAAATAAATTTAAAATCCTTGACGATGAGGCCTGAGAGGACACTTGAATTCTTTTTCTACAGGATTTCACTAACATTGTCTTATTGAAAACACTGGGCAATAGTTCCATAGATTGTTTCAAGTTAGACTCTGCTGCAGATGAAGCAGCGCAGAGTAACTGCCAAGAAGTCAAGAAGTCTGCATATAAGTGGTATTCTTCTTGGCATTCTGAAGTGAAGGCCCACACTGTATTTCCCACATCTTTAATCACAAAGAGTTCTACAAGTTTGCCTAAATTCATACAAAAAACCTGTTCATTTTATCTTTCAAAATACAAAGAAATATATACTGGCAGAAAAAGAAAGAAAGAATAGGCCTAGCATACACATATACTCTCGAGTACCGAATAATCGTCCCCCCCCCCCGCTTATTAATTTTTGAAAAATTTTCCAACCCCCCCCCCCCCCCCGCTCTTATTCCAAACCCCCCTTTTATTAATTTTTGGAAAAATGAAATGATAGTAAACATATTTCTGAATAAACACAAGAAAACGTCTTAAAAAGTGCATTCAACAGAACCAGGGTTCAAAAATAAATGTATCAGTAACATCACTGTTCACATAAATAAGTAAAAGATACTTGTTCACTAAGAAAACGACTATTTTCTATTTCTCCAACACGCCCCCCCCCCCGATTATTCCAACCTCCCCGATTATTGTTATATCGAACCATTTCCAACCCCCCCGATTATTCTCACCCCCCCCCCCGTTTATTCGGTACTCGAGAGTAAGTACAAAACAACTACAAAACAAGCAAACCTTCAATGAATCTTGTTCCTCCAATGCCAAGAAAACACTGGCTCTTAGCTCAGCCTAGAAAACGCGTTAAAAATATGGTGATTTTGTAGAAAAAAAACAATGTACCTTCGTTCGATGGGGATGTGAAGACGCATTTGTGTCAATGAAGAACAAGGTCTAAACTGGTCTAAGGCAGGAACGGCCTAAATAGGTTGTCTTATTTGAATGTTCATTTTGTGAAAAGGCATGGTTTGAAAAGCATGGATGGATAAAAATATACCCTGATTTTATTGAGAACTCCGTTTGTCTCTAGTGCTTGAGCAACTAGATCTCTCAATTCAGTATCTTCTTCAACAGACATCTCTTTCTCTTTCGCAGCTTATTGAAGAAAATCACTCCAGAAAATGGCGGCCAAAATATTTGAATTTTTTCAAGCCTCGTTTTCAAGTCTCTATCTCTCTCTTTTTTTCTTTTTTCGGTTTACACGCATGCGTGTCTCCTGTCTCCGTGTTAGCCACCATACTTCTCCAGTTCATTTTTCATTTTCATTTTTAAATATTTATACAGGTTTCAAAATTTCAGTAAAAGATAACTGCTTTACAAATTGACCTGTGCAAAAACAGAAAGCCTGAATTAAAGAGAATTATATATGATGTACAAACGAGCATAATAGAACTAAAAATGAAAATATAATGTACCTCTCATATGAATTTTTTAAAGGTAGCCAGGGACGATGCCAATTTAGTTTCCCTATTCAGCTCATTCCATAATTTTGCTCCACGATACGAAAATGCTTTTTGGCCTGTGCTTGTTCTTAGCAGGGGTATCTGCAAAAGTTTGTTTCGGTAGAGCGAAGAATGCGATCACTGCCCTCTGAGCATTTACTGAAAAGTTCCCCTAAACATTGAGGAGCAAGTGAATTCAATGCCTTATTTCAAGTGAATTCAATGCGTTGCTGTTTCTTTTCTGATAAGATCTTTGATTGATGGCCAGCCAAGATTTTAGAGCAGAGGGGCAGCAGAAGCATCGTAAGGACTAATTGTAGTTATTCTTGCAGCTCTATTCTGGATCTTTTGGAGAGAATTAAGTTTGGTCTTGTTTGCAGTCTCTTCACTACAACAACCCCAAACACCTGATGGAAGAAATTTCTTGGCATGCTTAATAAGACCTAGAGCTCGCAGTGCCTAAGGGCCTTAACATGTTCAATGTGGCGATCCCATTGGAGTTTGTCATCATCTCTTCTCTGTTTTGATGGTCGCTGTTCCACAGAAGAACCAGGATATGATTGTCGCTAAATATAGAAATTTTCTTTCGAAATAAAATAGAAATGTTCTTTCGAAATAATTGTTGCTAAATTGTTGCTAAGAATAAACTTGCTTTCCTTTGCTCGTGGTCACGTTTGTACTTTAGTCCCCTGTGTTGTAGTTGCGTTGTACGTTGCTGTGAGCTGTTGTTGGTTGCAATGAGCTGCGCAGGAGGGAACGGAGAAGCAAAGAATATTACAAACTAGGAATCCAAACCCGCGCTGCACGCGGGTTTGCAACTCCTAGCTCCTGCGGAGGGCTCGGCGCCTTCGGCGCCTGGCCGCCTGCGGCGGCTACCACTGATCAAGTTGCGCGCTTCGCGCGCCACTTCCTCAGTGCCGAGCAGCCTATAATGAAGGCATTGAACTATCCATCCAACTGATGTGATTGAGACCAAAAGTCATAGTGACCAAAACGATTTTTAATTGTAAAGCGCCTTGCAGACTGACGTGCCCAGAATTTTTTCCGGAATGGTACATACTGGTGACTTCAGTATTTACCTATGCAAAAAAATCATTGCATTCTTAAACTTCTTCCCAATGAAGGTTCTTTTATTTCCCCTTCTACTATGGCTGGTCTAATTAGCTATGTTGAACTTAATACTCACTTTACTTATTTACTGTCCGGTATTCCACTGTTCTCTTTTATACGATTCTTCGATTTCCTGGTCAATCCTTTACTGCTGTTAGAACCCGCATTATAGAAACTACTACTTTTATTAAGACACCTCACCAAGGACCGCCGGAGCACTTTTTGGATTGGGGGGGCTAAAAAGTAATAGAGAATCTGAGGGGTCTGGAGGCGAAGCCCCCAGAAAAACTTTTTATGACCACGCCCTCTACTTTGGCTATAACTGCGACCAACGCCCCTTTCCATAAGCCAACTCACCTTGGAAAAGACAGTTATCGTCAGCATATCCAATCACAAGTCACCTTAAAAAACATCGTTTGTAGAGATGTGCTGTATTACATTTTTATATTTAATAGCGAAAAGGCTCAGCCTGGAATGAAAGGACTAAAGTTAAAAAAACTTTCACAATCTCATGGAATTATTCTCTCCGAAAAATAATGATATGGAAACACAGTCTCTCTGCTTTCGGAAGCAAACATTGTAAACATAGAGAACCTAATGACGCAAACACTGTTTCAAGTTTTAATTTTGTAGCACTAAAAAATCCAATAATTTTTTTTAAATTCTCGAAAATTGTGTATGCTGTTGTTGGGTCGTTTGATGAAAATTAGTTGGAACGTCGATAGAATTTATATTTTCTGTGCTCTTCAATATAAGTATGAAGAACTGCTAAATTATACTTGTTTGGACATTCCAGAGAGTGATGTCGAGTCCATAGACGTCTTGCTAAAAAAATTATCGTTGCACTCATTGCCGGGTTAACGTTTCTGCGATTTACAGGTTTGGAGAACTCCCCTCATCAGAAATCTTTCAGCTTAAAAATAGCCACATATCATGAAAGCATTTTACTTATCGCTTGCTAAAACTGTGGGTATTTGAAGCTGTGCTAACGATGATGAAACTGTTATATCTTGGCATAATGCTATTGGACGCATTTCATTTGAGGCAAAACCTTTTAAAACATTCTGCTTAGCTTGATGTCTGATAAATGCATGAGAAGCGGTATAGTGGGGTATACAGACATTCGCAAATAAGGGTGTTAACATTTTAATAAAACAAATGGCGATATTTGATCATAAAACAAAATTTGTTGGAAAGCTAAAAACCATCTCTTGAAAATTATTGGGGGGGCTAAAGCCCCCCCAGCCCCCCCGGCTCCGCGGTCCCTGCACCTCACACTAATTCTTTTGAGAAATGTTACCCCCATATTCATATAAGAAACAAAGAAAATTTGTACAATATTTAATGGGAAACGAACAGGTTCCTTTGAAAGAAGTGGCTTTCTGCGATACTCTTAATGTTACTTTTCTTATTTACTGTCCGGTATTCCACTGTTCTCTTTTATACAATTCTTCGATTTCCTGGTCAATCCTTTTGTTAGAACCCACAAAATAGAAACTTCTACTTTTAAGACACCTCATACTAATTCTTTTGAGAAATGGTACCCTCATAAGAAACAAAGGAAATCTGTACAATATTTAATGGGAAAGCGAACAGGTTCCTTTGAAAGAATTGGTTTTCTGCGTTACTTTTAATGCTAATTTTGTTATTTACTGGCCGTTATTCCACCGTTCTCTTTTTTACGATTCTTCGATTTCCTGGTCAATCCTTTGTTGTTGTTAGAGCCCACAAAATATAAACTACTACTTTTAAGACACCTCACCCTAATTCTGTTGAGAATTGGTACCCTCACATATTCATATAAATATAAGAAACTTGACTCAAATGGGAAACTTGTATGAGAAACTCGATTCACATAGGAAACTTGTACAATATTTATTAATGGGAAAGTGGACAGTTTGCTTTGAAAGACGTGGTTTGAATTTCGCGGGTTGTTAGTGTGTTCCACATAAAACTCGGATTACTTATATGCAACACTGAACAAAAGTAAGGCAAACAGCTATGGTTACATACAAGATTATGATTTAGGGTATCGACTTTCAGTCACGAAATCGGGAGAAGCTAAATTCACTCAGTCATGTAATTTCTAACTATAGCAACATAGTAAAGGCCCAGTAAAAGCTGTTTGGTTTATATTTTCGAACTGGGATTTCAGCAGCACTCGGAGTAATGATACAGGTAAATTCTTCGTAGTTATCTATAGATTTCAAGTAAACTTAAATCTTTAAAAACGGTGAAAGTAAACAGTTACGAGGATAGTTTCCTTCGCTGAAAGAGTTGGCAAGCATGCTTTGGGTCAGTCTAGTTTTTCGACCAATGGACGGAAATCAGTTCTGTTTTCACAAGCCTGTTGATAGTTGATCTTGCTACAATAACGTTCTCTTGTTCAAAACAATCTATGTTCTCAAGGACTCGAAGAACGAAGTTTTTTGCAAAAGTTCACTGTTAAGACTCGTAGCGGACGATGCGGTTTCCACAGGGCGAGGGATTTTGTCCACAGGGCTAGCTCTGCAGATATCCAAGTGAAACCGCAAGAATGCTTTTTTATGTGCGAAGAATGAGCACATTATGTGATGGGGAAGATTTCTGTACAGGAAGGAAGGAACGGAGGTATCTACGGACGCTTTTCGTGCCAAAAGTGTAACAATAGGCATTATTCCTGCACACAATCCAAACAATCAATGAAGCATTTCAGGTATTTATAGGCACTGTTAATTTATACAATCAAAGCAATTCAAGAGATATTTGGGAGAATAATCATATTTAGGTGGGCTGCCAAAACTCTGGCTGTTAATGAATTCATCAATTGAGCTGCCAAGTCATTTAAAGTCAATTTTCCAAAATCTGACCTCTGTGACCTGGCAAACTTCCCTTACTGTTTGAAATCTTCAACCTTCAACAAGGATGACTGTTGTCAAAAAAGCAAGCAAATCATACTACACCATCAAGAAACAAGTGTTACACGGTTAAGGTGGCAGCTGGTGTCTGGCTAAAGTAAAAAAACTCGTCAATATTGCCCCCAATCCACTTCTTCGCTATATCTACAAGTATTTTTTATAAGAAACTAAGGATTTGGGGCAGGACTGAAAGTTTCTTAAAATTATCGTACTTTGAGAACACAGAATTTCTTACGAGTGTCTAAAATGTTCCAAAACAACCTTCATATTCACTACATGTGCCCTCGTGATCATTTCAAAGCAAGGTTTTTTGAGGCCTTTCCAATGTTTAGATATTCTCGTAATACTCTAGCAGCATTTTTGATTACAAAGTCCAACGTTGTAATCTAAGAGGGGGATTGAGGTCAGTAAGAAAGTAAGAAAGAAAGAAAGAAAGAAAATCAGTCAGTCACGCTCGTTAACGCGATTGATAAACGTTTTACCGCTGCTAATTAGCACTGAAATAAACAAAACTTAGTTATCAACAAAACTTTGGTACACGAGGAGTTCTTTTTAGCCCCCCAATGCAAGTTATTTTTCAAATATTTTACCCGCACAAAGTAGAAACTACCAAATATCGATAACCAAAAGTTTAATTCCCCAAGAGGGGTAGATATTTTGATCACCTTGTAACGAACATGAAAACTACAAGTAACGAATTCACCTTATGTCGAAGAATGCCATCTGTAAACTACAATCCATCCACCCATTCGCCATCTGTAAACTACAGTCCATCCACCCATTCACCACTTCAATGCTTCAAACTTCTACCTCTTCGTTATCGATGGCGGTACGGTAATCACTGACTGATCAGTGCTGGCGGCAGAGCGGAAATCTCCTTTTTCAGGCTCTCAATCCTCCACAATAAACTATTGCACCAAAGATGGCAGCGAGGAACTTTAACCAAGATGCATTGCGTTCGTATTGCGAATCTTTGACGATTCTGCAGAAATTTATTAAATGACGCAGTGCATCGTCGTAAAGAGTCCCTCGCCGATATCTTTCGCCCAGTCGCCCATAGTGAGGGTTGCTAGCAGGCTAATTCTTGCCCCAGTATTTCACATGCACCGAAATTCTTCGCACATCCCCATAGGGTACCTATTTTCGCTCCTGGCCTCGCTGCCTGGCGTTTTTGGGCGAAAAGAAGCAGACTTGTGGAACTTAGGTATTTTCGCGGATTTTTTGACGCGTAAATGCACGGGCTACCCGGACGGGAAGAAGGAGATCTCAGTGACGTATGGATTAGCGTTTTTCGTTTGATCTCACCGCTTAGTTATAGTAGATAGATACTCGATCCCACGTCACAAATACCGTATGACCACAGAGTAGTATGACAGCATAATGCATGGGAAGCAAACTGAATTGTAAAGAGCAGAAAATTTTTCTTGAAGAAGCTTCAGAGCAACAGAGTTCATGTTGAAGTCATGGGGTCATCAAATCATGTTTGCAGATGTTTGGGGGCTATGTATACGGTTTCTGTTTTGTCCATGGGGCTACATAATTTTACGACGAATTTTGAAATCCCTTCCGCCCCGCCCCCCTCTGTTTCATTCTTTATGATAGCTCCATTACATAGTTGCTTGTTTGTTGTAGGGGCGGCTGGCCCTGCTATTAGTGCTATTAGTCGAATAGCAATTTTTTTCCAAAGATTGCACAATGTGTTTGTCCATATTCACTTGGTTGTGTTGTAGGACCTTTACAATCAATTACAAACAAATGATCTCAACGCTTTCAATTAGTTATTGTTGGTGTTCTTTGAGACAAAATTCCGATTAACAATACCCAGAGCGTCAGAATGCCTTCGGACGCTCGGACAATGACCGCAGGAAATTTTGGATTTCGACAAACTCACAGGAAATTCATTACCTGTAACTTACATATTTTTACCTTTGTGGTGATTACCCTGGAAAGTTTTGAAGATTGCGTACTGATAGCAGTGGCGTAACTGAATAAAGTTACCTTTAGTCAAAAAACTAAGGGCCCCCGACCTCTAAAGGCCCCGAAGGGGCCCCCAGCAACAAAAATTACTTTGTCGTTTTACCGTAAAGCTGGCGCTGTTGCTATGATAAAATGACCAAGGGGCCCCGTGCCTGCATGATTTCTCACTCTAAATGAATGGAAAGCGTCACCTTTATTGCAGATTTACGCACTTTTCCGTCAACAAAAGCTTTGACCAGCGGAGTTGCCAAGTGAGAGGATGGGACATTTCTCTGTTTTGTCAAAATAGACTGGGTGAGCCAGAAAAATGTTCCCACTTTTGAACATTCAGAGCATCAAGAAAATTCATAGTATCATGAAAATTCATAGCTAGGGATTTGAATGATTCAAATTCCAGTTAAAAGCTTTTAAAGACTGAAGCATTTTTATGAATTTTTTCGCCTTCTTACCAGGACTAAGAAATAAGAGAGAAATCAACTTTGCAAAAATTTTATGGTTGCAAAATGGTTAAAATAGGGCCTAAAACATTTATCAAATCATAAGGACTCTCCTCACACAGAACAATAAGAAATGGGCGGGTCACCTTTCTCGAGAGTTATAAGACATTTATTTTCAAGCAAATACTGAAGATTTTTTCAATCCTATGGCAATAATTTTTGTTTCAGTCTTCTTAAACATACATGTATATAAAGGTAAAAACCTACAAACAGCAAAGTTAAGAAGAGTAACAAAACAAAACAAGAATACATTAAACTTTGACTTTGCGTGTTTCTGAGAGGTACTGCCCATGGGTGAATGACGACCTAAAGAAGCTAATACGAGGCAGGGATAAACTGAAAAAAGCTGCTCTTAAAAGCAAATCTCAGCTTCTTATGAGCTCCTATAGGCACATAAGAAACAAAATTAACAAACAAAATTCTGAGTTGAAGAGGCAGTATTTTTCGGAAAGACTTGTTCAAGCTAAAGGCAACATGAAGGAATCATGGAAAATAATAAAACAGGTAATAAACAAAAGATCTAAGTCAACAAACATAGATCTTTTGAAAGACTCTGGAAGAGAAATTGTAGATATGCAGGAAATTTCCAATACCATGAACTCTTATTTCTGCTCAGTAGGTAAGGATCTAGCAAGCAAGATTGAAGATGCCCCCAACCCCATGCTCACTGGTGAATATAATCTTAACCCTGATAATAGGCGCTTTAATTTCAGGCCAATCGTAGTTCAGGACATTAGAGATGCAATGGGCAAGATAAAAACATCTAAGAGCCTTGGAAGTGACAGCATATCTAGCTACTTCTTAAAGTTAGCTACTCCTTACATTGAAAACTCCTTAGTTTTCATGTTTAACACCTCTCTTGAAACTAGTCAGTTTCCTGATTCTTGGAAAAATGCCCGGATTACACCAATTTTCAAGGATGGGGATAGGGCTGAAAAGTCTAATTACCGCCCAATTTCAGTTCTTCCCGTCATTTCAAGGCTCTTTGAAAAACTAGTGTTTAACCAACTTCACCAATATCTGGTTAGGTATAACCTTATTCATCCTGGTCAATCTGGATTCTTAAAACTCCATTCTACACTGACCTGTTTACTGAAAAACACTGACGATTGGTATAGTGGGTTGGACACTGGACAGATGGTGGGTACAGTATTCATTGACCTTAAAAAAGCGTTTGACACTGTAGATCATGACCTTCTCTGCAAAAAGTTAGAGCACTATGGTGTTCGACAAAGGGAGCTTTCTTGGTTTCAATCTTATCTTTCCCACAGAAAACAGTACTGCAGAGTAGGTGGAGTCGATTCTGAAACCGGGGAAGTGGAGGTAGGGGTACCCCAAGGGTCATGTCTTGGACCACTTCTCTTCTTGATCTACATCAATGATCTCCCAAGTGCTGTCCAGAGTTCAACTGTGTCCATGTATGCTGATGACACTAGCCTTTGCTTAAAGTCAAAAGATATTTCTCAGCTGAACGAGGCTATTAATGTCGATCTTGAGCACTTAGACTCGTGGTTGAAGGGCAACAAACTTTCGCTAAATGTTGCTAAAACACAATCTATGTTAATCGCGACCAAACCAAAGCACCGAACGCTCAACAATGCAGCAGAAAAACTGAATCTAGAAATTCGTGGCAGAGAACTGGACGTTGTCAAGAAGACCAAATACCTTGGTGTTCAAGTTGACAACAGTCTAGATTGGAAAGAGCATATTAAAGCTGTATCTAGCAAAGTATCCAGAGCCATTGGATTTCTAAAACACGCAAGGAATATTCTCCCAATGGCTTCTTTGAAAACTTTGTGCTCAGGTATTGTGGAGCCCCATTTTCGATACTGCTGTTCTGTATGGGGTTGTTGTGGCACCACTGATATCAATCAGCTCCAAAAGCTTCAAAATAGAGCTGCTAGAATTGTAACGAATAGCAGCTTTGATTCCCCGAGTGGACCACTGATTAGGAGCCTTGGTTGGAAGACCATTCGTGAGCTTGTCAATGAAGAGTCCAGATCAGTGGTCTACAAGTCTCTCAATGGGCTTGCTCCACAGTACATGCGCAATCTTTTCACTAGAAACTCTACTAGTAACTCTCGTAGCCTTCGAAATACGGCAACGGACTTGAGGCTGCCAAAGAAAACATCTGCAAATGGGCAGAAGTGTTTTTCTTTTCGCGGAGCTAAGCTTTGGAATAGCCTCCCAGCTGAGACCAAACAGGCATCCTCTATATATATTTTTAAAGATAGCTTATGATGGACTGGCGGTTTTGTTTTTTAGGTACTTTTCTTTCATTTTTTATAGATAGGATTTTTTTTTTTCTATTAGATGTATTCATTGTAAGTAGTTTTTAGCGGTTTTTAACTTGTTTAATTTTTGTAGGTTTTTTATATGGAGGGCCCCTTGTAAATCAACCAGTTGGTTGAAGGGTCTCCCTCCCTAATAAAATGAAATATGAAAATAATATAAAATATGAATAAACTAATTAAATACTGTTAAAGGTAACTAAATTTACAAAAGGGGTGCAACAATGAGCTTTTCCCCCCGAATTTTTGACAGGTTGAAAAAATATGAAGTGATTTCTTTCAACCAAGGATAGCTCTCATCCTTGGGAAATGGCATTTTCTTTGTTGTTCTGTGCGATGAGTCCTTTATAATTTGATCGATGTTTTAGGCCCCTTTTCAGTCATTTTGCAAACATGAAATTCTTATAAACTTGAATTCACCTATACTTCTAGTGCTGATAAGGCAGCAAGAAAAATCGCAAAGATACTTCGATCTTTCGGCTTTTAACTAGAATTTGAATGATTCAAATCGGTGAAGTAATCTTTGTTCTATGAATTTTCAAAAGTGGGAACTTTTTCTGGCTTACCCGGTATAACTGAAAAAATTCCTCTAAAAATTTCATCCAGGCTTTTGATCCAATGTCTGATCGTTTTTCATTTTGATCGATTCAGTTGTTGTGATGGAGAACTGACAGGAAATTTTATAGCAAAAAGTTTCCGTCCGCAGGAAATAAAAAATTTTCTGACGCTCTGAACAATACCAATGACGTACGCCGTTCCAATAGAGTTATCCTGTTGCTTTCACTGAATGAAATTGGCCACGCTATTAGTTTTCTGATTCTAATAGCAGCAAGTTCCTATCAAAGATGCCGCAGAGAAGTAATCCCTTGTTTTCACCTGTCAGTCAAATCTTTCAACAATGACTCAATGCAGCCATGCTATTAGTTTTCCAAATCTAATAGCACAGGCAGATCCAGTTGCAAACCTTGCAAAGTTCGCACCAAAATCGTAAAAAAAACTGTGAATTTAGTTCGTCGAAATGTGCAGTTTTGTCGCTAGACTCGACAGATCTTCTCTTTGGAAGGGTTGCTAAGAATTTTCCTTTCTTTGAACAAGAGAAAAGTATCAAGATAGAAGGCATGGAAAGAGTTGACACTATGTTTACAAGTGTTACAACTGAAAATCAGTACACGAAATCTTCGCTTGAAGTCATCATGAAAGAGAGGACAGTAGCTACTTTTGCTAGCTGGGTTTGTTGTACCTGGTAGTTCGAAAGAATAATATGATAGAAACCCCTTTCTTGATGGATAGCTAAAGTCGATCTTGGTTGGCGTATGATCTTGGTCGCTTCTCCTTGGCTGTTTATGCTATTTGCTATTAGAATCGCGATTCTAATAGCACGGCGGCTCTCCTGTTGTAGGCTGAAAGCCGCAAATCATTGATTCAATCTACTGCCGGGTTTAAGCTCTCAGCCCTTCAGGATATCACCACAAGCCGTACCGTATCAGTTCTGTGATCAGCACTTTCAATCAAACAGGGGAAGAAGGAACTTTGAGACTTTATCACTAAGAATATTCATTATTTCATCGATCCTACCTTACCCTTGACTTTTCACTGAACTACTGCAGTAAATGTCTTTTGTACCAGAGCTAAACTTAGTTCAATTCACACAAAACAAACGCGCTTCAAAAACCTTTTCCTAGAAAAAGGGCATTTCTCCGGGAGACCGAGGGGCGTGGCCCAAAATATTTTCCAGGGCCACGCCCCCGGACCCCCATCCTTATCTGGCTTGGCTCGCAATTAATAGCAAGAAGATCTTATATTTCTCCCTATAAGTTTCCTCAATCAGAATTTAGAAGCTGTGGTATTTAGGTGAGGCTGACCTTTTTGAGATCCACAGACAGAGATACCAAATCATCTGTGAATTAACCTTGTCTGGAATTTATTCAAAAATGTGAATCTTTTGATGGAATGGGTATAATAATTTGGAAGTCGTTGAGGTTAGAACAAAGCGATCAAAACACAACCCGCGAAGACACTGTTGGTAAATCTTATCCAATATAAATGAGTTGTCTTAATTATTGCGCTGCCCGGCAAGATCGCTCCTTATACGGCAAATAAACGAACGGCGGAAGCTTTCGAAGAATTTGTCTTTTGAAAATAATTGTCTGTTTTTTAGTCATGTGATCTACACACCCTTTTGCAAATAAGATCATCTAAAGCAATGTACCTCCCTTCGTCAGTTGAATTCTCATCTCAGTGAAATCTTGCAGCATCTCGTCTAGACCTAATTTCTTTGTAACAAACAACAAGATGTCGAAAGAACCATTAAGACCAAAGGGATATGGAATGACAGCTGATATAAAAAATAAGGTCAGTGGAGTACATATTCATTCTTTTTGTTTTCTTATTTCTCTCTTGGTTGCTACCAGTTTCAAAATCAAGAAGAGCCTTTGTATAACTTTGTTTATCTTTGTTTTACTTGTCGCTCTCTTCAGAAACAGACTCATCTTACAAACAAGCACATTTGCTATTATGTTGTGGGGCAATAAGTCATATTTTGAGACTAGTTTCTTGCTCATAACAGTAGCTTAGGCAAAGATCGTAAAGAAGATAGTAATACGTGGGCAGAGAGACGAATGGTAAAAAATTAGACGCAAACAACAAAATCACTGCTTCTTACTTTGTGTGACGCTGTTTATTGGAAAGAACCAACCAGCAGCAAATAACAACGTGCTGTTGGTAGCAGTCTTCTCCTGTGGTCCCCTGTGGTTTCTTCATTGCTCTTTTGTGGGAACTGGGAAGTAGCAAAAGTTACCATGACATGATAAGTGAGCATCTGTTTGGCATTGCTTTTGATTCCAGTATGATATAGGCCCTTTCATCAAGCAAATCATAACAAAATTTCGAAATACGAAATATTTAAAACGAATTGGAGAGGCGGAATTTTAAAAAATATTAGTTGAATACGATAAAATGATATTGGGCAGGCAGGTTTGAAGAGGCGGGAACTCCCTTGTCTTTCTGTCAATGTATTCTCCTGTCTAAGTTCGCTAATGAGATTTCGTTCGTTGGCTTTGTCAGCTTGCAAGAGGCAGATTCAACACTAGAGGTGGATTCAATCTTGGGCGCAGTCTCAAGAAAGTTTCATGACAACACCCTTTTAACTCTTGAAAAACGAAGGAACCGCCCTTATAGCGATGATGTCATTAGAACATTGCTAACTGTTTTGTAGATCGTTTAATTATACAACAAGCACATCTGTTTTGCATAAATCCTCCTTTGATATCTATGTATAACATGCAACTTGACCCAAAATAGTTCTGCGGTGACCAAATGAAAATTCAACCTTTTTGAAAAATTAACAAACTTTCATTGTTTTACCAATATTTAAATTTCATTTAAATTTCCATCGTGTGCGTACTTGTTTCAAGAAGCAGATTCGTAGAAAATATGATCGTTATTACATTCTTTGCTAAATGATGTCAAAATTATGGGATGAAAAGGAATATTTTGAGCAATAGCATTTTACTAGGGCACTTGTCATATTTTTAGCCAAATAGCCACTTCTTGGGATTTCGTATGAGTGGTTCTACCCCGTTCTACATGATATAAATATGTTTTCAATGGAGATTCAATGTGGCTCTAAGAGCAATTGGGTCATCAAATCAACTGCACAGAAATATTTTCGCAATAACGTGTAAACTACTGTAACCGATTTTGATGATTTTTCAAAACTGTTCAATTTTTTTGGGTGATTATGTTTCAATTTCAGCTCATTATTTTCTTGATTTCATTGCCAGATAATGGGCAAATACAGTCCTGAACTAGAAGCTGATGCAGTACAATGGATAAATGAAATTCTTGGGGAAGGAACAATGAAGGGGGCACAGGGGCCCGATGAAGTGCAAAAAGTGTTGAAAGATGGTAGCATTTTGTGCAGGTATGATTGATTGAATTTATGGGATGAAAGGGTGGGGAGGAAAATGGGGGTACATCAACTGCCCAAGGCTCGCTGAAATTCAATGAAAATAGCACGATGTGCGATTTGATTGTGGGTAGCAGGCCCGATGACGTCTGAGTGACGTCATCAGACTTAAACATGGACAAAAACTGGCTTCCAAATCAAATCTGATTTTAAAGATTTTGCAAATATTTTGCAGCATTTCATCTCATTTGTCACGTGTTAATATCATGCCTTATAAATTAAAATTTTGTTATACATTGTGATTTTGAAATGATTTTGAAATCAACTTTTGGCGGACAAGAGCCATTTCTGAAGATGTCACTTATATTTCAAATTTACAAATTGTAACCGAGTACAGGGAGAACCTGCACAAGAGTGAAGTTAAGCTTGATACTTCACGTGGTTTTTTCATTTCCAAACTTATGCATTTTACCAGTTGTATTGCATCTGACTCATACATAACAGTAGAGTATCTTCTCAATTTATTTTGCATCAGACCCTTAAACCAGTTGGTATGTCATGTCTACAATATTTACAATATATTTTGCAATAACATTTCATATCTACAGCATTTCTTGGCAATGTAGGTAACAAAAAGTATATCAAAAGTCAGCGATATTCAAGGGTATAGCTCTGGTAGGTTGGGGTTAGGGTAAGCATTTCATATCAATAAAGTGTTCTTATCTTTTTTCGTAGACTAATCAATGTTCTTCAGCCCGGAAGTGTAGCAAAAATCAACACAAAGAATCAACCCATGATCTTGGTAAGCTGTTTTATAAAAAACTTATAAGGGGTATTCTGACAAACAAAGGCTAAGTAAATATTCGCAAATGAAATGACTTTTTACCGAAGTATACTCTGCAAAAAATGCAAAGTTTTGGCAATCATTGACAAGATCCCTAACTCCGCATCGAATAAACTCTCGTTTTGAATGACCTACTGTATCAAGGCTTTGCGCTGTGATTCTAGCTTACTTCCGCTGATGACATATCACAAGAACAACCTGATAAATGTATGCATGGTGAATCTCAGAATCTCCTAACAGACATTCATGTCATCAGAATGAATCATTGAATCAAATAATGCCGGCCGACTGCATAAGTCATCTTCTTTCTACGATGCTTAAAATGCAATAATTCATGTTTACTTGCAGATGGAGAACATTGGAAAGTTCTTGAGCAGTTGTGAAAAATATGGAGTGAAAAAAACAGATTTGTTTCAGTCAGTGGATTTATTCGAGAATCAAAATATGGATTCCGTAATCAAAGGAATTGTGGCACTTGGCAGAATGGTATAATTTAATTTTTGAAATAAAATTCACTTGTGGGTTTTCCAGTCATGATGGTCTTGTTTATTAATTTGCTTTACATTAACAACAAACCAGACTTGCCCCAAGGCGGATTCGTTTGGCTAATCGGAAAGCAACACGATTACAAAGGAGTGCGCAAGTGAAATGAGTAGAGAGAATGAAGTGGTCAGCTGGCTGTTCTTTTCTTTGCTTCAATATTCGTAGTGAGCCTGACTATAGGAAGGAGATTTTGAGTACATCTAACAACAAACATCATCGGCTAACATAAGTGAAATGCAGTTTGTGTATAGTATATGAATATTCACCATGGGTGATCTAATGGCTTGCTATAAGAGCAGCTGTCCTGGTGCAGGCCTTTGCAAGAAATTAGTTCCAATTAGTTCTAATAGAAAGTCTATTCATTGATTGGGGAAAAAGCTTTAAATTTCTTCCAGAGAGTCAAAAAATGCAACAACTGTTTGCAAAATGATACTTGAAAAACTATGCAATATAATCAAAATAACAAATGAGTTGCTTGAATTTTTTTGTACTGTACCTTCCAATAAATACTAGGGACAAAAACAACTTTGAGCCAAAATCTGTGTCAGACTAAACTGCATATTTTTGAATGTTTTAAAAAAATTAAGTTGAAACTCCATTGAGATGATGGAATAGACCTTTTAGCTATTCCGAAAAAGAATCTCAATCGAATGACATTTTGCTGCAATTTGTAGAATTTTCGAATGTGCACAATAGTGATAGAAGCTCTAACGCCACTCGATCGAACTTCGCGTATAAAAATGTATAAAAATAACGCTCGATCTAGGCTCTTTTTTAGAATAGCTAAGAGGTCTATTTAAAATTTACAGACTGGTTTCGTAGTTTTCACAAAAAGAGTTTTGAAAGAGCATAAATGGATACGTTTTCGACTCACCGTGTGGTATGTAAGAAAATTTGCAGTACTTTTGTCTGTCACCTGCTGGAAGAGATATTCTTTTTCTTCTCAGGCACAAATAAAAGGATTTGATGGACCAACACTAGGACCAAAACAAGCTGAAGGAGAACAGAGGGAATGGAGTGATGAACAGTTGAAAGCAGGACAAGGAATAATTGGTTTACAAATGGGAACCAATAAAGGCGCATCACAAGCTGGCATGACAATGGGAAAATCAAGAATGATTATTGATTAGAACGATTCACCAGTGATCACTTACATCACTTAATCATGATTTAAAAGATGGACAAATTTTCACAAGATTATTACCTGAAGTGAAAAGATATCTTCGTTGTTAATAGAATTTCATTGTTAATAAATCTTCTTGTCTAGATTTACGATTGCAACCATTTAATGAGCAACAACAAAATGAGAAAAAGAAATACCCCATGACAGTTTCGATGCTTCTTCAACCGTTCAGTTATATATTGAAATCTATCATACCTCAATCCCTCGTTTTCACGATACACGACATGAGTACGAGGCTGAACTTCCATTAGAATAACTCTGAGCATGTTCATTCATTGTAAAGTGTTCACTGTAATGATAAGTGGCTTTTGATGCTTCTTTACATGTAACAGTAATGTATTCTTTATGCAGCTGCTTGAATTTGGCAATTACCAGTATTTATGTATCACCTTCTATCGTCAATTCTGTCCATGTAAAAAGGCAACATTAATACGATTTTAGTCATTTGCATTTGGAAACAAAACAGGTACTTGATAAATAGTTGTTTACTGGACATTTCTCATTACTGTGTCTCTCTGCAATGGGAATGATTGTAAAAATATTCAATTCAAAAACTGATGTACAAATTGCAAAGCTGTTGTTAAGATTGCGAGGTTAGCTTCAAAAAGACTATGATGTAGGGGAATTTCTCAGTTAATTTGTAATTGAAAAGTGGATATCATTATTTAACAGAGCACAGGTTCAGCAACTTTTAAATCGGTGCAAATAAGTGGGAGTGAAATTATGGCCTATTATTTCTTTGAATGAAATGGCTTTGAAGAGATTTTAGCTACTATTCTACGATTCAATCGTTAGACTTTTATAACAATTTTTAATACTTTCGAAATCACAGCGTACTTTACATTTCAACTCATATGAGAACGTGAACCCATCAAATAAAATAGTATACCAAAAGAGTGACCGAGTTTTGTTTGATAACATAGTGTAGACATCCATAATCAATTGCTTTCTTGAAAATAATGTCATACTTCGTCAAAAGGTTTAAAAAACAATGATTTAATTCTTTTCTACGGTTCTCTGGAAACTTTGAAGACTTTGGAGAAGGCAAGCAGTAAAATTATTCGCAACAGCTAAAGTTTCTTTGAAGCCATTCAGTTCAATCAAATGAGTCATTGTATTTCACACCAACTTTTTTAAAGAGCCCATGGCATAAAACACCAAATAAGGGAGTGTTCTCTATTAATAAGACAAAGGAGAAGGACAGTCATAGATTATGGTGGTTGTGTTTTATAAGCGTTCAAACAATTACTTCAACGAATGATATTATATACTAACCTGGTGATTGTGCTGTGGATGTTGTTGTACCGATTAATTTCCAATCTGAAATATATCTGTAAATAAAACGAAGAGAATGAAAATTTTAATTCAAATCAGCTATGGTTTCAACTATCCGGTGTCTCAAAAAATGTCTCTGCACTGAACCAAATCTTTTGTGGAATGGTTTGAATGCTTAACTGAAAAGTGAAGGAACTGCAAGCACTTTGTATAATTGTTTTTAGATGTTGAAGTCTCAACGAAATCTGAACTCACCATAAATTGTTTAGATATCAAAGCCTCGAAGTTGCAGCAGTTTTACAGATGTATAGGGTTTTTATATATAGATGTATAGCAACCCAATCCCAATATGTCTTTTGATACCATTCTATTGAACACTAAAATTTGCATTTTTTTAAAGATTTTATTAAAGTATTATCAACGCTCATAACTAAGGGTATTGTGAACAAAAAAATGTCACGTTCAGTCACTCTATGTTTCAAATTCATATTTTTAGCTACTAGGTCACAAGGATCAATCAGTCTCCTAGGTAATTTTACTGGGAAACCTAGTGAATTGCAAAAGAGCGACGCATTATTGATACAACGGAATTGAAAAACTTTCAAAGACCAAGAGCTAAGATTTGCCTTAATAACGTGCAAAATGAAATAAATACGTTTACTGGTTCAAATTCTATCGAATTATTCCACTGCAAGCGGCTTCGAAATCGGTGCTGGGTTTAATAGTACATAGGGCTTTAAAGTCAAGAAAATAAATACATTTTACATTTTAAGTCAAATGTCACTACATGAGCAGTATGAATAGAGCATACGCACTGGACAAAAGTAAACAGAACTAGTCTTCATATTTTTACATCGACATTGGTTGTTCAGTTTCAAAATATTTATCCAATGAAGAAAATTCAGGGCAAGTGGAAAATGGAGAAGCTGAAGTAATCATACGTACTCGTCAAAATTTAATGCATTGGTCCAATTTAAAAGCTCATCAACTTCCCACTCTTCAATAGCGGATTCAAAACCAGCTTTAGCAGCACTATCCATTTCTTTTGTAGTTGATTTGATTAAATCTTTTTCGATCAATGTTTTCCTATTTTCTTCTCTGGATTTTAAGGCACCATCTCGATACCTGAATGGACAAAAAATAAAAGAAATAATGAGACGTAAGAAATATTTCTTCATAGTTAAATGATAAAACAAAACAATGATGTGAACTGGAAGATGCTCACAGGCCGAGAGGCCGAGATACAACTATTCAAATCAGACAAAATAATCTCAATCTCCAATCAATTATAGATCAAGACAATAAATATGATATGGCCGGTTACGTAACAACCAGGCTAAACAAGAAATATGGGTCATATCGTTACATTTTGATTGCGGGTTACAGCTCGATGACAAGGAATCAGGCCATTTTTTTTTTTTTTTTTTTTTTTTTTATATTCCATTAAAAATTTACAAGACGAATTACCTATTACAATACCTACTAATTACTCTACGAAACACTACAAGGACGATAATACCACGGGGAGCAGTAGACTATGACAACCCCGTGGCAGTTAACATAGAATGAAATAAAAACTACCGGGTGAATCAGGAAAGATGCACCACCCGCCCGCAAAGCCGCATCCAAGAGCCACCAACCGACTCGCACAATTCATTGCGAATTTAACGTTGCATTAAAGAGGCTTTTACAAAGTTATGCCCAGGCCTCAGTTGAAGGATTTGAAATTAGAATTAGGAACGAATCGGGTGTGTGACCCCGCATCACGACTTCCCGAGCCATTCATAATAATGATAACAATTTCCCATGTAAAAGGGAAAACATAAGCGAACTGAAAAAACCAAGAGTTCACGGAGCTATATATAAATTCCACAACTACATCAGATAGTATCATATAACGGTAAATAGATGCGCAGCTGGGAAAAAACAGAAAAAAATATCTGAGCCAAAAGGACTTACTAAATTAAGAATACAGACTGAGATAAATCAAAATAGAGAAAGAAAATTCCAAAAAAAAAGATAGATGTCGCTTCGATTTGGATGAGCTAAGAATATGTGGAGATCAACCTCACGCCCTTTCCTGAAAGTCTATTGGTAAATTTATTCTTAAATTTAATACTGTCCTAATCCTAGATCCTAGACTTGATACGTATTTGTGGTTAGTTTTAAAGATAAAGAGATTCTATGCCCAAAATAACTGATAGTTTCTCTGTAAAATAAGAAGAAGTAAGTCACATGGAGGTAGTAAATAATAATAATTTTTGGATGAGTTCAGTACCTCAAATAAATATATTTTGAATTTGACTGAAAGAAGCAAGAGTAAATCAGATAGACGAAAGGATGGTTGCTGAACTGTCTCATTATTACCAAATATAACAAGAAATATCAAGAAAAGAAAATTTTCACATAAATTCGTAAATTGTCTAGCCAATGATTTGAAATGCTCTGCTAAAATCATACAAATTTCGCTTCAATTTCAATTTTATAAAGAAGATTCTTACATTTTGTTCATCCAGTCAATCTTTTTCTTTTTTCTCCTCTTTTCCATGTCTTCCTGACGAACCAGCTGGCAAAGAGAAACAAAGTCATCGTAATAAAATAGATTTTGGATCGTTGAAAAATAAAACTAGCGACCAATAAAAGGATATTCTAGGAATGAAAATAGAAATAAATATATCGTTTTATCTAATTTTGATTTCCCCCTTGGTCAATTCATTTCAGTTTCTCACAATCTTAATTTCCAGGATGAATAAAGTGTATAAAACAAGAACAGAATATTCATGACCCTATAAATGAAGATAAGATACCTGAAGATGTAACCCCAAAGTAGTTTGTGTACTCAATGGCTTATTCATGGATCAGGCTGAATGATGAGCAGAACAAAAGTATTTCTGGATATAAATCTGAAGGCATCCTCGTATCATTGTTTGGCAGTGGACAAGACACTAGTAGCAAGCAATCTCGTTGCCATTACTAATAACTAAAAGCAATAACAAGAGGAAAAGTAATAGCCTGGAAAAACTTGTTCCATAATAAATCATGATCTTTTATGTGTGTTCTCAACATTGATCAGCATAATTCTGCAGCATTTAATATTCATCAAATAGATAGCTGCTTACTAGTGCAATTTGGAAAGCAACACATAGCATACAGCGCTATGTTTACCTTAGAATGGTGAAATCTGACTCTCTTATTTGTAGTAGTAAAAGTAGTGTGATCTTGATAAACATGTTTTATTATCTAAAATAGAAATAAATTACAAATTTACATGATGATGGATAATAGACTCTACAATTAAAATGCATGAAGAGCCCATAGTGAAACAATACTACAATGAAAGTCCCTTTTGACAATATTGAGACTATTATTTCCTATTTCAGAAAGAACCACCAAGATAGCAAAATCAAACCCTATAAATCTTTTTCATCATATGTTGACTGACAGAACGAAATAAATTTTTTGTGGCTGAAAATTACGTCAGAACCTAAAATTGCCTTACATGGCTATGGTTTTTTGCCAATTGTATGTCATTTGATAGAGTCTGTGCGCAGGCTAATTTGATCAAACTTCTGTGTGAAGTTTCATGATCATAGTCCTTTTTGCACTCGAAGTACAAGTTTCATCATGGGAAATATGCTAAAGAAATCGAAAGATGTTTTATCTAGATATTGACCATCTAACTTGATATAGGAGCAAACAGACCTTCGCAGACTTTTTTTTCTATGAATCTTAGAAGCATACCTTATCAGAAACGAGTCTCCATCCATTATTTTCCCGTCTTTGATACCAGTCATTTTGATTATCTTTCAAATGATCTGGAAATGAAATCAAAGCAATCAACTCAAAAGGAATCAAAAAAAAAATCTTGCCCAGCAAATGACGTTCGTTTCTGCACTCTTCATCCACTAAACAAATTGTGATTAATTGCTGAGTATAATGTTGTCATCTTATCATCTTCTACAATGATCTTATCATCTGCTACAATGGTCAAAAGAAGAAGCATGTTACGTCGATTTGCAGAAGGTAAATAACTGTAAAGCTATGCTTGTTTCTGGAAGGATAAAATCAGTCAGATATACTTCGTGAAGATCTTTATTCATTGTTCGTTTAATAGAATTCATTGCATACCACTTATATCAACTCCTTTATTGTGAAGAAATTTCATTGGCAAACTTTTGAGTTGAGCCTTTGTGTAATCTCTTGGGGCAAATGCACAAATGTCAGCAATATTACGATTTGTGAAAATCTTGTAATAAACATTAGGAGGGAAATGCACCTGAAACAAAGATGCAAAAAAAACGGATTACTTGGAGATCTAATAAAGACGGATGAATAAACCATTCTTTCGATTACGTATCAATCCTGTAAATAATTAGATGGTAAAAAATTTTTTGGTTACTTGACGTTGCTTACTACTGCAGCCGTTAACTTATATTCTCTCCTGTCAGGCTTTCTGTATCGTAGATATGTTGTTTATAATGCATCGTTAAATCATGTGATGTTTGTTTTATTGCAGGCAGGGAATTCGTTAGCAATGCAATTATAGATAAAGGAAACACTGTGGTGAAATAAATGCAGAACTGCCTTGAAATAAAAAGAAAGATAGGGGACTAACGAACCAAATGTAAAAAAGATGAAACTTACACCACCAAGTCTAAATCGAATATGAACACCAGAAGCAGCATCAATCAAACCAGACTGGTGAAGAAAAATCAGTCATAATTTGATTAATAACAATATCTTTCTCTTTTTGATAACCAGGAATGATGACAACATTTTTAAAGGAACTCATACCCACCCAGAATCTTTACAAGAAGCAAAGAAGAACAGAAGAACTAATTCACGGGTTTCCGAAAGGGACAACTCTACCGTACCAGGTAAATAATTTACTTGATAGATTATATCAATTTTTTAACCTATGGTAAGTTTATCTTTGCTTTGGTATAAAATGAATTGATGGTTATAATTTTGGTAAAATCTTGTATATCAAATACATCACAAAACATCCATATTCAAGGGTAACTTGAACAAAACAATTAAAAGTTAGAAACTAACCTCTCTTGGATTGATGCATCTGAGCATCAACGATGGATTCCCAACTGTCTTGAAACTGATCAAATCCTTGTAATATTTGTACACCTGTTGATCCTTTTGAAATGAAAAGAAAGATATCAAAGAAAAATTAACAGCAATTTTTAGTGTTCTTTACTGATGTAATATCAAACATTCCAAAATGCTTTATCCATTAGCAACTTGAAAAAGGATGCATAACGATTCATATCTTGAACAAATATCTAACAGACAACAAAAAATCTAATCAATTTATAAATGATAATCAACTTTTCATAATGTTTTCAGTTGTAAAGATGAAAGTACAAACTCACTACATGTTTTCTCCAGGCTCTTTGAATGACACAAGCTGCTGAATTTTCGACTGGATAAACCTCTGATGGTGTTTCTGCTAAATCAATTCTTAAACGGGAATTTTGAACAAAATTTTTGTCAAATGATGATCTGCTGCTTAAAACTTCATTTCCATTCGTTGCAGATTCCACTGTTTGCAGCTGCTTTTTATAAATTTTTCTCCACCACTGCTGGATAATACTTGCACAAAATTCTTTGAATGGTCTATTTTGAAATTAAGAGCAAGTTCTGTGTAAAACATTAGATGAGGAAGAACAATAGAGGGAAAGCAAGAATAACATGAAAGATTTGAAAGATTTCAATCAATTTATCAAAAGAGGTAGTGTTAGTCAGGGTAATTTACCAAAAGAGGCAGTGTTAGTTAATATCATTGATAGAATTAAAATTTAGAAATTTGAATTTTTTTCCATTGATACACATGAAAGAAATCAATGAAACTGTAAATAACTATTCTGTATGTATATAATGCCACATTTTCCGCTAAATCTTAAAAATGACAAAGTGTTAAAATACGCCAAAAATTAAACATACAGTAAATACAGAGGTGAATCACTTCTTGAAATGGCCACATCCCGTTGCTTCTCATAAGCGGCATCCAACTTGGATGATTTCTAAAACAAAAATGAAAGGATATGTTACAAGCCATAAATTATCATCATTTCGAAATTAAGATCACAACATTAAAAATTAAAAAAGCATTTCAAAAACGAGAGATATTACATTTAACAATATATGGCATTCCATTGATGATTCATGATGAATTGAATTACCTTTGATGACAAAGTAACACTTGGTTCTCTGGCTGGAGGCTTTGAATTTGATGACTGTTGCCTCCTACTTTTATTGCCAAAAGTAGATTTTGTACTTAAGTTTGGATTAATGATGCCAAATACATTGCTTCTGAAATGTAAGTTAGAAGTAAAGTAATTGCACAAAATGCTATGTAGTTTTACATATTTCAGTAAAGGCAACAAAAGGTAGATATTGAAACAGTATACAAAATGAACCAGAAAAAATTTTCCACATTTCAAAATTCATAGCACCAGGAGAACCTGATGGACTGGAATGAAGCAAATTCAGTTTGATAGAACGCCAAGAGTAATCAAATCATCTTGCACAGAACAATAAAGACAATAGAATTTAGTAGCTGTGAGATATCATCTCCACATTGCATTCCATGGAATTGAAAATCTGTTTTGATAGAGCAGAAGATAAAATGATACATAAATTGGAAACTTGATAATGAGAAATATAAAATGATAAAAATAATAGAAAACCAAGAGAGGGTAATGCCAACCCCTCCCCCCCCAAGAGCCCACAACCAATCGTCACTGTGTTGTGAATCATTATTTTGCAACTGTTGGCCAGTGTCAGTGTATTGTTGTTTATTAAGAAATTATAGCAAGTATAAAGTTATTTAGATATTAGGAAAATCAAGATGCAAGTCGTCCGCTGATGTCCTGTCACCACAGGGTCCTTGAGGTGCCCCCGTGAGTTCAAACTGAGTCTATGCATCCAGCGCATATCTGGGCTCCCCAGAGTTACCAAAAGGCCCTTCACACTTTGGGGCAATATTGAATATTTGTTTGAAAACCTATACAATATTATCCTTATTACTCATGTGAGAGTTGAATAGCCCTTGCACATTGTTCTATGTGAGGAGATTCCTTACAATTTGATCATGTGTCTTTTTGCCAATTTTCTGGCAATCCACAACAAAAAAATTTCACAAACTCAAAAGTTTTCAGATATCCAGATATCCAGAATTGGATTGCTTTGGTAATGACCAATGACTTAACTTTTTCGATTGGTTCATAGTACTGGAAGGGCTTAAAAGACTAAAAAATGGTTATGCAGGATTTGCCTTTGTGTTAATTTGCAGCAAAGTGAATCTTTTCTTCAGAATTATTACCCTATGGTCAGGGCTGCAAACCCAGTACCAAGTTTGATTGAGAGTGTTTCAAACTGACGTTCAGAGCAAGACATTACTTCTCAGTACAGACCACTAGGCTGGCATGGTAACACAATGGAAGCTGATCAATAACTTGTTAGCAAGTGCAAGATTCAAAAAGCATGCAATGGCTCTATCTTTAGTGGCTTTGTGCTAGAAATTGGATCACTTTTTATCTTGCAAAGAATCTTTTCATGATTTCTTCTTTTATAAATCTTCTTACAACAGGAAATTGTTTGGCTCTGCCATAGGGTACTACACCTATAAAAGTTTGGTTTTGTACTGATGGCCCTAACATAAAAAGGAGTTGACAGATATATACTGCAAAAAGAAAATGACATACCTAACTTTGTATCCTCTCCATAATCTTTGAATTTCAATAGCTGCTGCAGTTACAGCCATCTTTTTATTGAAATCACTTGGGTTTCTTATCAAGCTCTGCGAGCAAAAGTTAGTAATTGCAATCCATGGTACACATATTTAAAACCATGTCTGTCACAGACAAAGCAGAAAAGGTATGATTTTACCCTCATCCTATCATACCTAGCACAAGCCTGGACTAAACATTCACTTTCTCAACACACCATTAGGAACTGGAATTTCCCTCTAAACCAAGTAGTAAAAAGCACCAACCATGGACTCATCAAAAACATTTTTATCAATTCTATTACAATATATTTCAATATATTTGTTAATCAGTAACCTTGTTCTTTGTATTTTGAATACAATTGGTCCCAGCATAGCTCAGTTATCCATCAGCCTCCATTGTTTTAATCTTTTGCTGTGCAAGTCAACCCAAAAGCTATCTAACAGCAGTACATGCAGTGACCAGTCATATGTCATCAGAGAAGAACTCAGCATTGAGGTTGCTGATTATAGCATTTGAATAGTCAACTCAAAGAAAAGACAATCAAAATTTGCATATTACTCTGCTGAGACTCTGCTATTGTTATCTTCATGCTCAAAGAAATCCCAGAGATATGCCATGAAGCAATATGCTGCTGGGAATATTGGAAGGAAATATTTAACCAAAGGTACACCAGAGCTTGTCCAGGAGAGAAATCTGATACTCATGCTGGATCGAAGAAAGCATGTAGGAGCAAAAGGACATTTGTAGATTGCTGATTACCATTTTTAACCAGATCATGGAACATACAGTATATACAGTATGCAAAGAAAATGAAAATTAGGGCAAAACAATCTAAAAAAAACTCAGAATAACCATTATTACTGATAACATTTGTTGCTTATCGAAAGTCAGCAGCACTAAAATTGTACAACATTTATATACTTACCAATCGATGACTTTTTGACCCAAATATGGGATCAGACTTTGAGATGGAATTGTTAAAGCAAGAACCTGTAAATAAAACACCATTAAATAAGTCATCATAATCCATAACAACTCTTTGTTCATATGTCAGGTGCCCCCAATGAGGTGGGGTGCCTCAGAAAATGGAGATACATTTGAAAATCATCAAAATCATTCCAAATCTTCAAATCTTTACACAAATGCCAGTGGTGACCCAGTTGAATTCTATGCCTTCTATTAAGATCTAATCTTATTTTGTGTAAGGAAAACAGATGGGAAAACATAGATTTGCACTGTCAGTTTCAAAACAATGCTAACTGGTTTTACACACGCTTGCAAGGGCTTCACTGATTCTTTCATAATCAACTGACCAGTTTTTCTGGTGTCTGTTGTCGAGTATCACCAAACTTTAAAACTTTATTGTGGAAAAGCTGGTCAAGCTTGTGTCTTCAAATTTGCCATATGTGTCAGTGAACTTACAGTAAGTAATGAGTGGTAAAAACGTTTGATTGAAATCTGTAGATTTGTGGCATGGAAAATGAAGTTCTCCTGAAACCGGCATTTTGGAAATGAGCCTTAAGCCATGAAATAAAACAATTGCTTTATCTTTTGATTGCCAAGAACAATGAGTAATGACATATTCTTTAAAGAATTTTGATACACTGATTGGTCCCAGGGCATGATAAGTTTCTAGAGGGGAGTATTGGTGAAACTGGCCTTCGTCCTCATCACAGGAGAAGGCAGAGTCACCCTAAGTATGTAATTTTGGGCTACTTTGCACTTTAGTGGACACACTTTTAATGTCCCCATGCAAGAATGTTTTACCAATTTTGGATAGAAAAGCATCAATACAACAGGTAGGCTGAGTATACCTTTCATGGTGATGGCACAAGGGGAAGGCTAGAGGGGGTTAAAGCCCCCCATTGGAAGCATCTAGCCCCTCCTATTGCAGGAAATGTTTGGATTCTCATTGGGGGAACGTTTGCAAAATGACATACGAAAGCTGCACTCTGCAGCAATTTACCCCCCCCCCCCAATTTTGAAGCTTCACCCCCCTGTCAGAAGAATTCTGGCACCACCCATAAACGTAAGGGGTTTGAGGGTTGCAACAGCCCTGAAAATTGTTAAGGCCATACTTATTCTCAGTAAGTGCAAATTTGTCAATCTGTTTAGAAAGCCAATCAGCAATTAGTTCCAACAATATAATCCAATTCGCTATCTGCTTTCCTTGAAAACTGTGTCTACCAAGTGCTTTATGGACGAGAAACTCCCTGCTTTGCACAAAAATTTTCAATGATGAAAATTTTGTCAACCTACCTAAATCTAAGAAGCCAGCTTGTTGTGCTATGATTGTCAGTTCCCTTGTTGTTATCATCGTGTTTTCGGCAGATGAAATAATGGCTGTTGGTAAAGTACAACGGCGGCGAGCTCAAGCTCTTTCTGCGCGCCAGCTCAGAATGAAGTTTTTCTGCCTTTGGAACGAGAAGTTAAAGAAAAGGAGTTCAAGCTATGGCTGCAGTAGTGTCTTTTTAAAACTAATTTGATGTAGACATGACAGTCTTTTTTCTGTAAGATGATTTCGGTTTCATTTTCTTCTTTTCATAATCTTGGCCACAGCAACTCCGGCCTTTTCAGGCGCCATGACAGTTTTCCAGCGCGTAACCAGGGTAACGCCATGCTGCGGAGGAACAGTTGGCCTCGCAAGCAGCTCACTTCCCATCACAACCATCGATCTCTCCTCAGTCCTCACATCGTTTCATCGTTAGCAAACGCTATGCCGCGGACCAACATATGTACCGTTTACCTTTATTCTTTAGCAGATAAAGCCATTACGTATTAATTGACAAAACTGAAAAAAAACTGAAAATCAAGAGGAAGGCAAAATAGTGCACGTGTTTTTTTAAAAGGAACTGGTTCACAAGAACTAGTACTGAGCCCGGGGGGGGGGGGGGCACTTGTGAAAATTTTGAAAGGGATGCTCGTGCCAATTTTTTTGGGTCTCAAACTTACGAAAATGTCACTTTTTTGGGTTTCGCTAAATTAGCGTCATCTTTTTGGGGTTGAACAAATTGCCGTCATTTTTGGGTTCATTGAAAATTTGCATCATTTTGTTGGGTTACTGAATTTTGTATTTGAAAAATCATAATCTCAATCACGTAAAGGAAGTGCTATAGGTTGTTGAATAATTCTTTCTTCCCAATTGTGCTGAATCATAAGTTTTACCTACTCTATGTGTCAATTCATTGATATAGTATTTGGAAAGAATAGTTGGTTTTATGACTTAGACAAATCATAAGAGTTGCTGTGATGATCTCCGAATTCAATATCAGTTTTAATATCTTGTGCAGAATTGTAAGGTGCAATTTTCTCATTTTAAATTGTTGTACAAAAAGGATAGTTATGGGGACTCCCGAATAATTCCGTCATTTTTTTGGGTTTGAAAATTTTGGGCCTGTCATTTTTTTGGGTACACAAAAAATCTGTCCAAATGAGCATCCCTATCCTAAATTTCATAGAGTGCCCCCCCTGGGGTACTGAGATGGCAAAAACTTTGAGGCACTGTAATACGCCTAGTACTATGTCTAAGAAGTATTAAGAATTTTCAATCAAAGTTAAAAGCATGCCGATATTATATCGTTGAACTTTATTCTTTTGCAAAATCAACTAACCATAATGTGTTTTCATCATGGCAGAACACTTACTTGATATTCCTATATGATACTTTTAATGTCAAGAAACATATCTGCAGCAATGTTAGCGACCACATTGACAATTAATGCATTCAAAAAATAAGAAATCAAGTAAGAAACTTTTAGTACTAAAATGGAAAAAATTTCATGTTAAATTAAGAAACTTTTAGTACTATGGCCTGATGCAAGTTTCTTATAAAAAACATGTATATGTTGATTTGTTAGCATCTTTAGTCTGTTTGAAGAAATTTGTAGCAGTTTATCTAGTATGTTCAATTTTCAGATCTTGTTCATCTTTAATAATGAAAGATTTCACAATAAGCACATGTCATATGATGTGGTTGATTACTGGCTAAGGCCAACAATGGGGTAAAAAAGGAACGATGAAAAATGGTGAGAAAGTCTGTAAGTAAATGGTATCTTACATACAATGATTTTTTGATAATTTCTTACTTTGACAACTTTGTTGTAACACAACTGTATCACAAATTCAACTGAACTTGCATGATTAATTTGCGGGTGAAAGTTCCTTTGACAACTTTTCACTATCAAAAGTGATCCCTGTGTATATAAACTGAATGATAACTTACAAGAACATCTCCATAAAGGAACTCTATGAAATCTAAAACTGAAATCTCAGTTATTTAATTCATCCTTCAAATAATCTCTTCAAAGAACAACATTTGCTTGTAATAAAAAAACTAAATATATAGTAGATAAATGAAGAGCATCAAAGCACATCTACATGTTCTCTGTTTTGCCTCAATTTATTAAATTTGTTTCCTGTCAAATCCCTAACGAAAATAATGCTACATCCTGAATTCCCAAGTGAAGCATTATGTGTATCTTATGATTTTCTATTACTTGCATTCAGTTCAAGGTCAAGTGAATACAAATCGCAAATGGCTTCATTGAGTCTATGTTTGTTGAACATCACTTTCCAAATCTTTGCTCACATTTACTGTACCTTTGGATCTGCATCAAGAATTCTTGAAGACCTATATCTCTGCAATTCTCAGTTGATCTAAAAATTGAAGAAAAGGAACAATTAAAGTAAGTCACAACCGTGGATAATACACAGAAACATGAGACTGTCAGCATCTCTATGAACCGAAGCAAACTGTGAATCTTTCTTGAAAAACAGTTGAATTCATCTGCCTTAGAAATGTAGGAATATGTTCAATTCCTACCCTGACCATCCCCGGGCATTTGCACAGAAAAAATTCCCGGCCCCTGGGCATTTGACAGTCAATTCTTTCCCGGCCTCCTGGCATTTGACAAACCCAGGGATATTCAAAATGTGTACAGTATTCACTGTATAGGAGCATGAAACTTGCATTACAGTAGTTTCAGCTTTCAGGTTTCGCTATTTTTGGAAAACACTTCTGAATTAGAACACGAGAGATCTTGGCATTTTTGGTTTCCAATTTTGGACATTGAAACATGGTCTTTGGAAGCTTACTTGATATCCTGAATGATACAGGGTTCAGGAGCCGTTAATGCTTGTTGAACAATATCCCAGACTTCAGTTTGTGTCTTAGGGTGGAATGCAATAGGCTACTGTACATCGTTTTCTAGATATTGAGGAAGGCTGAGGAAGAGCCTTGCAGTTGCAAGAACATTCTTTTGAATTACTCAGTTGTATTGAACAAGAAGTTCAGTTTTGTTCTTTTGGAAGTTTCTTTAATTGTTACAGTTCTGTTCCAGTTGTTATACCCTTTGAGTTTATTTCTCTGAAACACATTCTTGACAAATTTATTGTATTATATTTCTGAATGTGGATCTTCTATTGCATCGTTTGAATCAGCAATATTTTAGAAAGTGTTAATTAAGTATCAGAAATCCTTCGTGTTCCTCCAGAATACCGAATATTAAAACAATTAACAACATCGCTGACTATAACTATTATCTTTCAATGGCAAGGTTGAAAGCAAAATTGCCCGCCCCCGGGCATTTGACAGTCAATTTTTTCCTGGCCCCTGGGCATTTGTGCACAAAAATTTTGTTGACCCCCGGGATGCCCGGGGGGGATGGTCAGGGTAAGAATTGAGCGAGACATAAGAAGGACATGACACTTAATCAAAAAGAAACAACTCATTTTATGCAAGCAAGCATAGAACATAACTTATCCAGTCAATACTTAAATGTTCCTTGAAAGGATAAAAAATGGCCATTCTACTGTAAGATGTAACAAGAGATATTCCTATCTTAAGATTTGCGCTGTAGCATGCATCATAAACTTTATATATCATTGCTCTGGACTAATAAGGTGGCTTCGGATGAGAACTGGCTGACCTTCTAAATGTAATTTGTGTGGCAGCAACTCATCTACCCACAAGGGGCATTTCACTCCCTAACAATCATACACCACTGGCCAAAATCCTTTTTGTTTTCCAAGAAAATCCACCAAAATCCGTAAAAATCCTTTCCTTCTGAAAATCTTTCACACTTTTGTGAAATGCACTTCGATCTTCGAAATTTCTGCATCAGTGTTGTATTTTTGAGTGACTTTTCAATCAAATTCTGTTAACTTTGATTTTCTTTTGAATTTAATTCAAGTCACTCACCTTTGCCCCCAGTTTAGCCCCCCTAAATCATACAATTTTCAGAAACTAAGTCAATTTTCGAAATCTCCATATCAGAATTGTACTTTTTGGTGACTTTCATCAAGTTCTGTGAACTTCCATTTTCTTTCGAATTTTATCCAAGTCACCCACCTTTGCCCCCTGTTTAGCCCCCCTAAATCATAAAATTTTCAAAAACTAAGTCAATTTTCAAAATCTCCATATCAGAATTGTACTTTTGGGTGATTTTCATCAAATTCTGTGAAGTTTCAATTTTTGATGATATTTTTTCGTTGGGGACCAGGATGGGGACGCAGCGGCGGAAAGGGATCTAAATTTGTACGGGGGTGTGCTTACGGAAAGGGATTGCCCAGCTCCAGAATTTTTGCCTTCAAATGATACCCGATTCTAGAAAATATCGGTGAAAAGCATACTCCAAAACACAAAAATTGGACAATATAATAACCCGACCTAGCAAAATTTCCCCTTTTCACATGTTTTGACAATTGGCTCCAGAAAAATTGCTTTATTTTGACACTAGACTACATTACATAAGCCCCTCTAACTTACGCTCGTTGTTGTTGTTGTCATCGCTTCAGTTGAGGGACTTATGTCCTTACGCTTCAGAATAGGGACTAATTAGGCCAAGTCCGCCGCTTTCACGGCGCGACCAATCAGATCGCTACTTTCTTAATATGGTCAACCCACGTGCCTATTTGTAGCGTTTGATTGGCTCATTAGTTCAAAGTTCGATTTCTCGAAATGAAGCGACGCTCGAAATGACGTTCGAAGGGACGTTCGACTATTCTTTCGACGTTCGTAGGATGGAAGATGTTCTAAGTTTCTTCTGATTTTTCGTAAGATTTTAGTCCCAGTTTAGAATCTGTTTGGTCGTGAGTCCTTTGTATGAGTGAAATTAAAACATCAGATTATAAATGTTGAACGAATACAAGGAATCACGTCGTCAGTCTATTTTGACACCCCGTTCCAGGAAAACTAGGCGAAAACGATGCCCGGAAAAATAGCACATCTCTGGTGGATAAATGTTATGTTATTTTTTAGTTAGTAGCCGTATGGTGTAGAAGCTATTGTGCTGAAGAAAATAAATTATAATTTCACAGAATGAGGTTTGTTGTTTGTAGCGCGTGCATCCCCCCCTATTGTTTCCGTAGAGTTGAGATCTCCCGTCAGAAAATGAATTCAATTCAACGGAGGAAGGCAGGCCTTTCCAGTCCTGTTGACATGATGAGTGCTGTCTAACCACCCCCTTCTTGCGAATAATTTGGCCGTTACTGCTTTTTGTTTTGATCTAATTGAAAATTGCAGTCGTTGCAGACAAAAGAGCTTTTATGGTCAAAACTGAAATTAGACAAATTCACATTCCAAGAGGCTTTGACGTTTTTGTTATTGTGTCAAAACCCCCGGCAGCACCAGAACGAACTTCCGCATCCTAATGTAGGTAGCTGCAGATTTCCTTTTCGATTCAAAATCATCATTAGACTGATTCCATGTTGCAGTTGTGCTTGTTTGTGATTTGAGTGATTTGAAGTATTGTGCCATGCAAGTGTGATCATCCAGTTCAATGATGAAACGGAATCTGGGACCGATGCAACTTGCTCGTCATACATGAAAAAAATGTCTCTTTCCTCCAGGACGACTTGGGCAAGTCCAATGTAAGAGTGACTCTTGATGTACACATTTTTACATATTCATAAATATTATATCCCAACTGGGGGTATGAGTAAAGATAGGTAATGTTATTGCACCAAGTCCAGTTGGGGACGTGTCAGCAATCAGCTTGTTTTGACAAATCAAAATATGACATGACTCATAGCTGAACGTCGCATTCTGCTTTCGCAAACAGCTGAGTACTGCTGGTCTCTCAGCAGTTTCTGAGCATCCTCCTCAAATTTTCGTTATGTTTTTCGAAAGGTATTGACTGGTGCCTTTGTGAGAACTTCGTAAGTTTTATGATCAGTGAAGGCACAGACTGTGAAGGCATGGCACACAGCAACTTTACAAAAATCCTATTTTCCTACAAGGAAAGAGAAAACGGCATTCGAGGAAATATAACAGGTAAAGTTTCACAGTTAAATAGCACTCACATAAGTTCGTTTCACTGCCTCCTAGGCTTTCACGATGGCCTCACGGCTCTTCCAGGAGATATCCCTAAAGCTTCCATTCGCAACTGAACTCGTTTTATCATCTGCGCATACGAGCTTGTGCCCTTTTAGCAAACACCGCGCACGCAAACACCATTGAGCAAGGGATATCTCATTGGTTGACAAAAATAGAGCCATTGTAAAAGCAAGCCCTGAAACAATAGTGCACTCTATGTCGTGAGTGCAAGACCGAAGACGTTTTAATGATTTGCATGCTGCTGCGCAGCGCAAATCAATAAAAAACTATGTCGTAAGGAGAAAGGAGTCACCATTAAAACTTACATGATTTCTGAAAGTCTAATTTGCCATGGAATAAACCCATCAAGACATAGCACTTTTCCAAAATGAAGAATTAGGTCAGGATCTGGCAGACCTTTTAATGCTGAAAACAAAAGAAAGGTAACTGGTAACAACAAATAAGAAAAGATATACCGGGTGAGCCAGAAAAAAGTTCCCACTTTTAAAAATTCATAACACCAAGGCTACTTCATGGATTTGAATCATTCAAATTCTAGTTAGAAGCCGAAAGATCAAAGTATTTTTGTGATTTTTCTCGCTGTCCTACCAGCACTACAAATATAGGTAAATTCAACTTTACAAAAATTTCATGGTTGATTGATTACTGAAAAATGGCCCAAAACATCGATCAATTCATAACTGACCTCTCGCACAGAATAATGAAGGAAATGCAACTTCTCATGGGTGAGAGATATCCTCTAGGCATTAATTTCCTTGGCATTGAAAATCTTTCATATTTGTTTGAAAATCGATGTCTTATAACTCTTGAGGGAGGTGAAACGCCCATGGGCTATTGTTCGATTTGAATAGAATCCTTACGATTTGATCAATGTTTTAGGCCCCTTTTCCGTGATTTTGCAACCATCAAATTTTTATAAAGTTGAATTTACCAATATTTGTAGTGCTGGTATGACAGGGGAAAAAATCACAAAAATACTTTGATCTTTCGACTTTTAACTACAATTTGTATGATTCAAATCCGTGTAGTAGCCTTGGTGTTATGAATTTTCAAAAGTGGGAACTTTTTTCTGGCTCACCCGGTACATATAACATTCTTTCAAAAGATAGAGATGAGTAACCAAGGACAAATTGAGATATTGATATACTAGTGTATTGTTTATAGAATTTTAGAAATACTTGATGTAAAGTATATTAAAGGGCTTAATGCCAAAAATATTTGAATTTAAGTCTAAAAATTATGGCTGGGTGAAACATTTGCTCTATGACTAACAGGAAAATATCATCAAAGATCAAGGAAGCAATCAGCCAATTTTAGAGCCTACAAACAGGTAGAAATGCAAATCTATTTTAGGTAATAGCAGCAGATTAGGGTAATGAAAGTTGACCATAAAAAGTGCAATTCACAACAAAACACTACAGAGTCTTTATCAAAATTGTTTACTGGGTATAATCAAACACACAATGACATACATAACGAGCATGAACAGGATTTCCAATCAAGTAAATCTAAAGACCTTTTAATTGAGAGCCAACCATAACTGCATCAATCTCAGAAGGTGAAATAACTCCAGAATTGACATCTTCACTGATTTCATTTGTGACATCAACCAGATCTTGCCTTCCATCTTCTTCTGAAAGGATTTGAAGGCAAATACCTTTTGTGTGGACTAAAAATATCACAGAAATTAATTAATAAAGTCTCATTCCCTTCAGATTTTTTTATAGATCTGAAAAAACGTTAGAAATGCAAAATCGATACATTTCTATGTACCAGCTACAGCCGAGAAGGACACTTGGTCATCTGGTCTCCATAGTGGCCGGCACTTACAATTCAACTATACTAGATATAATAAGAAAACAAAACAAACAAAAGATAAACAGGTAAGGGGAAGGGGATTGCTGCTTTGCGTTGTGATATGATATACCGGCTGAGTGAAAAATGTCCGCCGATGTGCGGTATATACATAAAAAATTTCGAATAATCAAGCAATTTCCACAAGCTATGCACTCACAGCAAAAATGCCCACCAAGATGCAAGGACCCACCCCACCACATACGGTTAGGCAGAAACCTCACACCCAAGCCAATACCCCCACAGGGTGAGCCATAGCACGCAGGAACGCTTGGAAGATGATATCAAATAGCTTCACAAACATCAGCCGCCATTTTTGACTCACCCGGTGCAATCCAATCAAAACGATTGGTTTCGTCAATAAAGGCTATTGTACATAGCTTCAAGAATGATTTGATTCCCCATAATGTTCAGTTGAGAACTTCCAAATAATAACAGATCGCATAGGGCATTTGAATCCAAATTTGTGATATTCAAGCCTGGAATATCAGTGAGTTGACCAAAGAGATCTATACGCATTGGACTAAACAGGTGGCAGTTTTCCAAAATATACAGATAGAGGAAAAAGACATTTTATGATTTATACAAAAGCACATTCAAGTTTATAGTTTATTATTTGTTTCAATCACCTGTAAGCAGGGACCGCGGAGCCGCGGGGGCTGGGGGGGCTTTAGCCCCCCCAATAATTTTCAAGAGATAGTTTTTAGCTTCTCAACAAATTTTGTTTTTATTATTAAATATCGCCATTTGCTTTATTAAATTGTTAACACCCTTATTTGCGAGTGTCTGTATACCTCCACAGTACCGTTTCTCATGCATTTATCATAAATCAAGCTAAGCAGGATGTTTTAAAAGGTTTTGTCTCAAATGAAATGCGTCCAATAGCATTATACCAGTTTCATCATCGTAACGACCGCTTCAAATGCCAAAGGTTTAAAAGTTTTAGCAAGCGATAAGTAAAATGCTTTCATGATAGATGATATGCGGCTATTTTTAAAGCGAATTTCAGTTCCTGAAAGATTGCTGATGAGGGAGTTCTCCACACATATAAATCGCAGAATGTTAACCAGGCAACGAGTGCGACGATAAATTTTTTTAGCAAAATGTCTATCAACTCAGTTTCGCTCTCTGCAATGTCCAAACAAGTATAATTACATGAAGAGCACAGAAAATATAAACACTATCGATGTTCCAACTAATTTTTATCAAAACACCCAACAACGACATACAAAATTTTCGAAAATTTTAAAATTGGATTTTTTAGTGCTACAAAATTAAGAATTGAAACAGTGTTTGCGTTATTAGGTTCTCTATGTTTAAAATGTTTGCTTCTGAAAGTAGAGAGCCTGTATTTCCATATCATTATTTTTTTTCTGGAGATAATAATTCCACGAGATTGTGAAAGTTTTTTTTAACTTTAGTCCTTTCATTCTATTCTGAGCCTTTTCGCATGCTTTTTAAGGTGATTTAGTGATTGGATATGCTGATGATAACTGTCTTTTCCAAGGCGAGTTTGCCTATGGAAAGGGGCGTTGGTCGCATTTAAAGCCAAAGTAGAGGGCGTGATCATAGAAAATTTTTCTGGGGGCTTCGCCCCCAGACCCCCTTGCATCCTATATTACTTTTTAGCCCCCCCAATCCAAAATGTGCTCCGCGGTCCTTGCCTGTAAGGGGACCATTATGGAAATAAGGTCATCTTGATCTTTTAATGCTATCCCTGCCACTGTAATTAGGGGTGTTTTTAACTTGTATATATCAAATTTACTATTTAAAATGTATTGTAAATATCTTATTTATTCTTTTCATTTATTTTTAGCTTTTTTCTTTAACTATATATTGTAAATTATTTTAAGAGGCAAATTTAAACATACAAACATACATAGTGCAAGAGAAAGTGCTGGTTATCTTCAATGGCACATCCACAAGCACAAATTGGGCTGAGACAGTCAAAATTATGCCGAAATCTGTGTTCATGTAGAGGACTAAATTCTCTTCTAAGTCTTCTAACAATATCATAAACACCATATATGGAGTTTTTTAACGGTCGTACAGATGAAATTAACTTCCTTTTGAATGCCGCGAGAGATTCTGAATTTCTCACGTCACTATTAAGGAGGTTCCATTCCGCTATTACATTTTGGAAATATGTATTTGAAAAATGAGCAGTCCTGAACCTTTTTCCGGATAAGCGCCTGGATTTCGCAGATTGCAGGTAATTTTATGCTCCCTTCAGATTCCTTGATTAATAAAATTCTGACAGTACAAAATAAGGCACAGGTGACTTCAGTGACTTTAAGCATGACCAAGATTTTATCTTGGTATGACGAGACTGGTTGCCAAAATATTCTTCAGGTTCTGTCTTTCCCTAGGACTCATAAATTGCAAAATGCCGTGTCAAGGAAATTCCTTAGAATAAAAGTTACACTTTTTGTTGGAAAGCGCAGTTTGATTATGAAGAGGAGAATGAGGTAAGTGATGAAAATCATTGTATACTTCATTTCATTGACATTCCAAGTACAGGTCAACTATCGTATATATTTTGACTTTAAATGGTAGTTGACTTAAACGGTAGTCAACTTAAATTAATGGTCAATTAATGCAAACACATATAAACATGAAAGAAAGGTAAATTATCTTACCATAACCATTGTCATAAGAAGTAGAACTATTTTTCAACACCAAACTATAATTGTCATATGACTCTCCAAGCAGTGCTTTCAGCTTCTGAATAATCTTTGTCTTCAGAACTGCATGAACATTGTTGAGTTCTCCTGGAAAAGAAATGAAGTATATGCACAGGGCAACAAACAACTAAGCCTTACATGCAACATCTTGCTTATGTATGTATGATGTGTCCATTCAAATTTCCAACTTGAATTGCCAATACTCAGTTTCTATGTCTGAAATCCAATTTACACAATTTTATGATATAATTGTCATACTTCAATTTCAAATTGCTCTTCTACTCTTTCAGTGTTTAAGTAGAAGGAACATAACTCTAAGGTGGTCCTTAAAGTAAATTGTCAGGAGTTATTTGACACCGAGTTACTTTGCCAATTAAAACATTTTCCAATGTCAACAGATCGGTTCTATGCAAATCTTGACCGATTTCCACATGGTTGACTTTGAAGCTTTTTAGGTAGAATATAAGGTCAGATAAGTTGTAACACAGCCAGAAATCAAAGTGCCTCATGGACTTCAAAAGCAAAGCAACAAAAAAGGCCTCACCAATCTTCTCATAAAAACTGACATATTGTACTCCAACTGCAAAACTCCATACAGCTATGTTAGACAGGTCTTCAATACAAATGTCCTCGTACTTCGTCAAAATTATGCTTAAATGTTTTGGAAGTTTTGTCACTTCCCTTGCAAAACACTGGATAGCGTCAATATCGTTCTTGTTAAACCTTTCAAGTTTGTTTAGGCCAATGTTTGCTGCGGCCACGTAACATCTTTTTAAATAAGTAAAACATCTTTTCAGTCCAGTTGCAAATGAAATGACGAGATGAATGGAATACAAAACAAGACGAAAGATGAAAACAGGACAATATTCAAGTATAATAAATCTCCCCATCTTGACCGGTTCCTTGTCTTGTTTTGCTTGCATCAGCCACACTTCAACTTTCTAGCCGCCATTGAACTTTGAAACTTTGTACTTTGTGTTCTGGATCGATCGATCAATCAATAAATACCAGAACGAGGCCACGGATCACGTGCAACTTCACATTTTTTATCACAATCAATATATCAATCAATAAATCAATCATAATCAAAACGATCGTGGCAAGCAATGATTTGAATCAATGATTCAATAAAGCAATGATTCAACTGTTTGTAAAATAAACACTAATTCTTTTTGTGGCAGCCTTTCACTAGCCTATGCGTTATGCGTTTACCCACTATACCAAGATTTGGGTTTAATTGTTCAAGATTAGGATAAGTAAGGGACAGTTCTTTTTAGGAAGGGTCTTCAAGACAAAGAGCTTTGGTTTCTTGATGCATTTGGGCTCTGCACATAGGCAATTGTTCACAGGCTGCTTTTTTAACAAAGCACACATTTTCCCAACGGTGAAACTGAGAAAACATATTTAACCTTTGTTTTTGATCTTCATCAATTTGCATTTCAACAAGGATGGTAGCCTGACATCAGGCTTACAAGGAGCTGGCTGGTGCTTTAGGCTTGGATTCCAAAGAACCGCTAAGTGACATTGCTAAACAAATATAAAGCAAAGATATGGTTTGTGCTAAGGAAGTGAATGTTATGACAAAAATATGTTCTACTTTAAACTCGCTACATCAAAAACTTTAAACAGCCTAGAACAAACCAAGTGTCAGTTTTACAATTCACTCTTAGCATCGTTTCCTTTTGGGCAAAGTCCAGTAACCTTTTTACAGAAGCCACTGAAGGGATCTCTTCTATTCTTTTTAAAGTATCTGATGATATTGTCTTCATGTTCTTCTAGAATATTCTCACATGCATAACGAAGTTGATTTGATATTTCTCCACTCATTGAAACATTCTCTAACGTAACACCTTTCCCATCTCTTGAATCTGTACGAATAAATTTGAGTTGATTCGTTTCCTTATCTTTCGATTGGGCATACTTATTCATTTCACTGCACATATTTTCTGTAATTTCAGTCAAATGTGTTTCTGATCTTGCATATGGAATACTAGTACTCTTTTGATTTCCTTGGGGATCCACCCTAAATCCTTCAATTTCTATGGTTTTCTTTGGGTCCACTTTTGAAATGGAATGTTCAATTTCTTCCACAACAACTCTGCACGCAGCGCAATACAGTTCTTCGTCTTTCTTTGCTTCCATACAATGCAGCATCGAAAAGATTAACCAACTCGTAACTGCGAATTTCGTGAACATTGTTGATACTAGAATATGAACCAAGTGAAATGAACTTCAGCTTCCACTCTTTTGTGCCCAACCGGTGTGATCAATGGTAAGGCCTGCTTTCAACTTCGATGGTTGTTGTTGTTGCTTGTAACACGTGTCCAGGTCTTTTGTGATCTCTTCGATACCAGAACACAGGGTGTCCAGAACAAAATGACTCCATTGTACTGGACAACAACAACAGCAACAACAACAATGAGCAAGCAAAAAGAGGTGGGAACACAACAACACAACACCAGGCAGCAAGCAGACAGGACGCGAAGCTCCAGCAGAAGGAAGGAAGGGCAAGAAGGGTGAAGTCCAAAGGCAAAGAAAGGGAAGAATTGCAATGGATGCGCCTTCAGAAATACAAGATAACCTAGCTGCAATGCTTCATGGCATTGATGATCTCAGATTGGTACGTAATGCAATTTGTTATGATGATGGCGTGTAAGGTTTGTTTTGCAAGCAGAATAAAAAAGTAGCAAGCAACCAGTGTAGAATTAGTACAAGTTAAAAAGTACATCAAGACATGCATAGAAATTAGGGAAAAACAATGAAGATTGTTAAAAGAGCCTCGCACATTAGCCTTGAAATAGTGCTTGCTGGGAACAGTAAAGTGGGCGATGAAAAAGATTCAAAGATTCAAACCATCCAAGATAACTGTGCTATTTAGGGGTCATCGACAAAAGATTTTCGTCCCTGTTAACGGATTTTGTCCGTTAACTTCTGAACCCCCTCCCCCCCTCGTTAACGGACAAAAATTTCCTAACATCTTTTAAGCAGCCCCTTGGCCTGGAATACACCTGGCCTAGGCCTACCATGAATGGCATGGCCTAGCTAGCATGTCTGTCGCATACCAACACATTTTAATATGAGGTAAGTTTCACACCTGAAATCCACACATTTATTTCAAACGTCAGTTAACTTTGTTCGTGATTTGACACATTCTCATGAAATATTTATGCAACATTTCTTATCAAGATTTTCGTCCCTGATATGACAATTTTAACGGATTCAGGTGAGACCCCCTCCCCCCTAACAGACAAAATCCGTTAACGGGGACGAAAATCTTTTGTCGATGACCCCTTATGCTTTATGCAAGCCAACTACAAAGTCATATCTTGTGTAAGGCATCAAGCAATTGATGTCATTGCTACAATTTTTATGGCCAGTGAGGATGCAAGAGATGCAGGTTGCTGTAGAGATGTAATATCTCCCAATAAACACCCTGTGAAGAGCACGCACATGATAGAATGTGGAAGGAATTGTTGTTGTTTCATTGTGCTATCAAAGTTGTGCAAAACCTGAAGCAATCGTAAATTGTTTTATTTTTCTTCCAGGAACAGATACCGGTCTTAAAACCAGGAAGCAATGGTAAGTGTACAAAATCTATTGAGATATATTTCTTGTCCCTGTTTGTTGATTGAATAATATTTTGAGCAATCTTTTTTTGGTATGAGGATGTTAAATAAAATCAAATGAACAGGGTTGCAGTGGAATATGCCACTTGCCAAATTTGGTTGGACAGAAGAATTAGTCAATATTGGTTATCATAGCATGAAATAAGTGGCATATGCTACCTCCCATTCTTTTTATAATAGATCATATGTTCATTCATTTACTTTGAGATTAAAGCCAGATTTCATTTATAGAGGTCCTTATTGCAATGCATTCAGTTGGAATTTGTGGATCTGATGTGCATTATTTAAAGAAAGGAGCATGTGGCTCATTCATTGTTAATGCTCCAATGGTTTTGGGACATGAATCTAGTGGTACAATTTCTCAAGTTGGAGATGGAGTGAAACATCTTAAAGTTGGTATGATTTTGCACTTTTTATATTTCAGCAACTGCTTTCTACTGTGCACATTTTAGAGAACTGATATTTTCTCTTCCTTCTTTTAATTTAGCTACACTCAGTTACTGTAAGATTTACTTCTATTGCTGAAAATCGTATTTTCTCTCCTCCGTAGGTGACAGAGTTGCAATTGAGCCTGGTGTTCCTTGTCGCATATGTGATTTCTGCAAGAGCGGAAGATACAACCTTTGCCTTGAAATGAAGTTCTGTGCAACTCCACCAGTTCATGGTACTCTTTGCAGATACTACGTTCATGCAGCAGATTTTTGCTTTAAACTGCCAGATAATGTTTCATACGAAGAAGGGGCTCTTCTTGAACCTCTCTCTGTTGGTGTCCATGCATGCAATAGAGCTGGAATCACTAATGGTCATCATGTACTTGTCTGTGGTGCAGGTTTGTTTACTGATACAATTCTTGGATTGCCGCAATCATTTGAAGTTATTGATTAACGGATTATCCATTGATTGATTGGCAGATTTATGTATTGATCTATTGATTCTTGGATGATTCATTGATTGATTTTTGATTGATTATTCATAAATTGATTGATTGGTTGATTTATATATTTACTGATTGATTCTTTGATTCATTTACAGTACCTAATCGATTCTTCAGTTTGTTAATTCATTGATTGATCATTTATCAGTTGTTTTTTGCTTCATGTAAACCAAGTCACAGTTATTTGATGTGATTTTGCTGTTAATCATGATCTCTTGTATTTTGTTCTGTTAACTCAAATGGTGTTATTATTTCAGGACCAATTGGTCTGATCAATATGATGACAGCAAAAGCATGTGGTGCAAGTAAAGTGGCAATCACTGGTATGTTAAACATAATGAGCAAATTGAGTATGCAAATTGTAATACAATACAATTTGTTGACAATTTAAAATCTGACTGAAATAGTTGATACTGTAGTTACATTTAGGTTTGGTGGCCATGGCAGTGAAAGAACTGATTTACAGTGATCTGCACAAGTACATATAATAAATAAATATAGAAATGAGAAGCATACAAAACCCTGACCCTAGGTTAAAGTCTTACTGTCGCTATATAAAGAAAGCACAAATTATTGGCTGCCAATAATTCATTCGTTTGGTTTTCGTGCAGAGGAAGGTCATCCGCTGAGCCTTAGCTATTCGAAAAAAGAATCTGGATCGAACGATATTTTGTACATTTTGTAGAATTTTCGAATGTGCATAATGTCACTCAATCAAACTGTTAATAACAATGTACAAATATCTCTGCGAAAACAATGGATTTCATGACTGTCTCTTGTGGTGATCAGAAGCAACTGATAAAAGCGAGGCTATGACTATATTTATAGCGACAGTAAGACTTTAAATCTTATTCACAAAACTTATCAAACAAATGAGAGTAATGCATACCGTAGCATGAGCATGGGCGAATGAGCATTCATCATTGGCATTGGTAAAACTTTTTTTAAACATCTTTCACATAAGTTCTGCAATTATAAGTTAGGCAAAATCCAATTTGCAAAGAGAAACAACCAAATCTGTTGATTGTAAAAATGTATCAAAATAAATGGTAAAAGTGTTGGCAGAAATTTGCAAAATGCTAGTTTACCAACTTGGGTACCAACTACATTTGGCATTTTACCTGTATCTAGTTTTTTATTAGATCTGGATGAAAATCGTTTAGCAATTGCAAAGAAATTAGGTGCTGATGAAGTGTTCAAAGTTGATTGTAAGGATGGAAAGATCATGGCTGAGAAAATAACTGAGAAATTTGGCATGGTTGATCGAACAATTGAATGCACAGGGGCAGAATCTAGTATACACACAGGAATATATGTACGTAACTTACATTTCTTTGAATCGAAATGCTATAATTGGAATGATATCGACCTTTTGGTAACCTTTCTTGCCATGGAAGATATGTCTGTATTGAGAAATATTTTGTGCATGACCTGACACTCGGGTGCAAACGAGAAAACCAACAAAAGAGAACCTAAAATTGGGACACTTCAATGCTTAAGAGAGAAAGAAAGATTTCTAGTTTAAGAAAGAAAGAAAAAAACATTGGATAATGTGTATTCATATGTTTTCTTAATCATTGTATGTTTTGGGAAGTCGCTTTTTTGACACTAAGACTCTGCCGCTAATGAATAAATTCCTAATTTTTCTTCAACAGGCAACGAAATCAGGTGGAGTTGTAGTGATCGTGGGGTTGTCAGGCAGCACAGAAATGAAGATTCCAATCATCAATGCATTATTTAGAGAAGTGGATATTCGTGGTATATTCAGATATACGAACTGGTATGTTTCAGTGGCTATGTTATGCTATTTTATCGCATTATTTCATTATTCATTCAGTGAAAATAAATTTAGTCGTTCAACATCTTTGAAATTTTGCGAGAAAAAAATTCTTATCAGATACTACTTTTTATCGATAATGTTATTATAATTAAATGATTTCAGTACCATATTTATACAATAAATTTGGTACAAAATTATCGTTTAATTACCATAGTACCACACGCAACGCAACGAACATATTTTTATTTAATTAATTACTATTGATTGTCATTGACAATGTTCGGTATTGTATTTATCTACTGCCTTTTATGTCTTATTTCTTTATTTCATAAGAAAAATATACTGTTTAACCAGGTAATATGTATGGGTAAGATGTATAAGATATATTTCTTGAAACAAACAGAGACCATATGGATTGCAAAATTGTCACAGCTCTCTTTCTGAAAGTTTCTCTTTGATTTTGAAACCATACATATCCAGCTACGTAGATTTTGAAAGAGTTATTTTGAGCAGATCAAAGTTCATAGATCTCATCTCAAGCGACAATATTTTATGCAGCTACCCAATTGCGCTGGAAATGGTTGCAACCGGAAGAGTGGATTTGAAATCATTGATTACGCATAGATTCAAACTGGAACAATCCAGGGATGCATTTGAAGCATCTGGTGCTGGAAAAGATGGAGCCATCAAAGTTGTTATTAATTGTACCAAAGACTGATTTTGAACATGAAGGGCTGGAGGCTGGCCCTTCCATTGACTTCTTATTTCTCAGCATTTGTGATCAGCATTTGAAATGAATTGAATGGATCTGTGCAACTAAGCAAGTTGATGATTTGCAATGCAGGAAAAATGATGTGTGTAAATGGATGAACTGACTGAGAAAATTAATTAAAGATGTATTTTGAATTTTTAAATCAATGAAAAAATAATTGGCGAATCAATGTTGTATTTGCACTCGTCAATTTCTTGTTACGCACAATAGTTTGCCATCATTAGATCGAGTTCTATCCCAGGCAATAAAAATACAAATTAATGCTAATATCAAAGTAAAGGAATTCTTTACTTTACATGGAAATTATGATTGATAATATTTCATTTCTATTCAAGCACTTTATCTTTAAAATCAACTTACTATTTGGCTCTTCGAGTAAATTTTGTATTGTGATTTTTTTAAAGTTTGTACCTTTTTTCCACAAAGAAAAAGAGAAAACTTCGAATCGTATGTTTGAATCCTGCACACAGTGATCCAGAATCGACAAAATAGTACAGAAATACCAAAAAATGAATTTTGAAAAATGACTTTGGCGCTATTTTTGCTTCAAAGCTAACACATGGATTAGTTTAAAACAAAAAACCCCATTTAAATCGGAGGTATAGTTGCGGAGCTAAAAATTCCCAAAGTTGACATAAACAAATGAAATGCAACATTTAGTCAATTTCAGGATGAAATCTACAGTTGCCTACAATAAAGTCTATCTTCAAATGTTTGTAGAATCGCTCTGCCAACTCGGATTTATGCGAAATTTTTTTTAACTGAAAGACTATCAATTCAACTATATCTTGACTTAAAATCTAAATTTTCGCGATTTTCGTTCTATTCAATTTTTGCGAATGCGCACTTGTACTTTTTTGGGAAGTTTAGGCCTGAAAATCATGAATATTTTGAAATTCAAGTCAAAAACGTGAAATACATGTCAAAACATGTCTTCATAACACACTTCGTTGTTGAATTTGAAGCATTGGCTGGACTTTTGCCAGAGGTTTCGTACAAATTCGTACCCAAAAATTTTTTATGCAATTTTCTTTAATTGTGGTATTTTCGGGAAAATTTTGCAATTTTCTACAACAATTGTTGTATGATATGGAATATCTTTCTGAAGTTGTTATCAACGAGAAACCATGGATGAACCAAATGAATATGGACTTGCAGACATTCTAAATGACCTTTTATGCTACTTTCATCTGGCCTTTTCCCTTCACTAATGTCTACTAATGTTGTTCGTGAGGTAACATTCTAAAATCTTAAATTATTCAATGGTAATATATAGGGAGTATATGCTGGTTGAAAACTTACGTTTCTGCGGTGCAAAAAGTCTGGGACAAGTGTATTAATGATGTTCTGAAAGCCAAATTTGTATCCTTTCATCTGATTTGTATTTTTTTTGCAGTCGCTAAGGAATTCATAAGAAAAAAAAGTAAACATGGATCACTATGAAAGCACTTCTTTTTTTGGTTTGGACTTCAACCAACATAACAAGCTTCCACAGTAGCGTTTACTAATGATTTAATCATTTTGACAAAAACGTCTTGAGAATAAAAGGTCATTTAGAAGCCCTAGCTACAACGCGTTCTTTCGGAAGAAAGTGTTCAACTAAAATATTCCTTTTACGTTAGAAAGGTGTTGATGAGGATCTACTTTACACATATTTTTTTATCAGAGACTAAGACATTGGGCCAGTACTGAAAGCTTCCTAAAATTATCAGATTTTCAGTATTCAGAGTTTCTTACGAGTTTCTTAAAGGTTTCATAACAATCTTCTTGTTTGCAACTTGGTCCATCAAGAACATTTCAAAATAAAGTTTTTTGAAGCCTTTCCAATGTTTAGACTATACCCAAGCAGAGACTCAAGTACCTTATAAGTAATATGATACAAGAAACAAAAGTGGAAATAAAGCAAAAATTTGCTAAGAGCCCCTTTATGAAAATGTAGTTTCTAAAGTTATGTTTTTCCAGTACTGGAGTTTCTTAATTCTTTGGCGATCTGAGAGTTGAGTTTCTTCTTATAAGCAGTTTCTTATACAAAGATACGTGTATGCACTGCTGGATTTGTTACTGCGTCCTTTTTCCCATGACTTACCCTACGAAGACGATTAGTGTGATGAAAGGGCCAAGATCTGACTTGCATGAAACGAAATATAGTAAAATTGAAAATATGCCCAAGAGAAGTGCTACTTCGTTTTGATTTAACTCGCCTATACATACTTTATCTTGCTTACTACTACCATAGCAACCAATTGCAACAGCAGTGCATCAAATGAAGGCATGGAGCATAACAGGATAGAATTTTAACTCTCATTGGTCCTGCAAATTGTATTGATAGTTTTATTCTTCTATCAGATTTTAAATTATGTATATTGTACGTAGTAGGCCCAAACTTAGCTATTTACTTTTAGCCTACTTTAAACAGATACTGAACTACTTATTTTTCCCAATAAGAGCACATTAGCCAGAAAGCTATACCATAAAAGGTCACTTAGAATGTCTGCAAGTCCATATTCATTTTGTTCATCCATGGTTTCTCGTTGATAACAACTTCAGAAAGATATTCCATATCATACAACAATTGTTGTAGAAAATTGCAAAATTTTCCCGAAAATACCACAATTAAAGAAAATTGCATAAAAAATTTTTGGGTACGAATTTGTACGAAACCTCTGGCAAAAGTCCAGCCAATGCTTCAAATTCAACAACAAAGTGTGTTATGAAGACATGTTTTGACATGTATTTCACGTTTTTGACTTGAATTTCAAAATATTCATGATTTTCAGGCCTAAACTTCCCAAAAAAGTACAAGTGCGCATTCGCAAAAATTGAATAGAACGAAAATCGCGAAAATTTAGATTTTAAGTCAGGATATAGTTAAATTGTTAGTCTTTCAGTTAAAAAAAAATTCGCATAAATCTGAGTTGGCAGAGCGATTCTACAAACATTTGAAGATAGACTTTATTGTAGGCAACTGTAGATTTCATCCTGAAATTGGCTAAATGTTGCATTTCATTTGTTTATGTCAACTTTGGGAATTTTTAGCTCCGCAACTATACCTCCGATTTAAATGGGGTTTTTTGTATTAAACTAATCCATGTGTTAGCTTTGAAGCAAAAATAGCGCCAAATTCATTTTTCAAAATTCATTTTTTGGTATTTCTGTATTCCTCTGGATCACTGTGCTGCAGCAGATCTCACCCAGGGGGGATATTCAGCACATACGCATACGGGGGGGGGGTCAGTCCAAGAAATTTTCCTGCAACTCAAAAATATCAGCTCATTTTATATATATAAACCTGTACATGAACATGAAACATCCCGAAACAATGCAAATAGAAGTCAGGATTGCCTCTAGCAAACCCTATCAAAGAATATCATGAACATTGTTTCAGTTTTCTTTGGACCCAAAAATATCACTTTTGGCAACATTCTGACCCAAAAATATCGGACTTACCTCCCCGTATGTGCATGTGCTGAGTGCCCCCCCCTGGGAGATCTCATGATACATCTGCACCCTCATTGTGGAGTTTCAGAGCATATGATTTTCTGCACATGACATATGCAGGTTTTGACTTTTGACAGGGTTTTTGTGTTGCATCATTACGATACCTCGTTATCAAACTGATCTGGTCGAGGCTGGCAGCAATTTAGGCCACTAATGACTTCTCAAGTGTGGAACATTTGGAAGGGAAGAATTTCAAGAGTTTGGCAAAGATCAAATTTACGTAGCATTGGATTTGATTTTAAAAGAAGAAATAAGAATACGTCAGATTGGGAAGCATCCATTTTCAAAATGGGATCACTTCCAGAAAGCAATGATGAAAGTTGTCAAGCTCGAGGCGGCTTAGCGACTGATGAGAAAATCAAATTAATCACAAGAAATTTACAGGTTTGTAATTTAAACACGATTTCGTAACTGTACAGAGAGGGTGGTTTTCATCTAGTAGTAAGCTCAAGTATTAATATGCAAGCAATTTCAGAAAGTTCAACCAAAAACCAATCCTGTGGACCTTAATACTTAACAGTCAGGACGATATCGATAAAGCGATACCAAAAAGGTATCGGAAAGCCGATGCCTATACTTCATGTAGCTCATCGCAATTTCAGTAGGAAATGCAGTAAATGCCCCTAAAATCATAAATAAAGGCATCGAATAACCGATATCATGAAATATTCGAGTTCTGGGGACTTTTTGCTACAAATCGGTACTTTTTTCTTTTTCATAACGTAACTTTATGCGAATTGCGGTCACCTGGAGTTGGAGCGACTCGTAGGAAGGCCACATGATGCACTGTGACGAAAAGACGTTGCTGGAGGTTGCACAGAATTTTCCTGGGTAAATGATTAATTTTCTCGTATTGACAAAGCATTGAGGAATCTAAAGATATGTTTTTTGCTTTGGTGTCGCTTTTTTTTCAAAAGTGACACGTTTTAGTAACGGGAAAAGTTGCTAAAATGTTTACTTTTTCATGAATCGAGAGCGAGTTTTCTCAATGAGTACGGAAAACCGATACCTTTTATATCGATGTTGAGGTCTGAAAAATGTCTTTTGTCTGTATTCCTATTATTTCATTGGGAAGACAATAGGGGTATCGGTTTTTCGATATCGTCCTGACTGCTTAAGTAGGCCTAAATTGGCCTAATAAGTAAAGGGGGGCCCTGAAAGAAAAATCCATTTCCCGTCACGGATTAGCGGAATTTTTGGTGCCGCTAACTTAAGATACCCCCTCCTCTTAATGGACAAAAACAAAAGTTCTCCTATCTCGCTAACTGTTTCATCGGAATCGTTACAAACTTTCAACTGTTAACAGAGAACCTCTTCTTAGGCCGTTTCTTTGCTCTGCTTTACATTATCCAGCATTGAAACTTTGCAAAATATGATTGAAAACATTGTTAGGCTCCATTCCGTCACTCTTAACGGATAAGTAGTAAACCCCCTTCCTGTAACGGTCAAATTCGCCAACACCATTGGCCATTATATTGGGGGGGGGGTCTTACCTAGCTAGACTGCTGATTATATGGCCGTAGTTGTCGGTTTTGAAAGGCCACCATACGTTCCTAACTGCGACTCATAATCAAACGCCATTATTTTGAAATGATGAAATCTGCCTCACCTTGTTTCGATAAGTAAGGGCAAATAACACAATGACTCATATTTTTCTAATGAAACACATTGATTTGAAAAATTCACAGTAAATCAGTTATCAGCAAAAGCAACAAAATAGTACCTAGTTACGTAAAAGTTTTGAAATTGGCACCAGGCACCAACTGCTTTCATAGCATTCTCGTTTGTAAGACTTTGTTCTGTCAGGCTAAGTTCCTTGAAACTCTACTTTGAGCTTTGAGTTTCTGTTGGTTGACATCAATCAGATATGCACAGATTCTTATGGTGTTGTATTTTGTTCTATATTTTGTACAGTACTGCACTTTTGTTAGATTGCCATTAATAGGGAGGGGATATTTAAAAAAATACAAAATAGAAAGTTGATGGCCCATAAGATTATCTTGATCTTTGCATGCATGCTAATATGAAGACTTTTTTAATGTATGGTAGTTATTTTCGTGCAGGTGTAAATTACTTACTGTACTTTCCTATGTATGTATGTATGTATGTATGTATGTATGTATGTATGTGTGTATGTATGTATGTATGTATGTATGTATGTATGTATAATTTTGCCATAAAATTAAATTACAATATAAATTAATAAAAGGAAAGTGACCTAATTACAGGAATACGATATTTACAGGCAAAGAGTTAAAAATGAAGTTTAAAAACACCCCAGGTTAAAAATTGCAGGGATGGCATTAAAAAGGTCAATAAGACCTTGTTTCCATCCTCCGTAGGTGTTATAAAGGTAAAAGGAAATTTGTTCCGGAAAAAAGGATCTCTTAAATAAAAATTATCATTCCATTTTTAAAGGCAAATTTTGTGTTTTCAATAGTATATGTAGGGGCTATCATTTTGACGTTGGAGATCATTGAAGAATTTATCTTTGATCTTATGTTTGAAACTGTTGATGTTCTTTGCAGATTTTAGTTCTGATGGTAGATTGTGCCACATTTAGGGTCTGAGATATGAGAGACAATTTTGCCCTATGTAACTCTTTCGGAAAGGTTGATTCAATTTGTTTTTAAGTCTATGAGTTATGCGACTCTGGCCAACTGGTAAGAACATCTCAGACATGTAGGACAGGGCTGAATTATCATAAATTTGAAAACCTTTTGCAGTTGTACATTGTTCAAATCTTTCTTTCGTGGGGAGCCAATTTATATTTTTGAATTCTTTGATTCCTATATGTGCTCTGTTATTCAGATTCAAACAAATCTGATACATTTATTTTGAGCAGTCTGAATTCTTTTGGTTAATCTTTTATTTAATAATGGAAACCAAGCACTGCTTGCATAGTCAAAATGGGGCTGAATTAGAGCATTTGCTAGCAGTCTGCAAAGGGAGAAGTCAAGAAAATGTACTATTGTACACATACTGCATGTAGTCTTTGCCATGAACTTTACAACTATATACAACTGCAAAGGTTTTCAATTTTTTTGCTGGTTCAGCCCCGTCCTACATGTCTGAGATGTTCTTACCAGTTGGCCAGAGCCGAATAACTCGAAGGTCCAAAAACAAATTGAATCAACCTTTCCGAAAGACTAACATAGCGTAAAATTGTCTTTCATATCTCGGACCTAAAATATGGAACAATCTACCATCAAATCTAAAATCGGCAACAAACATCAACAGTTTTAAACATAAGATTAAAGATAAATTCTTTAACGATCTCCAAAGACTAGATGATAGCCCCTACGTATATTATTGACAACCTAAAATCAGCCTACGTAAAGGTTTTAGTCAACATTTTTCGAATTTCTTTGTTTTTGTAACCAAAATTCACTTTTCCGCAACAAATTTTCTTTTTGATAACACCTCCGGAAGGACCATTATGGAAACAAGGTGATATTGACCTTTTTAATGCTATCCTTGCCATCTTAACCTGGGGTGATTTTAAACTTAATCTTTAAATTCTTTGCCTGTAAATATTATATTTGCTGTAATTAGAAAACTTTCTTTTTAGTAATTTATATTGTAATTTAGATTTTTAGTTTGGCAAAAACATACATACATACAAGAGATGCAAATCTACTTTTACTTTTTCATTGGGCTGGTAAATAAAGAGCTTGCATGTGGAATTTTCTTCTCTTCAGAAAATATCTTTTCTCCAAGCTGTCTTTTGGGCTCTTTTTATCTGCATATCAAAATGATTTTACTTTGCAGGAGGTGATTGGAATGGACAGAATGAAACCAATTGTTGAAAAGAGGCACCTGTCATTGTATTGGGGAACAGCGACCACAGGAAAACCACATATTGCATATTTTGTGCCAATGACAAAAATTGCTGATTTTTTACATGCAGGATGTGAGGTATATCATAATTTTTGTGCAGAATTGTGAATACTTTTATTTGATGGCAATGGAAGAAAAGTTGATGTTGAATGAAAGTTGCTACATGCTACAGTATAAATATTTATATATACCTTACAGTACAATGTCTGGTTGAATGCTCATGCCATTATTGTTTGCTGAATGCACTATTTGTTTATACCATTTAACCACACTCCTCATTAACATTCCTGCTAATATTTCCTTGATCAATTTTTGTCTTAAAGGTGACAATTCTATTCGCCGATCTCCATGCATACTTGGATAACTTAAAAGCTCCTTGGGAACTACTAGCACACAGGGTGCAATATTATCAAGAAGTTATTAAGGTACTATCATTAACATATAACCCAGGTATCAGAGCCAACATAATAATAACATACAGCAAATATTTATTTTGAACTTTTTAATTATTATTGATTTTTGGATCTGGTACCTGGGGTAACTAACATGGTTTTCACAGAATGTCAAGAATTACTATCAGAATGTTTTTAGTATCTTTTTGTTTAAAAAATTTTTACTGTCTCAAGAATTCTTAAGAATTCATGTCTTGTTAGTATGCATAAGGCCAGGTACATTTAATTGAATATGCAAACTGATTGGTGTATTGTATTTAAATGGTACTGTTGATGTGCTGTCACAAAAGTTGTTTTTGGTGCTTTTGAAAAACACAAAGCACTACTGTACTGCATATCCAAAGGAACTATCTGATCAGTGGGCACAATATTGTCATTGAGTTACAGAGAGATATTAAGATGAGCTGCTCTCTTTTATTACTAGGATTATGTGTAAAAAATTAAGCCCTGCAAAATTTTCTCATTAGGTGTGTTGTTTTGGTTGCCTTCAGTAATGAGTAGAGGCTGATAAATGTAGAATATTTCCATTCATCAGATATGTTTTCCATGGGTAAATCTATACCGTATTTTTTCTCATAGTCAATGCTAGAATCGATCAATGTACCATTGGACAAGTTAAAGTTTGTTAAAGGAACTGATTACCAACTCAGCAGGTTTCATCCTTCTTTCTTTTCTTGATGGCTTCTGTCATTTTTCTACTTGTACTGCACAGCCCCAAAAATGAATGACTTTTTATTTGAAAAGAAAATATTTGAAGAAAATAAAAGAAAATTATTCTCTGAAATTTTTTATCAAACAAAAATGTAAATACCTTGGGGAAAATGACCAATAAACCTACACTTGTGCCTTTTCATCCCTTGTTCCCTGTTTTCTTTGATTTGCTGGATATCATTTGGTCAAAGGGGCTCATAATGTTACTCCAAAAAAGTGGGCCCAAGTTTTCAGAGTAATATTACTGTATGAGTCTTTTTTGGCCAAATGATATCAGTAAATAAACAAACATACAGTAGGGATACATCTGTAAGTCTACATTTGAAAAGGCATACATATGTAAGTCTACAATAAACCTACATCTACAGTAGTCCATACGTTGGCAAATTTTAGACACTTGGCTTTTCAGATTCTTGCAAGGTCTTATATTGGAAACCATACATTGGAGACCTTTTATACTTTTCCTCAGTAGTGCAACCTTTTTCAATAGCTATCAGACAGCATTGATCTGAAATCAATTAGGGAAGACAGTTGAAATGCTCAAATGATTTATCTCAAACCTTTGATCCTTAGGGAATACATTTTAGATGTTTTCAAGATGTCTACGGTTGCAACAGAGGTAATCTGAAATACCTTTTTCTGAAACATACTGTAACTTCTGTTTCATCTACCCTCCTTTTATTCTTAATGAAAATCTCTTGGATGAGGTGGGGTAGCCACAGGATATTTGTTTATACTTTGCATACTGCTATTACTACTTTATTTTATTCAATTTGTCTATCATATTGATGTATAATGACTACATGTAGTTCATACATAATGTTATCAATGTCTATATTTTTTGAAACTTGTATGATGGTATGACACCATAATCAAAATTTAATGATAACAAGGAAATTAAAAACATAATCAGGCAAATAACCTAAGAGTAAAAAGCTTTACCACTTTCCTCACACTTATCTTTTCTAGCATGATTGCAAGAAGGCTGGATCTGAGGTTGTCAAGCAAGTTCAATATCCATTGCTAAGTGGTCTTTTGTATCCTGGTTTGCAAGTAAGTTATGCCATTTAATTTACTATGTTTAAATTCAGAAAGAAAATATGCTGGTTTAAATTATATAGATAACATTTTGTTATTGATCTCAAATATCTGTTTCAGTAGACAAACAAGTTTGTTATACATCTCTTTCTTCAACATTATGTTACTTGAGTGACTGTTTTTACATTCCACTTAACAAGTGAGATACAATCCTTCTTTTTCATTTTCAAGGCATTGGATGAAGAATATTTAAAAGTTGATGCTCAGTTTGGTGGAGTTGATCAACGAAAGATTTTTACATATGCTGAAAAGGTTTCTTAAAATCATCATTCTTTTCAAAATTCAAAGACATGTAACAATGTGATGTTTGTGTGATGATGTACCTTTCAGCTATTTTACAAAAAAAGTCTAAATCAAGCGTTCTTTTTATACATTTTTACAAACGAGGTTCAATTGAATGGCATTACAGCTTCTATCACCAATATACACACATTCAAAAATTCTAAACACTTTAGCAAAGTCTCCATTGGCTTCTTATTCTTTTAACAATAGCTAAAATGTCTATAGCTTTAAAATTAGTCAGTGGTAAAAATGACAATTGTTTTCATTATGTAAAGATGAAAAAAACTTTCATGAAATAGATAAGATAATGGTCTAGATTAGAGAGCTGTATGATTATCAGTCATCAATTAAAAGATTTTGATGCATGATAAATAATTTATTTTAACACAGAAAAAGCTAATTTATATTTTAAAATCTTATTCACATACAGTTTCTTGAGTTTCTTGAGCAATTAATGATTTTGAACACACTTCAAAAAGTACAAGTTTTGTTCAAATTTCTTGCTGCATAACCAGCCTCTACAAAGAAAAAGAACTGAAAAATCTTGTTCCCTGGTCTAAAGATGTGTGTGTCATTATACAGTATACAAAGGTTGTTTAAATTTGTTGCAATATCATTTTGTACATCATATAAAATATATAGTGTTTTTACTTCAGTACTTGCCTCAACTTGGATATAAAAAACGAATTCATCTGATGAATCCAATGGGTAAGAATTTTTTTCTCTTCACAAATATTTCAATATATAAATGTAATAACTAACCTATGCATGGTAACAGACCAATATTGTGATTATATATACAAGATTTCAATATTGATGTAAGTTTCTGACATGTTTTCTCTTTTCTTAGTTCCTGGTTTAACTGGGACCAAAATGAGTTCTTCTGAAGAGGTAATCAAACTTTTTATATATACTTCTCCTTCTGTGAGTCTTCATGATGGCACCAATTTTAATTTATAAATGATACAATGTCATCCCATTTCCCTCTCTTTCCTTCCTCTTCTCATCCTTTATCTTCCCCTTGTGATTTGGAACATTCTTGCAACAATATAGAAAAAGATCGTATTGGTAGGACACCTTTATAGATAATGTATGCTTTGCTTCTCAATAAAAATAGGATAAACTTCCTTTCAGGACTCAAAGATAGATCTACTTGACAGTGCAGCTTCTGTGAAGAAGAAAATAAACAAGGTATTGTAACAAATAGTAAACACAAATTGTTTTCTTATCTATGCAGATTATGAAATGTTTAATACTTTCAATGTTTCTTATTTCTCTGATGTTGATGTTGATGTCTTTTCTTCAAGGATGTTGTAGTTCAAAGGGTAATAAAATTGATTTTAATCCTGCTTTCACAGGCATTCTGTGAAGAAGGAAACATTCAAGAAAATGGTGTTCTCTCATTCTGCAAATTTGTAATGTTTCCGGTTTTGGAACTCAGAAAAGAGAACAAAGGTTTGTACCAACCCTTTTATTTGTTTCAGCTTGTGAACCTGCTTCTTGAAACATCAGAATTTGAATTTACATATTCGTTTTAGGTTCCTCATTAGTTCAATACAGCTTCGAAATCTCAGAATTGAAATGGTTTCAGATTTTGCAGTATTTTCAGGTGCCTTCCACAAGTTTGTTAAAACATTCAATGTGTGTAGCATGCTATTTTAGGTTGCTGTTTCAAAATCTCTTCTGTTCCTTCATTCGTATATTTCTGTACTTATTTATTTATTTATTCTAGGGTTTTTGATAGAGCGTGGTGATGAAAATGGAGGAAATTTGACATTTACAGATTTTGATTCACTTGAAAAGGCATTTGCGAATAAGGTATGAAGTGTACTTAGTACGCTAGCTTTCAATTCTTGCTTTATTGACAAATTTTTATGTATTCATTTTGTCTATTCAAGGGTGTTAGGACACGGATGTTTTGATTGATTATTTGTTCACCTTGTTTTGAACACTGTGTCTTGTTTGCTTGTCTTGTTTTCTGTTCTGTTTCATCTTCAACTGAGCATGGTTAGGCCGAACCGCTCTCAAGTTGTTTGAATAACGCTCCCCTGTATTTCTGTGTCTTAGTGCGCCTTCGCACAAGAACGGTTTGCAGTTTTAAAAACCTTTCTTGAGTGAAGGGTGCACTAAGACACAGAAATACAAGGGAGCTCTATTCGAAGAACTTGAGAGCGGTTCGGCCTAACACGCTCAGTTGAAGATGAAACAGAAAAGAAAACAAGACACAGGGTTCAAAACAAGGTAAACAAATAATCAATCAAAACATCCATGTCCTAGCACCCTTGGTCTATTCAATAAAACTAAATTCAACTCAGTTTCATGGATATTACTTGTTTAATACCGATATGGTATCATTTTCATCGTCAATCCATGTCAACAAGGGCTGAAGTTCCTTAATCATTGATACGTATTGAAATAATGTTATCCTGACTTGTTTCATTCATTTAGTAACATTTATGATTGGACTGATTTATGCAGAATTGCATATATTCATATTTTTTGAAAACACATTCTAAGCCGTTGCCTTTTCAGGAACTTCATCCACTTGATTTGAAGAACGCTCTCTCAAAATTTCTCAATGAGGTATATATATTTTCAATTCAGTATTATACTCCCATTTTAGATTATCTATCAGGTCAGATATTCAGCCAATTCCCAATGAATCATTCCATCCTTAGACTTTTTTGTATGCAGAATTTCAGAATGATATCTATCATATTATTCAGCTTCATCTTTTATCTTCATCAAATGAATGACGGAATAAAATTATGAGATTCTGTCAAAATTTCCCCAAATTAAAATCACTCTGAGCTTCTGTGAGGTGGATGATTTGTTTCCAATGTGGGTGAATTCGCTTCCAACAATGACTTCATATCAATAGTTGCTAACGGAATTTCTTTCTACGATACCGTAATCCTTATTGGTGTATTTTTGTATCAATTTTATCATATTATCTAATAAGAGAAACTGAAAAAATTACCGCTAATGTGTCTATCATGGCGGGAATAGACATTAGGTCATCGAACTTCCCACCATGGCAGACACATAACAATTCAAGCTCCCTTGTGGTTCAGATCATATCTGTCTGACAGAAAGCAATACTGTATGTTTCTGTCAATGGAAGTAACCCCAATTTACTTTCAATTACTTGTGGTGTACCACAAGGTTCTGTACTGGGCCATTACTTTTCCTGATCTATATCAATGATCTTCCAAATGCTTCTAAGAAACTCACTTTTTACCTTTTTGCTGATGATACAAACATCTACTATTAATCCAAAGATTTATTTAATTTGATCAAAATTGTCAACAAAGAGTTGAGATTAGTAAATAAATGGCTTGATGCTAATAAACTATCGTTAAACATTGATAAAACAAACTATATCATCTTTCATTCTTCATCTGTCAATGTACCTTCTGGATCTGATATCAAAATAGGGAAGAAACATATCAAAAGGGTAAAGTTTGTTAAGTTCTTAGGTCTACTCCTGGATGAGCATTTATCCTGGAAATACCATCTCAGTGAACTCTCTAAAAAATTAGCCAGAACATGTGGAATGTTTTTCAAAATTAGGAACTTACTTCCATTAGATGTTTTATTCTGTTTGTACAATGCTTTGTTTCTGCCTTTTTTACAATACGGTCTTATTGTTTGGGGTCAAACATATGCATCATACACTGATCCAATTTTCAAATTACAAAAAAAAAGCAGTCAGAGCTATCTCATTTCAGCCTGGCCTGTCTCCCTCTCTTCCAATCTTCAATGATTTTAAGCTTCTTAAACTCTCTGAGATCTTTGAACTGCGACTCTTAACTTTTGTTTTTGATTCTGTTAATAAAACTTCACCTAGTTGCTTTCATGACTTTTTCCTACTCAGTTCATCTTTTCATCAGTATTCCACAAGACAGGCCAGTCAAGGTGATCTATATATGTTTAAAAAACAGTCTTCAGTATGGTCTAAAGTCCATTCGATATCATGGTGCCAAACTTTGGAATACATTACCGTTGGAACTCAGAAATGCTCCAACGAAAATAATGTTCAAGACAAAACTAAAAATTCATTTATTGAACAAGGTCGACCATTGAATCTAAGCTATTTTGGTACTGTGAATGCACAATATTATTCTAAACTCACATAAATTCATTTGACTATGTCTCAGGATAGGGGGGTATCTCTCCTCGATTAGTTTACCTACTGAGAGAGCTCCACCTTTAAGTAATTCCCTGCATACAATTTATTTAGACCTCCTTGTATTTGTATATTGTATTAATTTTCTGTATCATTGTATTAATTTTTTGTGACATTTTTTTTAATCTTCGTAGTTTAGTTATTTGTTTGTATTGTTAGGATAAATTGTATTTAGTGAATTTAAATAAAATGAAAATTGAAACTGAAACTGAATTCAAAAATTTACGATATTCTAAAGAAGAGAAACTATAATGGAAAAGATTAACGTCTGTCTCACATTAGATGTCAGGCAACGATCCCGGTAACGATATCAATGCATAAAATGTTTGTATTTGAATTGCTAGCTACTAGATCCAGTCAGAAAGAAGTTCGAGCTGAAGGAAATGAAAGAACTATTGAATAAAGCATATCCAAAAGCTGATAAAAAACCAAGTAAGGGAAATATTTTTCTCAGAGTTAGACATATATGGTAGGGTTTGCAGGGGTAACGTAGATAAGCTGGTAGGTAAAATGGGTATTGTTTTTGGACAATAGAACATCCTGTGTTGAACTGATAAAACGGCATTCATTATGTCTTGCAGGGTGGTTCTAGCAGTTATAACTTAATTAAAACTGTGAGCAGTTATTTTAGCAAAATTTATCCAAATCTTTCGCTGTACCCATTTCACCCCAGCAGACCCTAAAATTGCTAGGTAACTAGCATAAAATTAGATATTAACCTTATTGTTTTTAAGTTAGAATTGTATCACTTTCGTTTTTATGTCTATGTAAGAACCAGTTATGCAGTTCTTGTTACGTTCTAAACATGAGATATTACATTCAGTCAATTTCTTACAGTCATCATGAAAGACCTGGACTGAAGAATAAATAGTGATAGAAAAGAGTTCTTGTTATGTTGAAGAGGTTTTTATTTCTCATTGAAGAAACCAAAGGAGATACCCGAGAAGTCAACCCATCAAGACTTGATTTAAAAATTGGAAAAATTCTTTCTGTTAAAAAGGTAATCAATTGTTTATAAATTTGTCAAAATTGTTTACTAAGCCGTGATCGATAATTTTTCAGCTTTTAATGTAAGTTCATAAAGGTCTGAAAATATAAATTTTGGTTTTTAAGACTTCTATTCAACGATCACTCAGTAACACTGCACGTGTATCCTTGTTGTCGCTAAAAATTTAAGCATTCTCAGTCGAATAATCTACTAGTAGAAATTCAATGCAAAAAAAATAATAAATATATTTACAAACGAAAAGAATTCATGGTAAAGTAAACAGTATATCATTATTTTAGGTTTCTTGTCTGAAACTGATTTAAAATTGGTATTATTGATTTATTGATTGATATATTGATTGATTTATCAAATGTTTGAAGTTTAGTCTTTTTAGAATCTTTTATTTGAAATTAATTTCTTCATTACAGCATCCTGATGCAGATTCATTGTATGTTGAAGAAATTGATGTTGGGGAAGAGCGTAAGTTTTCTCATTATGAAAATTTTTGAATGATATCATTCGTGTCATTATTCTGTTTATGGTCATAGGAGAAAATACCATGTCAAGGAAACGAAACATTTCCATTTTATTTCTTCCTTCTTTCTAAGGACCAAGAACAGTTGTTAGTGGCCTTGTCCCATATTTATCAGAAGACGAAATGACGCAAAAAATTGTTGTCCTGGTTTGCAACATGAAGCCAGTCAATATGAGAGGTAAATTGATATATGTAGTACTTACCAATTCCAATTGCGAATGTATTTCATTATAAGTGGAAAGGAAGATGTGATATGAATCATTTCATAATTTGTTTATGGTATTACATCAACCAATACATTGATATGAAGCTAGATCTTTCTGATCGTAAATTTCTCTTTTCACAGGAGTAAGATCTGAGGCAATGGTCTTAGCTGCTTCAAGAACAGAGTATGAATTTCGTTTGTTTTTGAGAAAATTACAAGGAAATGAATCGAAATTTCAGATTTTGATCTTGTTTTCCCTTTGTTCTTCTTTTGGTTGTTGTAGTAAGAATCTTTAAATGGTTAAGTCGAGCTCAAAATCAAGATAAAGGAACATTTGATTTTGATCTGGTTTTATTTTTTGCCTCTAAAAAGGTAGTTGAGTTTAAGTTCTATTAGACCCACATATGATCCACTGAATTGTGAATTATAACTTACAGAGTTTATCATGACTGATAAATAAAGAAATAGAGGAATGAATGTAGCTATCATGTGTTTTTTTTTTTCGTTTAGAATGGACGGTCAGCGAGTAGTGAAGTTGTTAGAACCACCTTCATCATGCAAACCAGGTGACCAAGTCGAAATTGAAGGATTTGAACATAGCACCAATGGAGGTAAAGTATTTCGTGCGTTATAGTCCTTCGTTTTCAGTTGTCACGTGGTATTTCAATAGCTCATTAACGTCAGTCATCAAGAACTTCTGTCAATATTAAACATCAAAGTCTATAAATAACTTAAAATCACATTGGGTAGTATTGAATTCGATTGATTTATCGTATCATGCTTTGGTTCAAAATTGTAGCCATTTCTTTTTTAAATTTAAATTAACAGAACCTGATGAATCATTGAATCCTAAGAAGAAGATCTTTGAAGCGATCAAGGTTGGTGATTTCTTATTCCCTTCTACTTATCATGATAACATTTGGCTGCCTCCTGTCGGTTTCATTGATAGATTAGAGGTCATTTCCTTTCCATGTATGTATATGTTTAAATATTGTACTTGACTCTATTTTTTGTATTTGACTGGAATCAGATTTAATTTCCAACCTACGATATTCCAAAAGAATCTTTGTGTTAATGGATGCTCACAAGATTGGTGACTCAATCGTATCATAACTTTACCAGTCCTCTGATACTTTTCCGTTAATTCAACGCAATCTCGCAGGGCAAAAATGAATATCCCCCTTTTTAGCCAACTTTCCCCTTGCCGTTTCTAATTTTATCTTTGTATTTTTATGATAACTTGCAGGTTGATTTATTGGTATCAGATGAGAATATTGCGGAATATAAAGGAAACGCAATGAAAACGAAACATGGAGTGGTCAAAGCCTCATTAACTAATGCAACAATAAGTTGAATATTGAACTAACAACATTTTTTTGTTGAAATTATTCCAGCATAATTATGCCATGTTTCCCCATTAAAATACGACAACAGAATAGATTGAAATTTATTGTCTGTTCTCGCTCTTCGGTTCAAAGTAAGTTTAAACCAGCCAAATATGTCGATGCTGCTCAGAGTTCCACGGGGAAGCGGATTATAAGCACTCAACGTTATTTCATTTTACTACATCATAATAAAAAGTGGCATAACTTCAGAAACTGTTTATCTGTTTAGAAAGTGTCTTGAAAAGCATTATTTTAAACTTGCTTTTAATACTTCATAGAATATTTAGAATACTTCTAGATAAACGGGACATTTGCACCCCATTATTCTACATAGAGACATTCGACACAAGACATTGTAAAGTGCCAAAGTTAAATAAACATTTTCTGAATTTTGCGCCATGAAATTTTTAATGTATTAGTATCATATTACACCTATACTAAAAGTAATAATTGAATTATTACTTTTTATTAATCCGAATTTGGACAACATAGATTGCTAAAACTTGGTAATTTGTAATTCAAGAATCGAATGATTTGAACATTGTTCATATCCCTGACATTCCATGACCACCAAACAATCGTTTCAGGCCTTTGCCAGCAAAATAATAGATGCTTGAAAATAACTCTTCCAAATGCGTCACAGCAAAGATGACGCTTTACAAATTCTTGAAAACATATTTTTGTATCAAAACATAAATTTGAAACCTTCTAAAGTTATGGAGCTTCATAGCGTTGGTGACGTAAGTCATATATTCAACAATCCCTTCAAATAAACACCAAAAGCAAATTACGAGGTTTCTATATGAAATTTGATGTGGCAGTGCTGTTGATGGATGTGACTAGCTTTCCTTGGGCTTCAATATCAAGGAACCATGTTATGAGATTTGCACAATTATTCGTAGTAAAGTGAATTCATGATATAATAGAACCAAACCTTAAAAATTATGTTGTCCATTCATTCATATGATTAACTGTCAGTTGCTCATTGTCATCCTTCGATATTTCCATCATCCAAATTGTTGATGCTAAGCGTTGTTGACATCTAATCACCGCCTGAAAATACGAGACAATTGATTTTATGACAAATTAAAGAACAAACAAGAACAGCATTATCTCTTTCATTAGTCGTATGACATTAAGAAGAGATGGTTCATGATTCCAAAAGTGAACCTAATTGATTAATTAGAAATCATTGATTGGCAGAAATCAAAGGGCACGAAATAATTCTATGATCAAAATGAATACTACGAGGGAACCAAATTCAACAATGCTAAGAAACTGAAAATATATAAAAACATAGAAGAAAACCACGACGTGGTTATGAAATTAAAACACAAAAAGTTGAGATTTTCGAAGCGTCAGATTTTATTTATCTACCGGGTGAGTCAGAAAAAACGTGGGGTGTTTGGCGGACTGTGACATCGAATTTAGCCATCCGATTGCTGTAAACAAAATTTTTCCATAAAGTCAAAGGTCTAACTTAGATCGTAACCTTTCCCCACAGGAATCGATCATTTGGTGAATTTGTTAAAAAAGATTTTCGTTCGTAAGACTTTGCATGGGAGTCTTGCAAAATGGCGAAATCTTCTTCCAATCCCCTTCCCCATTTTATCTTGGCAAGGTTTACAGGTACACGTGGTATTATCAGGGGAAATTAAAATAGCCAGGACATACTGTTTTCTCCACTGGGATGTCTTATCATAACTTTCCCTAGAATATCTTTGAAAGACATTAATAATGCACACTTCTTTGCTTTGCGAAGAGGTTTCTTCAAGCAGATCAACGCTGAGTAAATCGCAGTGGGACTGCTTGCAGACAACACTTTTCCCTAAAGCCTGGTGCACACTAGGTCTTTTGAGTCCTTAGAGTCGTGCATCAAACCCTGGGTCGTTGTCTTTTGGGTCTCTCTGCACAGACGCAATGACCCAACCCAAAGAACCAAGTAATGTGAACCAGGTCTAACTATTTCAGTATCCCCTGATAATACCACCTGTACCTGCTACTCTGGCAAGGCTAAAATGCTGAAGGGGCCTAGCTAAAGATTTCATCAGTTTGCCAGACTTACATACAAGGTCTTACGAAGAAAATATTTTTTAACAAATACATCAAATGACCGATTTCGACGGGAAAAGGTTTATGATCTAAGTTAGACTCTTGGCAAAACGGAAAAATTTATTTCACGTAAATCAGATGGCAAAATACGACGTCACAGTCCGCCAAACGCCCCACGTTTTTTCTGACACACCCGGTACATTTGCCAAATTTGGCATGAATTTTTCAAATATTAAGACGCGGATGTTTGTTTACCTCTTTCATGGCAGTTGGAAGTGGTAATGTCTCTTCTTTATATTTCTGAAAAAGGGTAATCTCAAAAGTTTATCATGAACAAAAGAAAGAAAAATGTTTTCTTTCTTTCATAATAAATGTTGAATTTGAAATAGAAGCATTTGAATAACCATCAAGGATTGGAAAGTTTTTACTTTGAGCACAAATCAAATCAAACAAAATGATGACATCAATTCAATAAAAAAGCATTTCAAATCAAAATACCGCTATTTCAGCTGACTTGAATTGCAACAATCTCTCAAGAACCTGCGCGAAAAATTATCGGTCTTACTTTAACGGTGTTGGATGAATTAATGAATCAATCAATCTATTCAATCTATCTATCAATGAGGTTTCATGATCTAATACTTTTAGTAGTAAAAACAAAGTATTCCCGAAGTTCACAAGTGTGACCGCAGAGTGCGACTTAAATATGTTTTAGTTGTTCACAGTGAGGAAAGGAAATGAAACAGATAACTAAGTTTGCGAGTTAAAATCAGGGAAATCTTCATTCATTCCCAATCGTTACCTGATTTGAACTTGAAACTGTACCGGGTGAGTCAAAAAAGCGCCCGGCATTTGAAAGGCTACTGCTCCCTGAGTATATGATCAATAATATTTTGCAATATCTGATTCAATAGCTAACATGCTCAATTATTTTTAGAAATGTGCCTGGCTAAAATCGGTCATTCCGTTCAGATTTTGTAGGCAATTTTCTAAAATGGGCCCCTTTTTGAAACCTTAAAAAACATGCAAAAATTACAAGCAAAACTCCCTAATGTGTTTACCTCACAGTGATGACTTTCAGCACTCTTTAGCACGTGTTTTCATTTTGGGTGGTTGAAAAAGTCTTCCCCCTAGTGTTAAGAACCTATTTAGGGGGATTCCATTCTTCCATGAGGACAAAATACATGAGCACATCCTAGAGTCATTATTGCTAGGAAGGAGAACAAAGGGAAATTTTGCTTGCTGTTTTCGCTCGTTTTTGCTGGTTTTCGAAAGGGGCTTTCTGCAGAAAATCTCCTATTTCGACGGGAAGGAATGACCGATTAAAGCCGGGTACGTTACTGAACCTAATTTGACATATCGGGGATAAAACAAGACAGATTTCAACATCATTGCAGTGATATTGAGGGATCAGGATTTTTTCAAACGCCGGGCGTTTTTATCGACTCACCCAGTAGCAAAATAAGAGTTTAAGTGTACGATAATTTTATGTACTCTTAAACTGACTGGAAGTCTGTTGTTTACGTGAAAACGTTTTATTCTAGAAAATTCCATCCGCTCAGAAAATTCTACCAAGTGGAAGTCAGCCTTAACATACCGTATTTTAACGTTCTTTACTATCCTCATAGCTTTGTTTTGGCTGTACTGCCAGGTGAATAAAAAAATGCATGGACGCCTGAATGCAGGGTGAGTCGTCGAGCAGCTTATACAATTTTCGTCAGGTGACTGAATTTATGCTCGGTCAAGTGAGGTCAAACTTCGGATGGGTGACCTCGGAGGCCTAACCACGCAACTCACCTCGCCGTTCTTCGATAGGGACGTTACAAAAGGGCGACAAAATAGAGCACACGGTATGGGGATTTGGAACTCAAAATAAGAGAAATCTTCAATAATTCCAATCATTACCTGATTTGAAACTGAAACAACAGCAATATTTTAGGCATACAATAAGTGTTTGGTTGTTGAAATATAAAAGGGCGACAAAATAGAGCACAGGGTATGGGGATTTGGAACTCAAAATGAGAGAAATCTTCAATAATTCCAATCAATAATTACCTGATCTGAAACTGAAACAGCAGCAGTAGCTGAACCATCATCTATGCAAACAGTAAGTTGATATGACGTCAACTTTATGTCCAACTTAGATAGCAACGTGACGATATAAGCCTGCATGTAATTTGAAAGAATATGAAAATATAGGATATGGAAACAAAGAATATACAATGAAAGGATATGAAAACAACGGATAAAGTTTGGTGTCATGCAAATCCGGCTTGAAAATATTTTAATAACAAATTATCATCAAACGATATAAAAATATGAAGGCGTTGCTCAAAGCCATATGTTGGACAAGCAGAATGTCTCTTCAACTTCAGACTCAATAACACTTAACACTAGGCATAGGATCAAATCAGCAGGCTATGAAAAACTGCTCCCTGTCGAACAACACCTTCGCCTAGCAAACCATGACTTCTTCAACGATGCAAAATTTACCATCATAGAAAGATTGATAAGATGATATTAGACGAATAACATTAATAGTAGAACCATATGAAGATAACTGGATATTACGCCTTAAAAATCTATCTTCAAATGGCCTAAACAGCAAACTAAACCACGCAGAAAACATTCGATTATAATTCTTTAAACAAATCGTTAAGCCAAAGAGGTAGGTTCATTTTTGTTATTACATTGTTCCATGTGGCTCGTCATTTCTTACACATACGTAATTTCAAACTAAAAGTTTAGCGTCATATTTGTAAAAAGAATTTATAAAATCCGTTGCATTAGAAAATATTCCTCAGTCTCATGACGATGACCAAATCATCAAAACTAGTTGGGAATTGGGAAAAATGTATATAGATATTCTTCTTGTTATTCCTTTTGTTTATATCTATATTAAAATATATCTAAGATATAAAGGAAATATCAGGAAACGAATGTATACAATGTAATATTCAATACTGTAGATAAAGAACAGATATTCAATAACCTGTTGGCACAGTACCACAATTCAGGGCCTATTCATACCATACAGGGCATTTTAGAACAACGCTACCCAACTATAAATGAAGATCTTGAAAAAATATGAGATTTGAGCAGATGTAATGTTTACCGACTGAAAGTATAAACTTTCTAATGATATGCAAATTGGATATTTAAGCAAGTATGACTGATGCCCGGTATGATCGATTTCAAATGCAGTATGCTGTAAGCACAAGCAAAACCTTTTTACGGTATAAATCACAAAGCGGATTTTGTCAAAACATTTCAAGCCAAGAAGAATTCGACGTAATGAGCTTATGATTATGTTAAAAACATACGAAAACATAAGTTACCTTGGTTCGAACTTTTCGATATTTCTCCTGAGACAGAAATTCAGCCAAAAACATCGTTTTAGTTTGAGTAACTTCCTTCATGCCTGTAAAATTGCAAGGCTGTAAAAATCATGTTTGAGATACTTCAATGATATCTATACTTCAAAGTAACATTTTTATGACAGTTACAGAACAATACAAATATATCTAGATATAAAAGTATAATACAGAATGCCCTAGGTTTGGTCGAGGTTGAATTTACCTTCAAATCGCGGGTTTACTTGGCCATCTAGCTTCTTAGTGATTTCATCTTGTTTCGTAGTGATTTCACTTTGCTTCGAAGTTATTTCACCTTGAGTCGTGGTGATTTTACTTTGATTCGTTGTGATTTCATGAATCAATGACTCATCATCATAATCAAACTCATCCTCAAACATCTCTGATTCTAAACCAAAATCATTTGATTTGTTTCCACAATCATTTGCTTCGCATTGATTGCCAGTGTCTGATTCGTTGTCAGACAGCTTAAAGACAAGATCTTCATCAATTTTTAAGTCGTCTTGAAAGAAATCTTGTAAATCTTCATCGAATTCCATCCTTCTATCTTTTCCTGCTTCACTCTTCGTTCTATGAAATTGTCTTCTCACCTTCAGCTTTTCACCTAAAAATTGTCCGTTTATAAGTTCTTGTTGACCAAAAGAAAAAGGAATGTGCTTAAATTCAATTTACAGGGAATCCCACAAAATTTGTGCCCCTTTTGCCTGAAGATTACGACAAAGCGGCAAAACGTCCTCACCATACTTTTACATGATGTTGCTCTTCAGATGTTCAAAATTAAAGTTTGCTACCATTCCCGTAAAAATCCGTTGAGAAATGATGGAGCTATGACATTCAGAAGACCAAAATTATCTGATGACTGAAACCAGCGGTCGGCCATGTTGTATTACTATTTTGCAACGATAAACAGCTTCATGGATGAGCTGAAACAGTAACCTCCACTTTCATAGCTCTCGCGAAAGTTTCAATAATCATCAGAGAGTTCAGTTATATCACTCACCCATGATCCTTGATTGAATGTCAGAACGAAGACAAGGATCCCAAGACAATAAATAGTCAAGTTATGTTTGCAGGTGTGGTAAGTGAACCAATTATTTGGTTTATTGATCAGCTCAAAATGAGAAAATGAAACTCCAAAAATCTGTTGCCTTTCTTGTTTCTTTTAGTTCGTAGTCTTCGGTATCAAATCAACAATTGCTTGTTACAAATGAAGGAAGAAATCTATGTAGGGAAGGCAACAAATTAAATGTGAAATATATTTTTGTCCTAACTTTTGACTTTTCATTACTTTGGGGATTCTTATCTTCATTTTTGTATTCCATCAAAGGTCGTGGGGTACAAAATAGTTAAACTCTCTGATGATTATTGGAATTTTATCGCAGCAAAATAGTAAGATAAAATGGCCGACCGCTGGTTTCAGTCAACAGGCAAATTTGGTCTTCTGAAAGTCATAGCTCCATCATTTTTCAGCGGATTTTCACGGGGACGGTGGCAAACTTTCATTGAACATCTGAAGAGCAACATCATGAAAAGGTTAATGAGAATCCTTTGCTGTTTCTTCGAAATCTTCAGGCAAACGGGGGAAGATTTTTCTGGGACACCCTGCATAATAAAGTAATTAAAGTTTATATACTTTATTTATTTGCTTATTTTTTGTACAATTGCACTACAACACGCGACAAGAAGAACTTTTGAAAAGAAACAAGAACCAGACATAAAGAATTTTGAATAACAACAAAAGTGAAAAATTACCGATCCATGCACCGATGTTGCCTGCAAATGACCAGTATATACAGGCCATATTTCAAAAATTGAAAACTGTTAACGACAACGTCAGTTGAAACTTGGTAAATTAAAAGATCCTACAAAGTAAAACTAATTGTCAGAAGGCCCTGTTTGTCATACTTTATTGAGCTAAATAAATTCAAAACCTCACAGCGCAACGGTTTCTTTACAAGAAAACAGAGTTATACCTGTTCATCAATATGAACATGAAAAGTTACCAAGAAATTTGATTTCAAATGAAAGATTCCCATAAACCTATCGCATGGGATACATAAACTGCAAAAATCAACCTTATTCTTTTGTGTGAAATTGAATTGAATTCTTTATTTCTGATTTTACCTTTACTTTGCTCCACATGACCTTCATCATCAATCCGGCATCTATCATCAACTCGGCCTCCATCATCAATCCGGCATCCATCATCAATCCGGCATCCATCATCAATCCGGCATCCATCATCAATCCGGCCTCCATCATCAATCCGGCATCCATCATCAATCCGGCATCTATCATCAATTCGGTGTCCATCATCGTTCTCATTATTTCGATAATTCTCTTCATCATTGCTGTCAATCGATCTGAAACGAAACCGAAAGATGAATCATTTTTCATTCGCAAAATAAAACCTTACACGTAGGGAGCAAATATTATTTCATAAGATGCAATTCATTGAGGAACAGGGCACAAGGTGATCGAGCTTCCTCCGCAAGTGGGACTTACAAAATATCTAACAAGCAAAACAAACGACAACAAAGACAAAATAAAAACAAAATTAAACAACAAATAAGTAACAAAAGCGAACAAACAAAGTCAAAAACAGGAAATGATTGAAAGACAGGTAAGACAAAAAGGTTCTCCTTTTTCGAATTTGTTTGTTCGTTTTTATTACTAAATTGCTTCTTCATTTTGTCTTTGTTTGTTGTTGTCGTCCTGTTAAGCCGATTTGTTGCTTAATAAAGGATATTGTAGTCTGTCTCTATAATTATTCTTTTAGCAGTTAACCTTGAACAATGGAGATTCAAACAGGAACAATGTGCATAAGGATTTAGCATGATGATGTGAAATGTCCAAACAAAGACATTTATAAATCTAACTAAGTGTGGCGTCCATGCTGTTTGAATTCCGGGTTGTCTCTTGTAAGCCCGTCTATAGCATTTTTTACCCTAAGGGTTTGTCTATCTTAACACAGTTACGTGTCAGACTCAGCAAATTAAATTCTCACAAGTTCAGACACAACTTTAAGGATACCTTGAACCCTATGTGCCAAATAAATGATGGCACTGAGGATACGGAACACTTTTTGCTGCTCTGCCATGCCTATGCTTTGATCAGGTGTAGTCTTCTCGACAGCGTAAATACGATCCTGCTGACAAATGGTTTATCTAACCTTTCTCTCCAAGAAATGACAAAAGTTCTCTTGTATGGTCACGAAAGGTTAAAGGCTGATGCAAATAAGAAAATCTTATTGGCGACATTAGAATACATCCATGCTTCAGAACGCTTTCAATAGACAAATCGAAAACTAAAAGTCTTAGTTACTATTGTTTCTTCTCTCATGTCACGTCGTATATAGCACCTTGTACTCGTAATTTTTATTTAAGTATCTGTATTTATTGTAATATTAATTTTATGTATGGGCAGCGTTTTGTAGTTGTTAGTCTTTTTGCATGTCTTTATGTTAAAGGCCATGGGGTTGTCATTGTCCCGTGCTCCTCTTGGCATTGTGTTGCATTGTTAATCTAATAGTATAGTAGAACGTAGCTTTGTAATTGTAAATTTTTTATGAGGATAAAAAATTACGGGTTATAAAAGGTTTCTGCACATTTCATGTAGCGAAAATGTTTAAAATCATGAAATTTGCATTCTAAATGAATTTAAACGTGTCAACTCTAGAATTATCAATAAAATTTAACAACGAAAAGAAAGAGATTCTGAAAACTTACAGTATATTCTTAAAGATTTTCATCTGGTTACAGTTTTTGAGCAGATCATCGCAGCTGCCACCAAGGATTAGAAAATTATTTGCAGTCAGGAATAATAATCCATCTCTACATATTACTGGTCCATTTATCTCGACCTGAAGCAATAAAGAAAGAAAATCATTTCTCACAACGCAAACTAGAGGAAAAACGAAACAGGACAAGATTCTACCAAGCGAGTAAAAAAGTGAAAATGTTTCTAGCTTTGGCGCTCACATCATTTATTGCAGCTGTAGTCGCAAAGTATTTCAAAAGAATCAACGAGTCCGGGATCTTCCTTTTTTCATTTCTTCCTTTCTGCCTTTCTCTCCGTTTGTGGATATGTGGCAATCCAGCAATTCGCTTTGCTATAAATAATCTATTTTTATCATACAATAACAAAAACTTCAGAGGCGGCGTCACCAAAGCATTCTTAATTCTTATTCCATGAAATGCATGCGTGTTTGTGTAACTTAGTTATGGTCTTGAGACAGTGCGGGGGAGACAAGCAAGGAATTTGTGATGCAATGCCAACAGAACTGAAATGACTGCAAGAATAAGGGGTTGCATGAAAGGAGAGGGGGCAAAGGCATCTTGTAATGTCAACAGGATGAGAAAGGTCTATTACTTTTAATTCATTCCATGTGTTGGTGCAGTTTGTTCCCAGTTACCACAACGCCACACTCACTATAGATTGTTACTGCTGGCAAGATTCCAAAACTGGAAATGATTACATAGCTAACATGTGAACTCGGATAAGAAAGTTTAGTTTCTCAAAACCGGACGTATCATTTCTTATGTTACAAAAGATTTAAAAAATCAGTTCATCTCAAAATCTTTAAAAAGAGACCCGAACGAAATCCTTATTTGAAATTGCTAAGGCTTTAACCACGCAGCTTTGCTAATCAAAATTCATCTGCCCATTTCATTCTTGTAATTGGCGAATGACAGAACTGATTTTAACGAAAGTTTTAAATTGTCTCATCTCATTTGCGATGTTAGGTACATGTGTCACCACTATAGAAATCCAAAAAAATTGGTTTGCTCAAAAATATCCACATCTTTTTTCACTAACCCAGTATTATATACAATAAAGCCTGTGCAAAAAAATCTTTACTTGTTATGGAGAGGCCTTAACATAAAAAGCATGCCTCCTTTAAAAATGATCATGATGACCTTTGAATTTGACCATGTAGCGCAACATGATGAAAACCAAAACGGAGTCATTCAAGACAGTGAAGTTTTTGGATGGGATTAGAAAAAGGAAACCACTACAAACCTAATGAGAGTGGCACCATTTTTAAAGGAGGCATGCTTTTTATGTTAAGGCCTCTCCATAACAAGTAAAGATTTTTTTGCACAGGCTTTATTGTATATAATACTGGGTTAGCCTCAACAAACCTAATAAAAGAAAAATAAGATTTTATAGAATGGTAAGCTCACTACTAAATTCATAAAGGACACGTAAAAACTTAAGTTTAAAGATTATGACAGCTAATTTGTCAGGTTTGATTTGTTTCATATCAATGCTTCTGTTTTTGCTATTGCAAGTTTTCAATAATTCTCAGCGATGACAGTTCTTTCAGAGAGGAATGCTAATCATAAAAAATGTTGTGAGATATATCAAAACACGAAAAAATACAACTGGTAAATAAAAAAAGATACATTTACCTTACATCCAGGAGCTAGGCTATCTTTAATTGAAGGAATGGGTGAATACTCAATGCCATGAATTTCTTGGAAACCGTCAGTCAACTCGAAAAGAAGCATCCTTGTTGGCTTTTTCCACTTAAAAATGAAAAGGGTAAATCATACAGTCTACTGACAGCAGTTTCAGCGAAAATCAATTAATCGATCAAATTTGTTGCAAGAACAAAGAATGATAGTAATGCTGAATACAGATGGTATATTACGAGCACAGTCAAGGGTTATTGCAAGAACAAAGAATGATAGTAATGCTGAGAAGAGATGATGTATTACGAGCACAGTCAAAGTTTAAATTAGCAAATATGGAATGGAGGAATGAAAGGCCACTCTACTTGCATTAATGAATTTCATTCACCATTTTTAACCTGCGCCATTTTTGTGAAAGGTACAGAATTCATTGTAAAACTATTTTGGCAGATAAATGTAAATGAAGAAATTCTGCACGTAGAAACCGAAACCCTTGAGACTATATGCAGATATAAGCATAGCTAAAACCATTTGGATCAAAACACCTTTTGGCAGAACTATAATCATGCTGCAAAGTACATTATTATCGATCGATCTATCATAAGATCGATCAAATATAAGGGTACATCTTTTTAGAATTGTGACTTGATTTCATGATTTTATGATTTCACAATTCACAGTTTGAAAAAACATGCTGAGCTCGTTTAAATATGTCTTAGCTTGTAGAATTTCACAAATAATCGCAATTCTAAAACTAAACAAGCTTTGCCAAACATTGTTCTTGGTTGTTTGACTATGAACTTCTCTCATTCTTATATCTTTGAAGCTATTGTTATCTGAAGCGTCAAGATGACGATGTGGAACGCTTTGCTACAATCAAAGGAGATGTTGTTGATATAGCGAAGGAAAACCGAAACGAGGGAAAGACTATAGCGAAGTAAGAAGAATATCTGCAGAGCTTGATTGTGGTTACGTTAAAGAAATAAGTTACTTTTTGTTGGTTTGGAAATGTTTTGCAGGCATTTGTCAATAATCTTTCATCTCCAATTTCATGTTGTTCATTATTGGCTATTTCATTAACTTCATTTCCTTTCAATATTTGCAGTTGTGAATATGCTGATGCTCCAATGTTGTAAGCATAATCCACCTACAAATTATAAGAAAATGTAACAAAATAAAATCATCAACTTATCAATATATCATTACTTAATAATGGTTGGTTTATTCGAATGTTCAAGTAATATTTTCTAAAAAAAGCAATAGTGTTTGTAATATAGCATGTTCATCTCATCCTTGAACATGGCATCTTATCAGAATGCTCCAGGTGCCTGAGACATTTGTAATTTTATCAAGTCATTGTCTCTTGTTGTGTGCCAATCATTTCGAGCTCAGCCAATTTTCTACCCTAATGTAAGCAAACTATGGAATCTCAACTACGTTTGAACATGAGAGTAAAAGAAGGAAATTCGCAACAGTAACTAAGGCATTTGGAAGATACACACTTGGGGTACAACGGCATTTGGAAGATTGATACAATTTTCTCTCTCAGGAAAATTTTCTTTGTATGTTTTCCGGAATCAAGCTTACTTCATATCAATATTTTTTAATTAACATTTTTTTATCAGGTAAGTCCTTGTATTGTTTCTTCATAATCTTCCTGGGAAGATTTTGATGTTTTTCTTATAAACATCAGCTAGGCAAAGCATGAATTGTGAGTTGCTTTACATTTCCGAGATTTGAGACTTTAATTTCAGGAGAAAATCTTTTTGAAATTGATTCCAATTGGCAGATGACAAAGATGTCCGCCTGGGTTTCCAGGCTGATTTATCCAAATTTGTAGATTGTCCTTTGAATCTGCTTTCAAAAGTAGAAAGTCCAACACAAACTGCATAAAATAACATCAATCAACCAACACTTCCTCTTATCAAAACAATATCCACCCAAATTTTGACCTGCTAAATCATCAATTTTTCTCCCTACAAAATAGGACCACCACCGCAAAGTTATCGTCTCATGAACAAAAAAGTTGATGTCAACATGACTTTTCATTCTGGTAAACAAAAACGAAATGAACATTATTTTCCTGTTAAACCTATTTCATTTGCGGTCTGGGTTGGAAAGAAAACATTTTGCTTGCTATGAGACCAAAGAGTTTCAGGGCATTCCTAACACCATTTCCAATCAATAGTTCTTATTCTTTCCTGTTCCAAAAGAGTATGCTTTTGGAACAGGAAAGGAGATTGGATGAGAATACATCAACAATATTTTACTACTGAAACCTGTAGTGTATAAGCATCCTTCAGTGTAATGACATGATTTTGCTGAATGCTAGATGGCAAACATTTATCTGCAATATCTCTTAAATCTGACATCAACCATTGCTCATAAACCAACATTTCATAGCTGTCTAAAGATGGATTTGCATCCTAAAATAATAGAAATAAAAGAAAATTTAATTTTGCAGCCAATGGAGGTATAATAAACAGACATGTAAAACAAAGGATAACATACAATAAGCTTTGGTTAGGCTTTGATAACATACAGCAAGTAACGTGGTTTGGATGGGTCTCAATGAATAATGTAATTGATCTTGACAAGTACCTTGTGTTCTTCTCCTAGCCATTGAATGCATGCTTCAGTCCATTCTCTTTGAACTTTGATATGTTTATGAGACAGAAAGCTTTGAATTTTATGAAAAAGCATTCCTTCCTCATTCTGGACATTTTGCCTTGCTGCCATCCTAATCAACTACAAAAACAAGTGACAAGACAAACTCATTTTCTAATATATTGTTGGGAGGACCAAAAAGCCCCAAATTTGGGGCCATGACAAAATTATACATAAAATCATGTTGAGAGTATCCTAGAAATGTTTATACATTAGTAACAAATAGCACCTAGGCAAATTGCATTATGTTTGTTTGTTTGTTTGTGAAATTATTTTAATTTGATTCAAAACCCTAGCTAACAATATATATACATATATACATATACATACACACAAAGTTAACTAATCCAAATCGAATAACACTACTTAAAATAAAATAAATGTTCATAAATTTCAAAGATCAAGTTTCACTAACTGACTGGCAGACACTGATAGGCACTGCATTTGCAAGCGGGTCCGTTCCAATTTTTTATTAGATTCTTAAAATTGTTCAAATTATCTGCTGATTTCACCTCGTTTGGTAGACCATTCCAAATCTGTGGCCCAATAGCCATCAGACTGTTGGACCCAAATGTTGTTTGATTAGGCCATATGTATTATATAGCCTTTAGGAGCAAGTTGAACCCTCCAGATGGAATTTGATCATAGTCAGCAGCAGTACATATCATTCTTGCTTTGCAATTTTTGGCATAACTAGGACATGTTGCACCGTATTCATAAAAATACATGATTTCAACTTCATTTAGATTAGAAACATGAAGACATTATAAAAAACATGAATATATAATGGTTTAAAAACATGCAGATATCATGACCTAAAAGCATGACAAAAGGAAGATTTAAAGATATGACGACAGGCTGAATTGAAAATTTAAAAATAAATTATTCATTTAAAACATGACGTAAGATGATAACTGATAAATATAAAGAGAAGATGATTTAAAAGATAAAGACATAATAATTTATGGATAACTCTAACCATCATATGTGCTCAAATCCTGATATGTTGACATAAAGTGGGATTATGTACATAAACCTATATTATGTTGGCATAAACTATGATTATATAAACCTATATTATGTCCACATGATATACAGGTTATCACTACATAATACAGGTTTATGTCCCGATAACCCCTATTTTGTTCACATAAACTATGATTATAATTATTAACGGGTCAACGATATTCAACTTGTCAGATATGCAAGCAAAATAGAGAGATGCTGATGAAAACTACACAAATTAACTTTCAAAAGATAGCCGAATAAAATGTAAAAGAATCGCCAACAAATTGTAGTGTTTTGCACGCCAAATCGATGATCAACTTTGCGTCCGGAATACACCGCCACACGAGAATTTCAATTTAGGCCTTAAACAACCCAACGAAAAAGAATAGCTACAGAATAAGTCACAGGAAGATGCGAAAAATTGTTAAGAAAAGAAACACAAAATAATGTAAATTGAACGTGATGATTTTTTTTCAATTTCTTAGGAAAGTTACGGCTCCTTAGACGTCCAAATCTTAACCGTTCGGTAAATACCGTTGATACCCTATGTCAATTATCAAACCTGTCAAATAAGCCAATCCACCCCTTGCTACGTAATCGTATTACTTAACTAGAGCACTATCGCCCTCAATGGGTCTAATCACAAAAAGAATAGATATTCTTATTAAAGTACATGACTCTCAGAAATATTTTCTTGGTGGATATAGACTTCATTTCCTTGCCAACCGTTATTTCTAAGCCAAAAATATTTTTACTCTCGTTTCCTCTAAAAACTGTGGCCAAAATAAGCAGCAGTCAAACAACATCTTGCCTAAATTTTCACCCTGAATGAGTCTAAATATTGTCAGCGCCTCAGCAGGGAAACTTTGCAAGCAGGGAAACCAGGAATTTTCGCTGTAGTTACTACGCTGAATGGACTTTAAGAAAATGTGTATGGCATTTGGCTTTTGACATTTTTGACAACACAAGACTTTGAAAATCAAATCCTGTTTTTCCAGCGCCGATAAAGCTCAAATGAACGTAAACTCAATGGTGGTGGTAATTCCCAAAGTTTATGCGGCACCAAAGTTAACGAAATTCTAGAAATGTATCAAAATAATAGTAGCACCCTTTCTTTCTAAACTGACACAAAACCGGCACATATGAACTTGGATCGCTTGGCATAGTCGTTTGGAAAGAATAGACCAATTCAGGGCGAATTTTCCCCGATCTATTTGCCTCCGGAAAAATACTCAAATATCGGCAACAAAAATTGGCAAGAAGTTTCAATAAATGTTAGAATTTACTCTTAAAAGGTTGGTATGAACTGTGAAACAGCTTGTAACTGGATATCAAATGTGCAAAAGTGGAAAATAAACAAGCTGACCCATTGATCCAATATTAACGCGAAGGGAAGATTTGACGAATCTTACAAGTCCACGGAAGATAGCCTGTGTGAAAAGCCTCATATTTTTAGAAATGTTCCCTTTAACAAAACACAGGCAATAAATATCTTAAAGAAAAGGGGACAAATGCACTTTGGTTGACACAGCTTTCAAGGAAAACAGAGATTGAATTGAATTTCACTGTTGCAACTGATTGCTGATTGGTTTTCTAAACAATAATGATAGAAATCCTATCATCCGATTGGATAATGCAGAATTCGAACGCGATTTGACTGATTTGCCCTTGCTTGAGAGCGTCAAAATGACCTAAATATGGCCTAAATATGGCATCTATTAGATCCGCAGCAGAAACTCGCAATCAGAATAGTCTTTTGGTTGCCAAATTCAGTAGGGTAGGGTATCGGCGGCATTTGTCGGACGGCGGCATTTGTCGGACACTTTCGGAATCACTTCCGCTAAACAGATGCAAGCACTCGCAAAATAAGCATGAATCGCACTCACCACCCTCATCATGATATACTCTGACCGTTTTGTACAAATAGAATTTAAATGACAAACTTTAGACCGGGCCAACATGCCCACGAAGGCCAGAAACCCTTCGTGCGAACCTTCAAAATGGCGACGAACACTCACATGAACAACAACATGCCTCGAAATCGGGATCTCTCGGGAGGTCAGCTTGAGCGCGAAGACTGGACCAGTGATTGTTATGCATTGTTTAACTTGTAATAAATTACATAAACTAACGATGAACTCGATCGGAAGTGACAATCGCATTGACGGAGGGGTCTTGAAGGCAGAGGTTTCAAAAAACGTTGGCGGCATTTGTCGGACACCAATGAAATAATCCATCGTCATTCTCACAGAATTAGTTACTTTTATGCATGGTAATGATGTTCACTGCCTTATTGAATTTATTGAATGAGAATCGATGATATTTAGTTGCCAAATAAAATATGATAATTCACTTTTCATTTCCAACCGGTGCATGGTTAATTTATTCATAGCAGGAATTTCTGCCATGGGCCTAAGGTAAACACGTCTAGCAAAGGGGAATTTCAAGCGCAGAGAAGAATTACCTTGCAGTTAGAATAACTCAAGATAACTCAAGATAAACATTTCATTGATAATGATGGTGGCTGGAAGATTTTGTCTCCATCAAAAGGGTCAAATTCATGTTTAAGATACATGTCCGACAAATGCCGTCACAGGGCGATAAATGACGCCACGATAATCGCGGGTAAAAACTGATGCATATAACTAACGAGGAGAGATATTTTCAGGAAAATCGGGTAATATGCCGATGAAAGAGCAACACCACACCTGAATACCTTAACTTCTCGTTCTTCGTTTTGGTTTCGGAGTCGTAAATGCGAAAACCTAAACCGTCCGACAAATGCCGCCGATACCCTAGGTATACGGCTAGTTTGCACTTGTTCTTAGTACTGACACATTTTTCCATCAAAGGCTGGTACAAAACTCAAACACGTAGAAATGCTGAAAGTGTGTCCGCTAAAGTGCAAACTAGCCAAGAAAAGCATTAGCGAAACATTTTCATTGGGTTTGTGAAAAATTTCAAATCTGAGAGCCATTTCACATCGAAAGGGGAGCGTAAAACAGTATATTAGAAAGACCCGGCGAAAGTATTCTACGTACGGGTCTTACCCTTTTTCGTTTCCACCACCATGTCCATGATGACTTTGTTGTTATTTTCTGCAGCTAACTTAACTGGCATCCGTCTTAAATTAGTTTTAATTGCAATATGGAAAACATCTTTCTTTCCTTACTTGAAATTCACGTCTTCCCGCCATGGTTGTGCCAGGTGTTGTGCCATGAGATGTTGTTGTTGTTGTTGTTGTTGTTGTTGATGCGCGCATGTCAAAAGAACGTAGGCCAGAAACGACTTTCAGATAATGCAGGATGAAGATTAGATATATTTTGTTAAAAGGGCTAAAAGTATGACAAAAGTCACACTCACACCTCCCTGCATCAAATTGATCGTTGCTACTTCCTTCGGTATAGTTCATCATCACATTCTTATTCGTCCAGCAATGTTAATGATACTACCGAGTGAGTAAAATGGGGGTTTGCGCGTTTGGCACAGTGGCGGAGATAGAGGGAGCAGGGGGGCGGCTGCCCCCCAAAGCGACTAAAAATTGTATAAATTTTCTGGTGGTAGACCCCCGACTTGTTCACCTGTTGGGTCACTGCTGGGCTTTGCCCCCCCCCCCCCCACCGAAAAATCCTAGCTACGCTATGAAGCGGTGATGGGGTCAAAAATATTTCGTCGCCGCAGTAGCCATTCATCGTTGAAATGGTCATTCATCGTTGAAAACCTGTCCATCGTCCCAAAGTGATTCGTGACTGAATAAGTAATTCGTCATCATAGACTGATTCGTCGTTGCACAGTAATTCGTCATTGCAGTTGCTATTCGTCGCTTCAATCCTTAATCGTCATCGCAAAGCAAGTCGTCATGATCGTCATTCGTCGTCGCGATCATCATTCATTTTCATTCATTTTCATTTTATCAATATTTATAAACGGGCTACCTTTCAGCAAATACACTAATTATTAACAATGTTTGTTCAAAATAATATGGGAAAAGATATAATTAATATGAGTTGCTGCTCTACCAAGGGGTCGTGTTTGGGTCCTGTGAAAGGTTCAAAAGATAGTCTCTAAGACCTGTTCTAAAACGAGCGATTGACTCTCTTTCTCGAATGTTGTCAGGGATATCATTCCAGTTTTTGACACCAGAAAAGTAGAAACTTCGCTTTGCATATTCTAACCTAACTTTAGGAATTTGCAAATCTCCACTGTTTCTGGTTCTATTCGTCGTCGCAATCATCATTCATCGTCGCAAAGTACTTCGTCGCGGCCTTGGCCTTTCGCAATCGGCAAGGTATGATATTGCCAATTTGTGTTATGCTGGTAAAGCAACTGAAACATGTCGGCAAGAAGAAAAAGAGTTTTATTTGTGATCTTCATTTTCTTATTGATATCAAATGGCCTGTCAGCTGCTTATATTGATGAAGTAGCAAATTTACCATATGACAAGATAAGGAAAGATGCTTGCAGAGAAATATGCTCGCCCCGTATGAAATTATTGCAAAGAAAAACAACTGCCCTGTCAGCCTTTGATAAAAATGTTTCTGCCCTATATTCATGAACAACAGATGTTGTTTAACCCTTTCACCCCCTGAAATTGTTTCAGGGGTAAATTCAGCATTTGGAATTTGATTGATTTGCAAGGTTATGCACTTTGCATTTATCTATTGCTTACTGAATCACTGATTGTGATACCCCCTGGAAAACGACAATCTATATCAGGTTTTCCTCTTAACCCTAATCCTACCGGGCTTTTTTTGATCTAACATAGCCGGGGGGGGGTGTTTTCCACCCCCCTGTTGAAAAGTGCCTTCCCGAACAGCTATCGCTGCAAGACTTGGCAGAGGCATTAAACAATGCTTTGTTAACAATTATGGTGATTTGGGTGTTTCCAACGCCCATTGTGACGTCACAATGACGTCATAACAAAGACGCACTCCAGAAAAATTACACTCTTCTCATTTTTTTGGATACAAATCCATCAGAAGCAAGCACAAAGCATTGTATTAATGCAAATGGTCTCAAAATACATTGAATATGATTCTCCATTAATTTCGATCACATAAACATGCCAATAACTGCACACAGTATCAAAAAATGGTCAGAATTTTTCAAAAATCAAAACCAATGCTAACTTTTCGGCAAACCAAGAACTTCAGAAACGCAGAAAAGCATGTTTAAAGCTTGTTAAAGATACGAAAAGGTCAGAAAACGATCACGTTTTGAATGGAGAATTCAAAAAAATATTTTTGAAAATTTCTGATGACATCATCAGTAATGACGTCATCAATGACGTCACACAAAATAGAGGATACTGACGTCATCAAATTATAAAAATAACTACAAATTTTGGATTTAATTAATAAATTCTATTAGCTCACAAAGAATTAACCCATTTTCGTTAGTTTTACTGATAGAAATGACTAAGTAAACCTAACTTCCATCGACCACTCTCCAAATATGGTATTGTCACGTGACATTTGGCTACCATTTTGAAATTTTTTTTCCAAAAATATGTGGCAAACATATAAAAACTAAAAATCAGTGAGTTTGGGGATGATTTTTCATAACACAAAGAAATAGCGATTAAAAAACCATGAGGGGGGGTGGAAAACACCCCCCCCCCGGTAGGATTAGGGTTAAACTTAATTTTAGTCGGGCGTGAAGGGATAAGCCTGAGATTTTCAATTTCACGGGGGGGGGGGGGCTCTCAGCTAAATTTCGGGTAGGGGTGTGCCGCCAACAGTTTCAAAATGGGACCGTTAGCTAGACCAATTTTTGTGAAAATGATACCCTTGGCTAGATTAATTTCTCCATTAAAAGTACCCTCAAAGGGCTTTTTCTAGACAAAACTTGCCAAATTTTTGCATTCTCAGGACAGAAATTTTTTTCAAATTTGCTTTTCATCAAACATGAACAACTTTATATTTCAAGCCTCTTTTTGAGCATATGAAATGTAACTGGCCTAATGGTCACCCAGTCATGTTCAAGCTCAAAAAAGTATTTGCCCCATTATGTCTTGCACCAGCCAACTTTTCGCTGTCTCTAACAATGAATAAATAATAATTCACCATCAACAAGAAATTTACTTTGAAGGATTTACAGGGCTCAGACGTTCAAAACAAATACAAGGATATTTGTCAGATAGAGATTCAAATTTTTCGGTCAAAGTCTTAAAAAGTGAGCCCACCCCTTCACGGAATCTGTGAACTCGTAGGACAGTTTCCATACTTCCAAACGTTTTCATTGAAAACATTAAAAATGCAAAGGTAATAAAGCAAAATACAGCCATATGGATAAGAAAAATAAAGATCACGAATAAAACTCTTTTTCTTTTCACCAACATGTTTCAGTTGTTTTACCAGCACGACGCAAGTTGCCAATATCCTGCAATTAACCTGCCACCATGCCTTGCCAAAAGCGAAAGGCCTAGGCCACGACGGAGTACTTTGCGACGGCGACGACGAATGGTGTTTGCGACGACGAATGATGATTGCGATGAAGAATGATGTTTGCGACGACGAATGATGATTGCGACGACGAATGACGATCATGACGACTTGCTTTGCGATGACGATTAAGGATTGAAGCGACGAATAACAACTGCAATGACGAATTACTGTGCAACGACGAATCAGTCTATGATGACGAATTACTTCTTCAGTCACGAATCACTTTGGGACGATGGACACGTTTTCAACGATGAATGACCATTTCAACGATGGATGGCTTTTGCGGCGACGAAATATTTTTGACCCCATCACCGCTTCATATAACTGGACTATCATGCTTATAACGGATCAGTAGGCTGCGAGCCTGCAGGCAGTATGCCAATGGCCGCTACTCTTGAGCCGCACGATTTGACCTGCGTTTTATTGACCTGCGTTGACCTGCACGACCTGCGTTTACACCAGCCGGCATCAACCGCCGTGGTGCAGAGCGCCGTCAAATAGAATAGTCGGTCAAATAGCGAAATCGTATCAGCCGTCAAATAGAACTCCAAACAAAACTAAATTATACTAACCTAACGTAACAATACTTAATACAACTACAACAGCAATAACAATAATGAACTAAAAAGAAGAGAGACAAATGAACCAGAATGAATGAAATAAACTGCCGTGAAATGACAAACAACGGGGAAAAGGGGAAGATTTGGTGTCTTGGAAGTTCCAGGCTGGGTCTAGGTCGCAATCTCAAGTGAGTCTCTTAGTTTGTTAGTTTCGGCTCATCTGGTCATTTGACAATAATGAACATAGCACAACTCAACATGGTGACAGGAAAACTTAAGGTTACTGGAACCATTCAGGAAGTGATTGGGGACTCTGTTTACCATGGCTGTTTGTCAAAATATACAAGACAAGGTTATATCATAGTTATATATCTCATCAAGGGTGTTAGGACACGAATATTTTGACTGATTATTTGTTTACCTTGTTTTGATCCCTGTCTCTTGTTTTGTTGTCTTGTTTTCTGTTTTGTTTCGCTTTCAACTGAGCGTACTTAGGCCCAACCGCTCTACAAGTTGTTCGAATACAGTTCCCTTGTATTTCTGTGTCTTAGTGCGCCTTCGCACATGATAGGTTTTAAAACCGAAAAGCCACAACAGGAAAATCTTATGGAAGGGAAACCATCGCAAAACTCTCACAAAGCCTTTTCGTCTAATGCGCAACACTTTTTGATGACGTCTGCCCGGGCAAACGTCATCAGTCATGTGACAAGTTTTAGATTTTGAATTCGGCTTTCAGGAGGTTTCAACTGGTGGAGGATTTCAGTGCGGGAAATTTTGAGTGGTATCTAGACTTGCCCCAAGTCTGTTCCGTCATCTGTAATAAGTCTGCCTGAAACAGTGAAATAAGTCTGCCTGAAAGTTTAAGAGGGTAGTTTAAGAGGGTAGTTTAAGAGGGTACTTAAAAGAAGGGTACTTAAAAGAAGGGTACTTAAAAGGGTACTTAAAAGAGTACTTAAAAGAAGGGTATTTAAAAGGGTACTTAAAAGGGTACTTAAAAGAAGGGTATTTAAGAGGGTATTTAGGAGGGTATTTAAGATCTACTTCCAACACATGTTAAATTGAAGAAAAAGACAATTCACAACTATATATTATATCTGACAATTCTATATGTTGCAAATATATTTTCGATCGAAGTGCGACTTCACAATCGATTTTTTAATTGCAACAAAATGTCTCTTAACTAGATGTGAGAATTCATCACAGAATCTGGGATGCTCAAAAACATCTACCTCTAACCCATGTTAAACTGAAGAAAACGACGATTCACAACTCTACATATTATCTGTGACAATTAAAAAAAACGTTATCAGTAACTAATTCTATTTAGTACCCTCATAGCATTTTCAATGGCGTAACTTGGTCTAATGCAAACAAATCAAAACACTATTTATGCTTGTTTTTATTTCAAATCTCAACAACTTGATGTCAATAGACGTTATTTGAAATGAATTTGGATGGAATCAATAGAAAGCTCGTAATTTTTCATTATCACCTCAGTTGTCGGGATTTAACTGACAATGCAGGTGCTATTAAACGTGATCAAATGCAAACAAATGAAAACACTGTTTATGCTCGTTTTTACTTCAAATCTCAACAAGTTGACGTCAATAGACGCTATTTTAAGTATATTTGGACGAAAGAAACGGCTTATTTTTTTATTATCGCCTCAATTGTCGGAATTTTACTGACAATACAGGTGCTATTAAACTTGGTCTAATGCAAAAAAATCAAAACATTGTCTATGCTCGTTTTTACTTCAAATGTCAACGAGGTCATGTCAATAGACGCTATTTGAATCGATAAAAGCGGTGTATTTTTTCAAAATCATTTCAATTGTCGGGATTTAACTGACAATTCAGTTAAGAAAAAGGCTGAACATCAAACACCCATAATGACAGCATGTGACTTAGACAGAGACTATATATCAATTAAGAACGAGAGGGTGGGGGCTGGGAGGATGAACAAGTGAAGAAGAAAGTAAATGATTATAGAATGGAATATGACCTGACCCCCCCCCAACATATGACCTGACCCCCCAACATATGACCTGACCCCCCAACATATGACTTGACCCTCCAACATATGACCTGACCCCCCAACATATGACCAGACCCCCCAACATATGACATGATCCCCGAACATATGACCTGACCCCCCAACATATGACCTGACCCCCCAACATATGATCTCACCCTGCAACATATGACCTGACCCCCGAACATATGACCTGACCCCCCAACATATGACCTGACTCCCTAACATATGACCTGACTCCCCAACATATGAGCTGACCCCCAAACATATGAGCTGACCCCCAAACATATGACCTGACCCCCGAACATATGACCTGACCCCCCAACATATGACCTGACCCCCAACATATGACCTGACCCCCTAACATATGACCTGACCCCCCAACATATGACCTGACACCCAACATATGACCTGACCCCCCAACATATGACCTGACCCCCCAACATATGACCTGAACCCCAACATAAGACCTGACCTCCAAACAAATGACCTAACCCCCAACATATGACCTGACCTTCCAACATATGACCTAAACCCTAACATATGACCTGACCCCCCAACATATGACCTGAACACCCAACATATGACCTGACCCCCCAACATATGACCTGATAACCCAGTTAGAATGAAAGGATCAATAATCGACTATTGAAGATGTTCCAAAAAACAACATAAAAACAAGAGAACATACTTTTTTGTATTCAAATATCTTCCAGAAAATATACTTTATAATACAACATTAAAATAATTAAAAGTGCAAAAAAATAGTTCAAAATTAACTAAAATCAAAGAAAAGTAAAACAAAAAATATCACTTAAATGCTGCTTGCGCATGCTCAAACTTGTATGGAAAATGAAATACCCATAATGACAAAACGTTGCTACATTTTAGAGTATAAGTAGAGGTGAGAAGTATGGGTGGAGGGCGGGAGGATGGACAAGGAATGAAGAGAAAGAAGGACAAGGATGTGCGCTCGATGTTTGGCTTAGGGTTAGATGTTTGGCTTAGGGTTAGATGTTTGGCTTAGGGTTAGATGTTTGGCTTAGGGTTAGATGTTTGGCTTAGGGTTAGATGTTTGGCTTAGGGTTAGATGTTTGGCTTAGGGTTAGATGTTTGGCTTAGGGTTAGATGTTTGGCTTAGGGTTAGATGTTTGGCTTAGGGTTAGATGTTTGGCTTAGGGTTAGATGTTTGGCTTAGGGTTAGATGTTTGGCTTAGGGTTAGATGTTTGGCTTAGGGTTAGATGTTTGGCTTAGGGTTAGATGTTTGGCTTAGGGTTAGATGTTTGGCTTAGGGTTAGATGTTTGGCTTAGGGTTAGATGTTTGGCTTAGGGTTAGATGTTTGGCTTAGGGTTAGATGTTTGGCTTAGGGTTAGATGTTTGGCTTAGGGTTAGATGTTTGGCTTAGGGTTAGATGTTTGGCTTAGGGTTAGATGTTTGGCTTAGGGTTAGATGTTTGGCTTAGGGTTAGATGTTTGGCTTAGGGTTAGATGTTTGGCTTAGGGTTAGATGTTTGGCTTAGGGTTAGATGTTTGGCTTAGGGTTAGATGTTTGGCTTAGGGTTAGATGTTTGGCTTAGGGTTAGATGTTTGGCTTAGGGTTAGATGTTTGGCTTAGGGTTAGATGTTTGGCTTAGGGTTAGATGTTTGGCTTAGGGTTAGATGTTTGGCTTAGGGTTAGATGTTTGGCTTAGGGTTAGATGTTTGGCTTAGGGTTAGATGTTTGGCTTAGGGTTAGATGTTTGGCTTAGGGTTAGATGTTTGGCTTAGGGTTAGATGTTTGGCTTAGGGTTAGATGTTTGGCTTAGGGTTAGATGTTTGGCTTAGGGTTAGATGTTTGGCTTAGGGTTAGATGTTTGGCTTAGGGTTAGATGTTTGGCTTAGGGTTAGATGTTTGGCTTAGGGTTAGATGTTTGGCTTAGGGTTAGATGTTTGGCTTAGGGTTAGATGTTTGGCTTAGGGTTAGATGTTTGGCTTAGGGTTAGATGTTTGGCTTAGGGTTAGATGTTTGGCTTAGGGTTAGATGTTTGGCTTAGGGTTAGATGTTTGGCTTAGGGTTAGATGTTTGGCTTAGGGTTAGATGTTTGGCTTAGGGTTAGATGTTTGGCTTAGGGTTAGATGTTTGGCTTAGGGTTAGATGTTTGGCTTAGGGTTAGATGTTTGGCTTAGGGTTAGATGTTTGGCTTAGGGTTAGATGTTTGGCTTAGGGTTAGATGTTTGGCTTAGGGTTAGATGTTTGGCTTAGGGTTAGATGTTTGGCTTAGGGTTAGATGTTTGGCTTAGGGTTAGATGTTTGGCTTAGGGTTAGATGTTTGGCTTAGGGTTAGATGTTTGGCTTAGGGTTAGATGTTTGGCTTAGGGTTAGATGTTTGGCTTAGGGTTAGATGTTTGGCTTAGGGTTAGATGTTTGGCTTAGGGTTAGATGTTTGGCTTAGGGTTAGATGTTTGGCTTAGGGTTAGATGTTTGGCTTAGGGTTAGATGTTTGGCTTAGGGTTAGATGTTTGGCTTAGGGTTAGATGTTTGGCTTAGGGTTAGATGTTTGGCTTAGGGTTAGATGTTTGGCTTAGGGTTAGATGTTTGGCTTAGGGTTAGATGTTTGGCTTAGGGTTAGATGTTTGGCTTAGGGTTAGATGTTTGGCTTAGGGTTAGATGTTTGGCTTAGGGTTAGATGTTTGGCTTAGGGTTAGATGTTTGGCTTAGGGTTAGATGTTTGGCTTAGGGTTAGATGTTTGGCTTAGGGTTAGATGTTTGGCTTAGGGTTAGATGTTTGGCTTAGGGTTAGATGTTTGGCTTAGGGTTAGATGTTTGGCTTAGGGTTAGATGTTTGGCTTAGGGTTAGATGTTTGGCTTAGGGTTAGATGTTTGGCTTAGGGTTAGATGTTTGGCTTAGGGTTAGATGTTTGGCTTAGGGTTAGATGTTTGGCTTAGGGTTAGATGTTTGGCTTAGGGTTAGATGTTTGGCTTAGGGTTAGATGTTTGGCTTAGGGTTAGATGTTTGGCTTAGGGTTAGATGTTTGGCTTAGGGTTAGATGTTTGGCTTAGGGTTAGATGTTTGGCTTAGGGTTAGATGTTTGGCTTAGGGTTAGATGTTTGGCTTAGGGTTAGATGTTTGGCTTAGGGTTAGATGTTTGGCTTAGGGTTAGATGTTTGGCTTAGGGTTAGATGTTTGGCTTAGGGTTAGATGTTTGGCTTAGGGTTAGATGTTTGGCTTAGGGTTAGATGTTTGGCTTAGGGTTAGATGTTTGGCTTAGGGTTAGATGTTTGGCTTAGGGTTAGATGTTTGGCTTAGGGTTAGATGTTTGGCTTAGGGTTAGATGTTTGGCTTAGGGTTAGATGTTTGGCTTAGGGTTAGATGTTTGGCTTAGGGTTAGATGTTTGGCTTAGGGTTAGATGTTTGGCTTAGGGTTAGATGTTTGGCTTAGGGTTAGATGTTTGGCTTAGGGTTAGATGTTTGGCTTAGGGTTAGATGTTTGGCTTAGGGTTAGATGTTTGGCTTAGGGTTAGATGTTTGGCTTAGGGTTAGATGTTTGGCTTAGGGTTAGATGTTTGGCTTAGGGTTAGATGTTTGGCTTAGGGTTAGATGTTTGGCTTAGGGTTAGATGTTTGGCTTAGGGTTAGATGTTTGGCTTAGGGTTAGATGTTTGGCTTAGGGTTAGATGTTTGGCTTAGGGTTAGATGTTTGGCTTAGGGTTAGATGTTTGGCTTAGGGTTAGATGTTTGGCTTAGGGTTAGATGTTTGGCTTAGGGTTAGATGTTTGGCTTAGGGTTAGATGTTTGGCTTAGGGTTAGATGTTTGGCTTAGGGTTAGATGTTTGGCTTAGGGTTAGATGTTTGGCTTAGGGTTAGATGTTTGGCTTAGGGTTAGATGTTTGGCTTAGGGTTAGATGTTTGGCTTAGGGTTAGATGTTTGGCTTAGGGTTAGATGTTTGGCTTAGGGTTAGATGTTTGGCTTAGGGTTAGATGTTTGGCTTAGGGTTAGATGTTTGGCTTAGGGTTAGATGTTTGGCTTAGGGTTAGATGTTTGGCTTAGGGTTAGATGTTTGGCTTAGGGTTAGATGTTTGGCTTAGGGTTAGATGTTTGGCTTAGGGTTAGATGTTTGGCTTAGGGTTAGATGTTTGGCTTAGGGTTAGATGTTTGGCTTAGGGTTAGATGTTTGGCTTAGGGTTAGATGTTTGGCTTAGGGTTAGATGTTTGGCTTAGGGTTAGATGTTTGGCTTAGGGTTAGATGTTTGGCTTAGGGTTAGATGTTTGGCTTAGGGTTAGATGTTTGGCTTAGGGTTAGATGTTTGGCTTAGGGTTAGATGTTTGGCTTAGGGTTAGATGTTTGGCTTAGGGTTAGATGTTTGGCTTAGGGTTAGATGTTTGGCTTAGGGTTAGATGTTTGGCTTAGGGTTAGATGTTTGGCTTAGGGTTAGATGTTTGGCTTAGGGTTAGATGTTTGGCTTAGGGTTAGATGTTTGGCTTAGGGTTAGATGTTTGGCTTAGGGTTAGATGTTTGGCTTAGGGTTAGATGTTTGGCTTAGGGTTAGATGTTTGGCTTAGGGTTAGATGTTTGGCTTAGGGTTAGATGTTTGGCTTAGGGTTAGATGTTTGGCTTAGGGTTAGATGTTTGGCTTAGGGTTAGATGTTTGGCTTAGGGTTAGATGTTTGGCTTAGGGTTAGATGTTTGGCTTAGGGTTAGATGTTTGGCTTAGGGTTAGATGTTTGGCTTAGGGTTAGATGTTTGGCTTAGGGTTAGATGTTTGGCTTAGGGTTAGATGTTTGGCTTAGGGTTAGATGTTTGGCTTAGGGTTAGATGTTTGGCTTAGGGTTAGATGTTTGGCTTAGGGTTAGATGTTTGGCTTAGGGTTAGATGTTTGGCTTAGGGTTAGATGTTTGGCTTAGGGTTAGATGTTTGGCTTAGGGTTAGATGTTTGGCTTAGGGTTAGATGTTTGGCTTAGGGTTAGATGTTTGGCTTAGGGTTAGATGTTTGGCTTAGGGTTAGATGTTTGGCTTAGGGTTAGATGTTTGGCTTAGGGTTAGATGTTTGGCTTAGGGTTAGATGTTTGGCTTAGGGTTAGATGTTTGGCTTAGGGTTAGATGTTTGGCTTAGGGTTAGATGTTTGGCTTAGGGTTAGATGTTTGGCTTAGGGTTAGATGTTTGGCTTAGGGTTAGATGTTTGGCTTAGGGTTAGATGTTTGGCTTAGGGTTAGATGTTTGGCTTAGGGTTAGATGTTTGGCTTAGGGTTAGATGTTTGGCTTAGGGTTAGATGTTTGGCTTAGGGTTAGATGTTTGGCTTAGGGTTAGATGTTTGGCTTAGGGTTAGATGTTTGGCTTAGGGTTAGATGTTTGGCTTAGGGTTAGATGTTTGGCTTAGGGTTAGATGTTTGGCTTAGGGTTAGATGTTTGGCTTAGGGTTAGATGTTTGGCTTAGGGTTAGATGTTTGGCTTAGGGTTAGATGTTTGGCTTAGGGTTAGATGTTTGGCTTAGGGTTAGATGTTTGGCTTAGGGTTAGATGTTTGGCTTAGGGTTAGATGTTTGGCTTAGGGTTAGATGTTTGGCTTAGGGTTAGATGTTTGGCTTAGGGTTAGATGTTTGGCTTAGGGTTAGATGTTTGGCTTAGGGTTAGATGTTTGGCTTAGGGTTAGATGTTTGGCTTAGGGTTAGATGTTTGGCTTAGGGTTAGATGTTTGGCTTAGGGTTAGATGTTTGGCTTAGGGTTAGATGTTTGGCTTAGGGTTAGATGTTTGGCTTAGGGTTAGATGTTTGGCTTAGGGTTAGATGTTTGGCTTAGGGTTAGATGTTTGGCTTAGGGTTAGATGTTTGGCTTAGGGTTAGATGTTTGGCTTAGGGTTAGATGTTTGGCTTAGGGTTAGATGTTTGGCTTAGGGTTAGATGTTTGGCTTAGGGTTAGATGTTTGGCTTAGGGTTAGATGTTTGGCTTAGGGTTAGATGTTTGGCTTAGGGTTAGATGTTTGGCTTAGGGTTAGATGTTTGGCTTAGGGTTAGATGTTTGGCTTAGGGTTAGATGTTTGGCTTAGGGTTAGATGTTTGGCTTAGGGTTAGATGTTTGGCTTAGGGTTAGATGTTTGGCTTAGGGTTAGATGTTTGGCTTAGGGTTAGATGTTTGGCTTAGGGTTAGATGTTTGGCTTAGGGTTAGATGTTTGGCTTAGGGTTAGATGTTTGGCTTAGGGTTAGATGTTTGGCTTAGGGTTAGATGTTTGGCTTAGGGTTAGATGTTTGGCTTAGGGTTAGATGTTTGGCTTAGGGTTAGATGTTTGGCTTAGGGTTAGATGTTTGGCTTAGGGTTAGATGTTTGGCTTAGGGTTAGATGTTTGGCTTAGGGTTAGATGTTTGGCTTAGGGTTAGATGTTTGGCTTAGGGTTAGATGTTTGGCTTAGGGTTAGATGTTTGGCTTAGGGTTAGATGTTTGGCTTAGGGTTAGATGTTTGGCTTAGGGTTAGATGTTTGGCTTAGGGTTAGATGTTTGGCTTAGGGTTAGATGTTTGGCTTAGGGTTAGATGTTTGGCTTAGGGTTAGATGTTTGGCTTAGGGTTAGATGTTTGGCTTAGGGTTAGATGTTTGGCTTAGGGTTAGATGTTTGGCTTAGGGTTAGATGTTTGGCTTAGGGTTAGATGTTTGGCTTAGGGTTAGATGTTTGGCTTAGGGTTAGATGTTTGGCTTAGGGTTAGATGTTTGGCTTAGGGTTAGATGTTTGGCTTAGGGTTAGATGTTTGGCTTAGGGTTAGATGTTTGGCTTAGGGTTAGATGTTTGGCTTAGGGTTAGATGTTTGGCTTAGGGTTAGATGTTTGGCTTAGGGTTAGATGTTTGGCTTAGGGTTAGATGTTTGGCTTAGGGTTAGATGTTTGGCTTAGGGTTAGATGTTTGGCTTAGGGTTAGATGTTTGGCTTAGGGTTAGATGTTTGGCTTAGGGTTAGATGTTTGGCTTAGGGTTAGATGTTTGGCTTAGGGTTAGATGTTTGGCTTAGGGTTAGATGTTTGGCTTAGGGTTAGATGTTTGGCTTAGGGTTAGATGTTTGGCTTAGGGTTAGATGTTTGGCTTAGGGTTAGATGTTTGGCTTAGGGTTAGATGTTTGGCTTAGGGTTAGATGTTTGGCTTAGGGTTAGATGTTTGGCTTAGGGTTAGATGTTTGGCTTAGGGTTAGATGTTTGGCTTAGGGTTAGATGTTTGGCTTAGGGTTAGATGTTTGGCTTAGGGTTAGATGTTTGGCTTAGGGTTAGATGTTTGGCTTAGGGTTAGATGTTTGGCTTAGGGTTAGATGTTTGGCTTAGGGTTAGATGTTTGGCTTAGGGTTAGATGTTTGGCTTAGGGTTAGATGTTTGGCTTAGGGTTAGATGTTTGGCTTAGGGTTAGATGTTTGGCTTAGGGTTAGATGTTTGGCTTAGGGTTAGATGTTTGGCTTAGGGTTAGATGTTTGGCTTAGGGTTAGATGTTTGGCTTAGGGTTAGATGTTTGGCTTAGGGTTAGATTTTTGGCTTAGGGTTAGATGTTTGGCTTAGGGTTAGATGTTTGGCTTAGGGTTAGATGTTTGGCTTAGGGTTAGATGTTTGGCTTAGGGTTAGATGTTTGGCTTAGGGTTAGATGTTTGGCTTAGGGTTAGATGTTTGGCTTAGGGTTAGATGTTTGGCTTAGGGTTAGATGTTTGGCTTAGGGTTAGATGTTTGGCTTAGGGTTAGATGTTTGGCTTAGGGTTAGATGTTTGGCTTAGGGTTAGATGTTTGGCTTAGGGTTAGATGTTTGGCTTAGGGTTAGATGTTTGGCTTAGGGTTAGATGTTTGGCTTAGGGTTAGATGTTTGGCTTAGGGTTAGATGTTTGGCTTAGGGTTAGATGTTTGGCTTAGGGTTAGATGTTTGGCTTAGGGTTAGATGTTTGGCTTAGGGTTAGATGTTTGGCTTAGGGTTAGATGTTTGGCTTAGGGTTAGATGTTTGGCTTAGGGTTAGATGTTTGGCTTAGGGTTAGATGTTTGGCTTAGGGTTAGATGTTTGGCTTAGGGTTAGATGTTTGGCTTAGGGTTAGATGTTTGGCTTAGGGTTAGATGTTTGGCTTAGGGTTAGATGTTTGGCTTAGGGTTAGATGTTTGGCTTAGGGTTAGATGTTTGGCTTAGGGTTAGATGTTTGGCTTAGGGTTAGATGTTTGGCTTAGGGTTAGATGTTTGGCTTAGGGTTAGATGTTTGGCTTAGGGTTAGATGTTTGGCTTAGGGTTAGATGTTTGGCTTAGGGTTAGATGTTTGGCTTAGGGTTAGATGTTTGGCTTAGGGTTAGATGTTTGGCTTAGGGTTAGATGTTTGGCTTAGGGTTAGATGTTTGGCTTAGGGTTAGATGTTTGGCTTAGGGTTAGATGTTTGGCTTAGGGTTAGATGTTTGGCTTAGGGTTAGATGTTTGGCTTAGGGTTAGATGTTTGGCTTAGGGTTAGATGTTTGGCTTAGGGTTAGATGTTTGGCTTAGGGTTAGATGTTTGGCTTAGGGTTAGATGTTTGGCTTAGGGTTAGATGTTTGGCTTAGGGTTAGATGTTTGGCTTAGGGTTAGATGTTTGGCTTAGGGT